>VDFB02179234.1:47939375-48146645 GCA_007258455.2 Sequoia sempervirens | reverse complement strand
AGAAGATTCATAGTGCAGCTAGTAGACAAGACACATCATTTTCAACATCTACTTAAGAAAGGAGTACCCTTTGCATGGACACCTAGGTGTGAAGAGGCTTTTCAACTGATTAAAGAATATTTACTTACACCACCTGTCTTAATGCCACCTGTTGAAGGAAGGCCGTTGATTCTTTATATCACAGCAACCCATTCATCACTCGGAGCATTGCTTACACAGAATGACGATGAAGGTCATGAAAGGGCAGTCTATTATATCAGTCGGACTTTGGTTGGTTATGAGCTCAACTATAGTAACATTGAACATGCCTGTCTTGTAGTAGTATTTGCTACCCAAAAACTGAGGCACTACATGTTAAACCATCAAACAATGTTGATTGCTAAAATAGATCCTACGAGAATATCTTCTTAGTAGGGCATTTCTTGAGGCGGTAGCCAAAGTGGGGTCGCCGTCACTTAAAGTGAGTATGATATCCAGTATGTAGAAAGAAAGGCTATTAAAGGACAGGTCATTGCTGATTAGTTAGCTGACGCACCCATACAGGCAGATCATCCCTTAGTTGCAAACTTTCTTGATGAGTTCATAGTCACATTTGACACAAACATAACATGGAAGTTGTGCGTGGCTCACATACAAATCATGGTTGGGGGCGCAGGATATTGTTTATCACCCGCGAAGTGATTCCATCCCCTAAATCTATTCCGAGGTTGTTTCTGCACTAACAACGGAGGTGGAATATGAAGCTTTAGTAGCGGGGTTTCGCATGGCCGATCAAGTGGAAAATCAAGAACCTACAGGTATATGGTGATTCTCAACTAGTAATAAGACAGGTAAATGATGATTATGAGACTAAGGATGAGAAGCTTGCTCTGTACAAGCGCATGGCTGATAGTTTTAAAGAGTACTTTGATAAAGTCAAGTTTCATTAGATACCTCATGTTTTAAACAAAGCAGCAGATGCTATGGCTACAATTGCCTCACTCCTTGACATTCCTAACAACGTGCCTAAGTTTGAGTTCTTGGTCGAACAGCTTTTGGTCCCCGCCTACGATATCCCAGATTCTGAAATGGTGTGTGACATTGTTGGTCCTGATTCCCCATGGTACAAAGAAATCTATGATTACCTTCATGCCAAAGTCATCCCCATTGTCCTATCCAATAACCAACGTAGGACATTCCTTCGCAAGTTAGCCAAATATACCATCATCGGAGACACCCTATATAGACGCGCTTTAGATAATACCCTACTGAGATGTCTTGATTCTGCTGAAGCACAAGCAACCTTGCGTGGGGTGCATGAGGGTATATGTGGTTCCCATTCTAGGGGTCCTACCTTAGCTAAAAAGATTATGAGACTGGGTTATTATTGGCCTACTATGGAAAAAGACTCATATGTCTTTGTAACAAAATGTCGCCAATGCCAAGTTCATGGAGATTTGATACATGCCCCAGCACAGGAGCTCCGTCCTATCACGTCACCATGGCCTTTTTCCCAATGGGGACTCGACCTCATAGGTAAGATCCACCCCACATCATCTAATGGACACAAGTTCATTATCACTGCCACTGAGTACTTTACGAAGTGGATTGAAGCCATTCCTATGACATACATTACCGGCACACATATTTCTAGATTTATCTTAAACTATATCATCTGTCGGTATGGTGTCCCTCAATCTATAATCACTGACAATGGCCGCCCATTTAAGAACCAAGAAGTCTGTCACTTGTGTGATCAATTTCATATTCAACATCACTTCTCTACTCCATATTACCCACAAGGTAACGGCCAAGCGGAGGCGTCTAACAAGACCATCATTAGAATCCTCAAGAAGACTGTCAATGATGCTGGTCGTGACTGGCATTTACAGCTCAACCCTGCCTTATGGGCTTATCGTACAAGTATCCGTACTCCCACTGGTGCTACCCCATACTCACTTGTCTTTGGATCTGAAGCCATTTTGCCTATTGAGGTCGAGATTCCTTCCCTAAGGGTATCCTTGAAAGGCCACATTGATGATGAAGAGTACCGAGTGTCGAGACTCCATGAGTTAGAATTCCTGGACGAGCGTAGACAGAAGGCACTGGACCATCTCCAAGCATATCAGAACCGCCTTCGTCGTAGCTATAACAGGAGGGTTTTAAACAGAAATTTTGACATTGGTGACTTGGTTTTAATGGAGAACCCAAAGAATCAAGCAGAAAGAGACAAACCAGGAAAGTTTGAACCTAATTGGTTGGGACCTTATGTTGTTACAGAAGCTTTTGGATCAGGAGCGTATCAACTCTCTACTCCTGAAGGCGAACCATTGTCCTCACCAATCAATAGTATGCATCTGAAGAAGTTCTATGCATAGCTGCTGGGAGCCTTTGTCTTATTTAGCAAAAATACAAAAAAATCAGAAAATAAAAAAATCGTTATCAAGGGGAAAAGCTGGTAAACAGGCGTCTTGGTAACACCAAAAAAATTAGTTAATATGGAAAATAGTAAAGATAAATCAATCGTCCAATGGTAAAAACCACTTCGATGGCGCTTTGGATAGGTACCATGGTGAAAACCTGGCAAATAGGCGCCATGTGTACTCAACCCTGCTCCTTTGTCTACTATTATTCTAATCTATTTTGTACATAGTCTTTATCCCTGTACATAGTCCACTTCCCTATACATAGTCCACATTCGTGTACATAGTCCACTATCCTGTATATATCTTTTACCTTTTATGTCCATCACTTGTATATATCAGTCCTAATAAGTGGTAGTCTTTTCCATAGCTTGGAATGATTGACATCGAGAGCATTTCATATCCCCCATCTTACTCTATTCATAGTCAGTTGGTCTTATACTCGACTGGGGGCAGACACTTGACCTGCGTCACATTGGTTCTTACATTGGCTGTGTTGGAGACGTAAAACCATAAGAAAATCCAAAAACATCGCAAAATGACCTGAGAAAACACAAAAAAAATCAAAACATTTCAAAAAATCCAAAAATAGAGTCAGAGTCAGTCGCACTTGTCAGTCTTTGTCGTCATGTCGAACTACGTTGCCTCTGCGACTGGACGTAGGCAAGGCCATCTGCCAATGTGCCCCCGAGGCATTAGGTCAGTCCGTTTAGGTTTGTCTGTACAAAGTCATGCGTCAATCCATATGTCTGTATAACAAGGTCATTGGTCGTGTTGAACTATGAGGTCTCTACGTGTACAACATAGGCAAGGCACATCACACGATGAGCCCCCGAGGCCACACTAGGTCAGTCCATTAGGGTTCATCGCATTCACTTTCACACACATCTTCTATTTGTAGTCAGTCTTGTCAGTCACAGTCAAGTCGAACTATGAGGTCTCTGTGTGTACAACGTAGGAAAGGCCATCACACGATGAGCCCCCGAGGCCGCACTAGGTTAGTCCTTTAGGGTTTTGTCGTCACACACGGTTAATTGTCAACACATCATATCAAGTCATGCATTACTCTGGTGAACAAGTCAGCTATGTCTCTGAGTCATATCAAACAACTTGCCAAACAAAACAATTCAAACAGATCAACTAATAGTCTGCTACAAGATGTGTCTTTCTTGGAAACAGATGTTATCAAAACAACCAAACTATGTCTTATACAGGATGAGTCCTTCCTGCATAATCGACAAGGTCAAACAATCAAACATAGCCTTACACAGGTTATCACATCAACGGCATCTGACTCAACGTCTTATACGATACATGTCTTTCTGAAACCAGGCTTTGTCATGCCTTATACAGATAGTCATAACATCGAAACCAGACTTACAGTCTTATCTGGTATGTGTATCTCTTGCAATTAGGATCTATCAATCAAACAAATCAAACAAACAAATCATGTTTTGGCAAATATTTTCATTGGCTTATTGACTTTATGGCTTATTTATCTTATCATTTATCTTGAATTGATGATTGGGATTCATGTTACTAGCTTTCTCAAGGATGTCCCATGAAGGATTTAGAGAAGCAACTATGTATCAGAATTCTATTTTCTTTGAAAATTGTCTGTTGACTGTCTTTTCAATTTAATTTTGAGTCATGTTACTAGTTTCCTCAAGGATGTCCCATGAAGGATTTAGAGGAGCAATGACATCTCATGACCTGTCTTTTCTTTTGTTTGCTGTCTGTGGTTTGTCCTGACAAAAGACTAGGGCAACTTCTGTCCTTAGTATGAGTTAGTGACAATCCTTGTCTGTGATTGTCTGTTATTAGCAAGTGGATGACCTTGCACACCTTGATTTATGTCATATCCTGGTGTTTGTCTCCATTTGTATTAGTCCCGCCCAATGATGATAAAGTGCAATATCTTTTGTGATACGGTAAAATATCGAAGATTCCTAACACTAACATTTATCTTCTGTCTTTTCATTCTTTGTCAATCTTCCATTCCACATTAAAAATTCTTCTTTCTTGCATTATGACGAAGTCCTGTGACACAAAATGGTATAAATCATCCTGCATCAACATACATGTTAGAAACATACATATATATAGACAATAATCATCATTTAACATTGCATATCATAAGTAATAAACTGTACATACATACATCACATTACATTTGTATAGCATCACATGTCATTATATATATAACATCACATACCATCTCATCATCATATAGAATCATATGTCACATAGAATCAAATTTATCGCATTAGTTGCATAAACAACATAAAAAGTACATACAATCATCCATCATATAGGCATATCATATAGACATCACATGTATAAATCAAGACTGCATAATCAATAAATAGACAATGCATATCATAAGAATCGCCGCCAAAATAATATATACATATCGCTCATATGTGTCACATCACAATGTCATAATGTATCATAAATACATGGAAGCCCGCAGGCTATCGGATCAAAATACAATGTCTCAAATGGATCTCAAAACTGTTTCTCTATCCTGAACTACCACTGCCATCATGTCGAGAGTGTGTAGGAGACTGATGCTGGGAACCTGCTGATCTTGGAGCTGTGGGAGGTCTGTCATATGGCCCTGCTCTGCGTGGCTGATCCACTCCCTCTGTGCTCACTGTCCGTGTGTGGGTCCTAGTCTGAGACCTACTACTCTGTGCCGCTAAAAAACTGGGAGCCCGTCTCTCTAAGGGAACCTCTACCTCATACAAGTCTCGCTAGTATCTCTCCCTCTCGCCGGCTCTGACCAACTCTCTGGCAAATGCTGCTGATGGTCCAGTACATAATGACCTGAGCTCTGTGAATCTCTGCTCAGTCTCCTGCCGCCGGGCTACAGCCTGATCCCTCTCCAACAAGGCTCTGTCTCTCTCCACCCTGTAAGCATCTCTCTCTGCCATCAACACCCTCATCTGCTCCTCCAAGGAGGCAACCTGGGCTCGTAATATATCAGTGTCGGGTGCCTCTGCCTCTGTCTCATCCTGGTGGACCCTGTCTCACCCATCCTCCTCCTCATCCATCTCCTCCAGGATCTGATCCATGATCTCTCTCTCGTGATCATCCTCCTGGTAGGCACCTAGCAATCCAAGGGCATCGACCTCTACCTCCTCTCCAACGGCCTCCTCTGCAACTACCTCCTCGGCACCTGCCTCTACCTCTGCTGGGATGTCAAGGATGTCTGGGATAACTACCTCAGCTGACTGCTCCTCCTTGCCACCCCTGGCCACATCTAGCATGGCCACATCCTCCTCTCCTCCTCTCTCCTCTCGGATCGGTGACAAGGCTGCTCCTCGTCCCCGTCGACCACGCCTCCCTCTCCTGCCTCCACATCGACCACCTCTTCCATCATCCCCACCATCACCTCGGCCTCCTCTACCTCCTCGACCACCTCCTCTGCCCCGTCTACCTTTGGGACCTCTAACACGCCGCTCTACTGGTGCTGGCTACACTAGATCTGTCAAAGGAGTCGGCCTGTGTAGTGCCCACCACTGATCATAAGCTGGAGTCATCCCCGAATCTGCTGGTCCACCCCTCCATCCCCATGCCTGTGCCTGTAATCCATCAATATCTACCTCTGCTGTGGCAACTGGAATCTCTGGCCCCCAAAACAGGACCTCTCATGAGGACCGAGCAAACTCTGCTCTCCCTCGAGGTACATCCTGTACCTCTCCATACTGTCTCAAAACTCGGTCTGACAACTGCCGCTCTATGATGTGCATATGGGACACTGTCCGTCCCACTAAATACTGTGTCTGTCGACAATATGGCAAATGCTCACCCTCATCTGACCACACCTCGCAGTCTAGGTATGGTCTCCATGTAAACTCCTGCATCAGGTCTATAGCATGTCTATAATACCCCGTGTCTCCAATATGATGCTGAGTGGTGGCTCCCGCATACCGAAAGGCGTATGGTGCTCCACGAACTAGATCTACTGTCACCGGCAGTCTAAAGATAGCAATATGCTCCCACGCCCATACCATCAGGAGCGTGGTGTCGCAGCTCATCGACTGTGCCTCTCTATAGGCAATGTCATGAAGGTGGAAGTATAGCATCCCCAGCACACACGAACCCCAAGCATATACAACTCGGTGCTCTAGCATGCCCACTAACATCTCACCCCATCCCACAGGGAATCCATGACCTCAGCGATCAGGCAGTACAATACCACCTATCAGTGTCGCCACTAGACAGTCTAACTGTCTATACCTCTGGGCTAACACCCGCCATCTGATCTCATAATCATCCACCCCTAGCTGTCTAACGTCAGCGTGGGGGTAGTATCTGCACATCTCAACTATACCTCTCTGGGTATCATAGACTACCTGTGTGCCTCTAATAGGCAGTCTCAGAATCCTATACATGTCCTCCAAAGTCACTGTAGCCTCTCCAGTCGGAAGATGGAATGACGATGTCTCCGAATGCCACCGCTCACATAGTGCTGTCAGCAAACCCTGATTTTCTCTAATCTAGGGCATATCGGTCACGTGCAACAAACCCAAATGCCATAAAGTTCGTCGTTCGGCCGGCCGTAAGCTATCTCTGGATCAAAACGTCATGGGTCTCGACTCACGTGTGTAGATAGGGTCAAGAACAACCTGCAACACCATGCCTCATGTCAGCCTGAATCATCTACCCTAGTGAAAAATGAATGTTTTGACATAAAATGCAAATGCGTCGTTATTTTGCAAATGCGTCACTTTTTAACACATGCGTCGCTTTTATACAGATGCGGTCCACAAATTACAAGTGCGTCATTATTAATCAAATACGGTTAATTATTATCAAATGCGTGCTAAAATCAACATTTGCATTTCATAATCTCACATGCGTATCAAAAGAAGCAAATGCGGCTACAAATATGCATATGCGTTTCAAACAATCACATGCGTATCAGAATAAATAAATGTGTATCATAAAATTCACATGCGTAGCTCAATTTCAAATGTGTATCACAATGCTCAAATGCGTAACACAAAAAACACATGTGGTTATTTTTTCTAAACTAGCCTAAATGGTTGGCGTTAAAATGCAAATGCGGCTTTTCGCAAGCAGATGTGTCGTTCGCGCATACAGATGCGGTGCAAATTAAAATGTGACGCACAACTAAAAATGCAATAAATACCTTAAAAAGCGCGCAAATAGAAAATTTTCAAAAGACAAGTTTTAGGTCCATATCGGGGGGTCTGCGCCGGCTGGTCTCTGGAACGTCCTGATCCTATAGGCACGATGATGGGTGGCTGGAACTGGAGACATCCTCGCTGAAAGTCAGAGCAAACTTTTCAAATCTCTAAGCTGGGTGGGTGCAAATGAATAGTTTTTCACCCCAATTCCAATATATACCTAGACTTAGGTGGCATTTCCTTCCTTCTGGCCGTGTAAACTTCCATTTTCTATCATCCCGTACCCGTCCCTCCCGTTTCCGAACCCAATTCCGTCAACTGCATTGCATTTCTGCCTATCTATTGGACTAATCGGGCGCATTTCCAAATTTTTCTGAACATTTTTAAAATTTGTCAATTTTCTCGAGGGGGCATACCTTCACCTGTTCTAATCCAGAGCTTGACTGGGGCATATTTTCATTGATTTTCTTTGACACAATGCCTAAACGACATTGTATCAAAGAGGGGCAAATGTAGACACCGAAATCTGGTTATTAGCCTGCGACTTCTATATTCTTCATAATTCTTATTATTCATGGTCATGATTAAATAATGTCAATTATTTAATTAATTCATCTTTTATTAATTCTTCTATTAATTAAATAATCTTAATTATTTAATTAATTCACACTTTTCTTTATTCTATCTAATTAATTAAATAAACGCTTCTTATTTAATTATCTTACTAATTAACCTTATTCTTCCGGTTAAATTAAATAAATTCTTATTTAATTTATTCTTCATCGCACTTCAACTATAATTAAATAAAGTCATTATTTATTTAATTATTCATTTAAAATCCCCTTCGTCACTTAATTAAATAAATCTTATTTATTTAATTATCCTTCGAATATCGAGTCTTGAATTAAATGAATTATTTAATTCACAAATTCTATTTTAACACATTCTTCTATATTTTAGATAATTATGTGAGTTATCTAAGTATTCACTTTTACTCAACTTGACATCTATTTTAATCATTCAGTTAACTATTGATTTAATGTCTGAGTGGCGTCTTCGAGTAATCTTCTCGTCTAATCATGCAATCATCCACTTCTAACTCAATTGCGTGTACATGCGGATTAATTAAATATTCTTATTTAATTAATTAAGTGTTGTGCGTGCGTTCGAACAGAGAGTTGCTTTAATCAATCTTTATCTTTGTCATGCAAAGATATTTCTTATGTTTTCGAATGCCGAACTGAAGATTAAATCATTTATTTAATCTTTAATTCTATTTCTAATTTGAATCACTCGTGTCACTTCTATCAGTTATCTGAATGCATGACTAATCAGTCAATCTCAACCGTCTGTTGATCTTTCAATCTTGGCCTGTAGTTCAAATAATCAATTTTCTATAAATTGATTTGTCATTCTTCATTCCAAGCTCTCTCTTGAAATCTCTCTCGCGAATTTGTAACTTTGGAGAGCACTTTGTCTTGAATCTTCGATATTTTGCTAATCTTTATCAATAGGCTATACTTGCACGAACTTGAAAATCTGAGGGCAATTATACCATACAAGCGAAATGGAGAAGGGCAATCGAGATAATTCATGGAAATACATTTGAAAATTGGTGAGATTGTTCTAGTTTTAATTACGTTTTACTTTCCCATGTTCCTTGTTGCTTAACGTATGAATTTGCATGTTAGATTTAGTATTTGTATACGCGTGTGTGCTTCTAATCTTGATTCTGGTGTGTCTATTGTGCAAAGCTCTTATTTGGCGTTACACATACTTCCAACATTTTAAATGTTCTATGATGATTCAAGAAGGCTTGTAATAGGCTCAACAAACTGGTTAGTTTCATATAGTTGCACATTCATTAGATCATTGTATATATCTGCATATTGGATTCACATCGGTGTTTTGAAAGACTGAAGGATTGCATCAACGGTTGTCATACAATTTTGAGTTTTATGGAGGACATTGGGACATTTGACTCATTTGCATCCATTTATTATTATCATTTATCATCTTTATCATTTATCATTTCATTTTTCATTATCATCTATTATTCATTTATCATTTATCATTTCATTATTCATTCATTTATCATTTATCATTTCATTTTTCATTATCATTTATCATCCATTTATCATTTATCATTTCATTTTTCATTATCATTTATCATTCATTTATCATTTCATCATTTCATTTATCATTTACCATTTCATTATTCGGTTACCATTTATCATTTCATCATTCATTTGTCATTTATCATTTCATTATTTATTCATTTATCATTTTATTGTTTCATACCGTTTCATTACCATTTTCCATATCATTTTATCATATTACCATTCCTACCACATTCATTTTCTACCATATCATGATGTATTTTATACATGGAAAATTCAAAAAGAAATTAACATCTCACATATATACATACATCATCACAAAATCATTGCATACACATCACAATCACTAGATCATCCTGCATCATATGGATTAGTCCGCACATATAATAAAAACATATCAAAATCCATCTCAAATCATATATGCATACACATCACATCCATAACATAACACAAATGCATCCACATAAAACATTATCAAAAATACCACCACTGCATATCATCACTCATCAAAATAATACAAGTGTCCAATGTCCAATGAAACTAACAAGTTCAAAACATCATACATAAGACATGATCAAAACTCAATATACAGAAAAATCAGCCCCAAAATGGCTAACTGGTGGATGCCCCTGAAGGAGCTGGTCCGGAAGGAGGTGGCCTGCCACTAGTCCCTGCATCAGGATCCCGTCAAGGCCCTGTAACCTCTCTGCCATATGTCGATGTCCGGGATCAGGTCCTCGTCCTGCTGTGTGATCTGGGATATGGCTCTCACCGCTCAGGAGGGCATAGCTCCTCATAATGAACTCTGTAGTACTCTGCCTCTCTGGCTGCCTCGAATCCCTCTGCAATGGCCTCTCGTAGGGAGGTACTCTCTACAATACCCATCAGCCTCTGTGCTACACCCTCAACCTCCTGTGCCCGCCATCTAAAGGCATCTCTCTCTGTTGCCAACTGTGCCACCTAAGGATCCGGGGCAGGCATCTGAACCTGTACCTGTACATGTGCCTGTGCCTGTGCCTGTGCCTGAGCCTTTGCCTGTACCTGTGTCTGTGCCTGTGCAAGCTGCGCCTGTAACTGTACTATCATGCTCTGAGCCTGCACTAACTGACTCTGAAGCTATGACTGCTGCCCCTGAAAGGTCTGTACCTAACCCTGCAATGCATCTATCTATGCCTGCTGGGACGAAGATGTCACCCTAATCACCGTCTGAGGCCTAGCACCAGATCTGGACCATCGAGGAACCTGTACTCTGTCGAGGCTGTCTAGTCTCTGCTGCCTCTGCTCATCCCCATCATCTCCATCATCTCCGTCCTCTGAGCTGCTCTCCTCCCCATCTCCACTCTCCTCACTCTCCTCTCCCTCCTCCTCCCCTCCACCCATCGCCTGCTCCCCACCAGCCACACCTCCTGGTATCCCTGCTCCTGGCTGTGGTGCTGCTCTGATCGCCTATGCCTCATCTGGCACTGTAAACCATGGAAATGGATGTGTGTGAAAATACTGGGCATAGTCATCTGTCATCCCAGCATCCAAAACCTCTGGCCTGTCCGCCCATACCTCAGGTTGTAATGCGATGTACTCTATATATGCTACCTGGTGCAGAATGCATGGCCCCCATCCTACATCCCCCTTACGCTGCCCATAATGAGCAACGCCCTGAAGCATCCCCTGCGTGAAACCAAACTGTCTCAGAACCCGTAGTGCCAGAAACCTCTCAATAATAAAGGGCGTCTGCCCTATCAAGTATCGTGGTCTGCACACAAACGACATCTCTAACTGATCTATCGCCCATGCCTCACAATCTGTGTAGGGCCTCCATATCACTGAATCCACATCATCCAACACTCATCGCCAGTACTCTACCTTCCCCAGCCTCTGCTGGACAATTGCACCAGAATACACATACACGTACAGCCTCCCTGCTGGTCTCGCGCTGGTACAAAGTGGTCTCGTGATAGTAATGTGCTCCCATGCCCAGATCTACAATAATATAACCCCACTCGCCAGGCTGGTGGATCCTCTATACATAATCCGATGTAAATCATGATACATGTCCGCTAGGACACAGCTACCCCAGGAAAATCTTCGTGGCTGAGTGATCATCCACTCCAGCATCCTCCCCCAACCCACGGAAAATCCCTTGGACCGATGGTCCAGCCCAAGAAAACCTCCAACAAATGCTGCCAACACTGCCACCAGATCCGGATTCCTGCTAAAATCATCCCAATCTATCCAGTACCCATAAATACCGGGATCACCACATATCCGCTGCAACGCCTCGGTCCCACCAATCTCCTTGTGGTCATAAACCACAAGGGCTCCAACAACCGGAATCCCCAAAATCAGGTACACATCCTCCGGCGTCACACTCATCTCACCTGTCAGCAGGTAGAAGGTGTTATGCTCAGAATTCCATCTCTCGGCCAAGGCCGTCAACAGTCCTCTGTTGGCCCGAATGCCTCGCGGCATGGCCAACAACGGTCCCAATCCGCAGTCCGCTATCACCTGTAGCTTTGCAGGGGTCAACTCTCCTATCTGCTCCCAACACAAGGGGAACCACTCTCTAATCTGGAGGCTTTTGAAAGCCTTCTATTTTTTTCAAACATCACAACACATACATCAAATTAGACTCATATCATATGATCTATCTACCTAACATCACATATCAATGACTCATATCAAGTGTTACATCAATCTATTAGCATGTCCAATCAATCTCCTCTATCATCATTTACTATTTGTTTTTCTTTTCAGGAAAGCAAATTTATCAACACTCATCATTTTCTATTTGTTTTTCTATCACAGAAAGCAAATCAATTACAACATCTACTCTTTATTTTTCAATCGCGAAAAGCAAAGTTATCAAATTCCAATCAATCAATTACAACATCTACTCTTTGTTTTTCAATCGCGAGAAGCAAAGTTATCAAATTCCAATCAATCAATTACACCATCTACTCTTTGTTTTTCAATCGCGAGAAGAAAAGTTATCAAATTCAAATCAATCAATTACAACATCTACTCTTTGTTTTTCAATCGCGAGAAGCAAAGTTATCAAATTCCAATCAATCAATTACACCATCTACTCTTTGTTTTTCAATCGCGAGAAGCAAAGTTATCAAATTCAAATCAATCAATTACACCATCTACTCTTTGTTTTTCAATCGCGAGAAGCAAAGTTATCAAATTCAAATCAATCAATTACACATCTACTCTTTGTTTTTCAATCGCGAGAAGCAAAGTTATTAAATTCAAATCAATCAATCACTCATCTCCTCTTTTTTTTTCAATCACGGAAAGCAAAGTTATCAGTTCTCTATTCAATTTTCTATCCTATCAACATGATGATACGACAATTTATCTATCTATTGACTAAAGAAGCAATTTTAATCATCATTTTTCATCACACAAGAATTTGGCAACTTTTTCCCTAAAAGCGCAATTCTGTCGCTATTATGCGCAAAAACCCCATATGCGCTAAAATTTTTCTCCTATGCGCTAGACTGTTTACCCAATGCGCTAAAACCCTAAATGCGCAACTCTGTTTCCTTAATGCACTACTTTAACTACCTGATGCGCAACTTTAGCACTTTTGGGAAAAACCCTAAATGCGTTGTTCTGTGCCCTAGATGCGCTAAAATACCTACCTAGCCAATTTTGCCCTAATTGCACAACTCTATCTGTCGGATGCGCTAACAAATCAATTTTTGTTCTATTCCTAGATGTGCTAAGGAATTTCCTAGATGCGCTAATAGAATTATCGAATGCGCTATAACTACTCCTAAATGCACTAAAACGTTCAAATTTTTTTTTTTAATCTGACTTAAAACGATTCAAATTCGATCTAAAAAAAAAAATATTGACAACATAGAGGGTTCGAATCACTCACCGGTGGTCCATACGCCGGTGGTCTCTGATATCGTCGCACCCGCTTGAACCTATGTCTGTGCACGGGGATCACCATCTCGCCAAGTCACTCTCAGAGCTCGAATTTTACTGTAGTAGCAAGGTGAAAATGACACTTCATTTTACCCCTTTTACCTTATAAGGGTCCTTTTAGGGTGGGCATTAGTGGCATTTTCCATTTTTCAACCTCTTTTTCACTGGGGCATCGACCACATCATCTATCCGGAGCTAAATCACTGTTCCCCAATCCTTATCAACTTCTTCTTCCGTTATTTATCTCCCGAGGGGGCATCATCGACATCAAAAAACGGAAACATATCAGGGGCAAAAAAAATTTATTTTCTTTGAAGTAATATGTTTCACACATCACTTCAAAGAGGGGAAAAATGTATACGCATAAAAATGGTTATGTCTATAATCCTGGCAATTAATTAAATATTTATTATTTAATTAATTTTTCTAAAAGTCCTCTACATATGATTAAATTTAATTAATTTAATTATATTGTTCATTCATCTTATTCTTCTTTCCTAATTAAATAAATTTACTTTATTTAATTATTTTCACATGTCCACTTAATTAATTAAATAAATACATTCTATTTATTTAAATTAATTATCACTGTTTGAATTTAAATTAAATCTTTTGATTTAATTAAGTTTAAATATTTCCCCTTTCTTCTATTTTAATTCTTCTTCTAATTAATTAAATGTTTCATTTAATTAATTTCATAAAAGTGATTTAATTAAATAGATCTTATTTAATTAAAAATATCTTATGATTTCTTTCTAAATCCAAAATTAGGTATTTTAACCTAATTGTGCAATCTTCTCATATCATAATTAAATATTTTATTTAATTATGAGATATTCTGCTTTTTTCAATAAAACTGATTAAAGCTCTTTTCTCACCACAAGTTTTCTTTTTCTTTTAAAAGCTTAATTAAATATTTTATTTAATTAAGAAAAGCTGAATGTCCTCCACAAATAAATAATTGATTTTTTTAATTAATTATTTATCAGCTTTTAATCTTTCTTTTATTCTTATCTTCCCTTCTTTTTCCTCTTTCATAATAAAATAGAAAAATCTGATTTTAGGGTTCTTCTATCCTCTCCTTCAGTTTCATCTTTCTTCAACCATTCGATCTGCCAGGAATTATCACAACCATTGATCATATTAGCCAATCAAAATCATTTGAAAAATCTATAAATACCTGTGTGAATCCATGCATTGGTAATAGGCAATTAAGTAGAATTCATGCACTTAGTTCATTCAATCATTTTAATTTCAAGTTTATCACCATCATCATAGCTTAATCTTGCATATCATATCAAAATCTCGTTCTTTAGGAAGACAGTTTGTTGAGCCTAGCCATACAATCTGAGAACACAAGGCTGGAATCTACAAAAACACTAAAGATAGAGGACAATAGGATGACAATGGAAGCAGAATAGAGTTTGCACTTCTTTACTCCTTTTATATTCTATATTATTAAATGTCTTATTGGTGTGTTTGAATATTTCATTTAAATTCCTTTATACACTTATTTTTCATACACACAATAATTTGTGATCATGTATTTCATGTGTGGTTCTCTTTCAATCCTAATTTTATTAGGCACTCCTTTCCATGGTAACCACATGTGGGAGAAGTCGGTATCCATGTATCCATTCAATGTTTTAGACCAATCTCTACTTAAAATAATACCATAAGTATCAGGTATATCCACAACTTGAATGCCAATATAGTATTGGATTGTAGGATCATAATTCAATTGCATGTGAATATTAGTCAACTCTCCTACTACATTTACCTCTGTCTTGTCAAGTTGAGTGAATTTCTTTAAAGAATTTGTAGGAGTTAACCCCAATGTTCGACATATGGATAGCGACATCACATTAGTAGAAGCTCCAGAGTCTACTAAGCAATTATGAATATTCTTACAAAATATTCTCAAAGTTAGAAAAAATGGCAGGGACTCTAATTTTCCTTTATAAAATGATACTTGTGTGTCCTCTATGGGAACGATGTTCTTATATTTTTCTCTAGCCTAACTATCTTTCACTTGAATATCCTTGGATTTGATTTCTTTGGGAAAATATTCTAAAGTGTTTAAGAAAGCTTTCTTGATCATAAGTGTCTTAAGAAATTCTGATAGAGAAAGGCTAATATTTACCTTCTTAATTTCTTCCACTAAATAATTAGTCATTGTTTTTTATTAGCGGAATCTATCTTTTCACCTTTTGAAACATTTGATGAATTGTAGTGAGAGGTCACCTTGGGTAACCCTGGATTATTACTTGATTTTTCATCAGGTGGAGTGTTGAAGTTATTAGGTGGGATGGATGTTGTTAAAGGCCCATTGAATATACCTCCATTGTTAGCGTTATTCCTTTTGTTTTAATTATTTCCCTTCTGACACTGTTGAAAGGAATGTATTTCATCCATTTCTTCTTGAGGGTTTTTTTCATCCTAATAAGGAAAAGTGTGTCTCCAAAGGCAATCGAATTATCACCTTCATACTCATGAGCTTGATGATAGTTGAAGGTAATTTGAAATGTTCATAACTTTTTAGGACTAGGCTAGAGTCGTATCCTGCTAAAACTAATTCATTTCCTTTAGGAGGATGAGAATTGCATTGCTCATTATAATGAGTGGTAGCAAGGAAAATATCTGAAGTGATTTTAAATTGTGAACAATCTCCTTCAGCATGAGCATTTGTATTATGAATTCTACACTAGTTATTCATTGCAAGGTTAGCTAAGTTCACTTTTGATCTAAAATTTTCATCAGTTGAATCAGGATTTTCTAAAGGTGTTGATACTCCCCCATTATTAGGGCATGTATTCGATGGTCTAGGTGGGCTGGGAGCATTATACATTCAATTTTGAGAATTCTAATTATTATTCTGAGAGTAAAAATTTTGATTTCTTAATTGTGTAACCTCTGTGGTTAATATTTTGAGTTGGGTTGTAACTTTTTTCATGTTTTCTTTTTCCTCAAAATTTTTGATATTTTGGTTTTCTTGAGTTTACAGGAAAAAAGAATTTCCATTAGGACATAGCTTTGTAATAGCTAGACCAAGGTGAGGGACTAAAGCTTGACTATTTCCTAGTTGAAAGAAAGTATTTTGAGGAAATTTACCATTCTAGACCACTGTAAAATAAACATTAGGAGTCATAGGATGACCTATAGGGACTCCATTTGCATTTGGGGTAGGGTAAATATTCAATCCATTTCTGCCATTCACAGACGATCCATTTCCAAGATGTTTCATTTCTAAATTTACACTTACAACTTCAACATAGGCTTCTGGTAGAGTAGTGGGAGGATTGGCTCTTCACTTCACAAACATAGTAGTCAAAGGATCTACTGCTATATAATAAACTGCAATAGAAAACAAATTATCCACTACATAAGGTGCGTGTAAACTAGAATAAGCCTTTTGAAATCTATCCTTAAAAGTGCTTATAGGTTCTTCAAACCTCTTGATCTGAGCGAACTGATAATATAACAAGGCAGGATCAATCGGTGTTCTAAACCTAGCTAAAAATTGAGTTTCCATGTCTTTCCATGATCTGATGGAATTGCAAGGCAAATTGATATACCACTGGTAAACTTCATCACTGAAAGTATAAGGGAACAATCAACACACATCTTCATGTTGAATTCTTGCTTGAAAACATTTATCTTTGAATATATTGATATGTTCTTTAGCATCTTTGTGGAAATAATACTTACGACACAACTTGTCAAGATTTTTTGGAAAATCGTTATATACAACAAATTGAATTGGTAACTCCACATTAAAGAATGCCATCACTATAGGAGGTGATGGTGAAACAATGGTTGGAATCTTTAGACTTTCACTTAAACTTGCAAAATTTTGAGGTTTAGATGATGTTTGACCACTAAGCTCAACTAAGGTCACCCAAGGATCACTAGATCAAGATCTAGTGGTTCTACGAAAATCTAGTTTAAACCCTGACAAAACCAAAAATAACAACAATATGCCCTCCTTCTAGTGCCAATTCCTGTTGATGATGGTTTTACTCGCAATAAACAGGTCAAATAAAATATTCACAAACAAGACCGCAAAGAGCATATCCTTCTTGAAAGATATGGAACAAGACAACCTGAGGGAAAATTCTACATTTATAGAGCAAAGATTGACTTTCGTTCAATCTCAAGTCTTTGATAACCAAGTCATGGTTGCACTAGGGTTGCTCTCAGGTAATGATTTTATATTTTCTATTAATCTCAAGGGGACTACAGTTATTTCTAGCTTTACTAAGAATTACAAACTTTTCATATAAAATTTCATTTCATCATCAAATAACATCATGAAATTGAAAGATTCAACATAATATTTCATGAGCATCACAAATTCTTTCCTATCACTTAAGTATATTTACCATTAAGCATTCAACAATTTCATGGAAAATAAAATATTTTCAACAAAATTATTTCCATTCATTTCATATTTTTTGGAACATTTTCAAAATATTAAACACCTATTCTAAAACAAAGTATAAAAATACTGAAAAATAAAGTTTCTCCTAGTTATTCTCCATTGATGCCCCAAAGAATTAATCAAAACAGAGAAAACCACTTTATATTTAACCAAGTTGCTTCACAACTACGTATAAAATGGTGCAAGATTTTAAAGAGAGGGTTTCATTTATGGACACTGAGTAGGTTTTGTATGCACCCTTAAACGGTGCAACATACAATCTTGTTCGACCAAACTTACAAAACCAGGTACAAAAGATACTTATATAGGTAGCTATCCATAAAGCTCTGATATCAATTAATGTCTACGTGCATACAAAGTTTTACATTGGAATGGTCACATAAAACATGAAAAAAGAACAAAACTTAAAAGAAGTTTTTGCTCCTCCAACATCCACAAATTCTAAACTTAAAATAGAAATGTGGGAGGATATGGCCTTTTAATAGAAATAAGGCAACCAAAAGTTAAACTTAAAAGTTTATCTAGAGAATTAGAAACAACAAATTAAAATGCATCACATGGCATTTGTCAACTGTCATCAAGAACATTCTAGAATAAGCCAAAGCTTTGACTTTGTTCGCAGCAATTCTTTTCTTCATACTTGAGCACAAATGGTTTGTATCCATCAAGGCTCCCAACTTCCGTTCAAAACAATGGAATGAGAAAATTGTACCGAGACCGAGATCAACCTGCAAATTTAAAATTAAAACAGAAAAATGAACTTCATTATATTTCCGGTATCCGGTTCTTTCCATTTTCACTTATGATTGGGGCTTCGGGATTCTTTCTTCTTTCTTTAATTGATATTCTTGGAAAGCCTTGAATACTTGATGTATGCACTCTTTTGTAATTATTTGTATTTCTCTCCAAGTGAGCTTGAGCTTGGTATATTCTTCAGTTACTCGAAGTATGATGTCATTTTTTTGTGCTTTGTCTACTTCATATTTGACTATAACATTTTTGCATTGTATTATTTCATCAATAACCTCTCATGTTAGGAATTGAATAAGATCTTTATTTATCCTTTCTATCCATTCCTTGAAAGCTTTAGCTTCCTTTCACTCATGTCCTAATGTTTGAGGATCAAAGCCTTGACGTGTCAATATTTCAATAAATTCTTTATTTTCACTAATCAGTCTTGTGCACTCAATAGTGACTCTTTCAAATCCTTCAATACATTGTATTATCATGTCACCTTCCCATTTCAACTATTTCTTCCATTTTCCTGGTAATGAGATTTCATGTCTTGATAGTACATTATTTTGTATTAACTCTTGGATTTCTAATTGCATGAGAATTTCAATGTTTCGCCTTTCGTCAATGACCTGCTCTCGATGAAATTTACATTCATCTTCAAATCTTTTCAATTTCTCTAAATGATGATATGCTTCCTTGTACTTTCTTATTGCATCTATAATAAATTCATCTACTTGCTTCACCTAGTATTCAATCCATGCTTCAAATATATTCATCTTATGACAAACTATAGCAATGGCATCCACTTGCTCTTGTGAGATCAACACCAGATGTTGGGACAATTTAGCTTGTTCTCGACCAAATAAAGTCAATGACTTAATAAAGTGTTCCAAGGTAACAACCCGTTCCTTCAATTCTCTTTTATTTTGTTTATATTTATGTACTCTGGCAATAGTAGCATTTAAATTTACTTTCATTTCCTCTAGTTCTTGCTTCCAAGATGAGTGTCCAAGATTAACACTTGTAATCATATACTCCTTAGGTGTTATTTCATGTATGTGCTTATTAATTGCTGGAGTGGCTATCTGAATAGTTCTATTTCCATTTGCATTCCTCTGTATGACATGCTTTGTCTTTTCTCTGCAACTAGGTTTAGGAGTACTTACTTCTTTTATAAAATTATTGAGATTCAAAGGTAATATTTTCACTTCTATTGGAGAAGCTAATTCCTTGATTAACCAATTAGGTGTATCATCATCTTGTTGTACCTCTATAACCTTTCCTTGTCCCTGTTTATTGCTTATTTCAATAACTTCTTCTCTTTCACTTGCCACATTTTTTGAAATGGAGATTTCTTAAGCAATATCTGGTATAGATTTAGGATTAATAGGGTCTAACACTACCTCCTCTATTTGGAGACTTATATTTTCCTACCTATCCAGATTTTCTATTTCATCTCTTTGAACATTAGCTTCTTCATTTACTGCTACACCAAGATTCTCTTCATTTTTAGGTCCATCTCCTGCAAACTATGTAGCTTCTTCTTCTGGAATTTCAATTTCAATTTTAGTTCCAGCATGGCCTTTCTCCAATTCTTTAAAGACCTACGAGTGTTCACTAACATTTTGTACATTCCCAAGAGAAGGTTGGAAATTGAGAGTATCTTCAACAACTCTTTCATCAATAAGATTCTACTCTATAGTTTCCCCTATTTCCATTTCAAGTACGCTAGGGTTTCCAGCCTCTAAGAGAAGCTTTCCTTGAATAAACTCTTCTTCTTCAACATTTATGGGGTTAGAGCTTGTATCTTAAATTTCTTCTATCAATGGGTGTACCATGGGTTTGTCTTTAGATTTCTTTTTGTTGCACTTTCTCCCACATAACACCCCATTTATCCACTTGTTCCTTAATTTTGGCTTCATCTTCTTTAGAAATATCCTCTAAAGCTATAGGAGTCCCACCCAGTGCTTGCTTCATACTAGCCATATTAACAGAAGGGGGAGAGGTAAATATTTTTCTAGTGCTTTGAGATGTAGACCTGGTTTGTATACCAACATTCCCTATTGCTCTTATTCCTTCATCAATAGTTACTCTTGTTCTGGGTCTTGTTGTAGAGGAAGATGCACCATTAGTTCTTGCTTTTGATTTATCTTTACCTATCTCTGCATCTTTTTGTTTATTAAATGGTTTTATGGGAACTTCCTGGCTTATTGCTTTAGGGGTTCCTTCTTCAATTCTAACACCTAGAGTGACCTTACTAGTCTTTATTTTCTTCTTGGTAGGCTCTCCACTTTCAAAAGAAATTTCATCTCTTTGTTTTGTTCTTTTATCTTCTAAGAAGATGGGTTCAATTCCTCTTTCTCTCAAACTTTTGCAAAAATCACTAATCAAGTGTTGAGTATACCTTAGGACTGGCCTAGTAAAGTCATCAATCGATGTCTTGTCTTCATCATCAACACTTGGGTCTAGAATGGGTTCATCATATATCCTATCATCATTATAAAATTGGTTCAACACCTAACCATCATATTCTTCTAATTGGTCTGGGATGTCATAAATTTTGAGCATCCAAGAAAATCCTAAAGTCATTTTTTCATACTTTCTTCTTCTTACCACGTGCTCATCTTCACAGTTAAGCCAATAATATTCTAAATGAGTCACATGAGCATGAAAACTAGCTATAATTTTAGCAATATTTCCTTCAATATCATAGTACAATCTTTGGAGTGGAAATTCTTCAAAATGGTAGGTCCTCAGTTCTTCTTCACATAGATTAGTTGCTCTAATTGCACTGCACTTATAATTTCCTATTGTGATGGGAAATTTAAAAGAGGCCTTTTTGCGAGCATGGCTATAAAGATCCTAAGATGGTTTTAACTGTCTCACTAATTCCAATAAAATAATTTTATCTATAGGATAACTGGGAAACATGAGTGGGTGTCCATTAAATCCCTCCACTCTAATGTAGGAGTAAGTTGGGAACTGTATGTACTAGCCTCCCATAGGCCGAATGGCACTTTGTGCTTCTAGGGATAGTCTTTTAGATATATCACCTTCCATTGTTCTCACCAGTTTCTTGGAGAAAAAATCATTAACTTTTATGTAATCATCTTTATACCCATGGATGGTGATTTTGGGTAAACGTACATATATCAAACTATTGCCAACTTGTGTGCCCAGAGTACCAATCTTTTTTAACCCTTGTTTACTGGGTCTCATAGCATGGGAGTAAATAACATATGATGACATGTAGAAGCATCTGGTTTTGGGGAATGTAGTAATTTGTTCATGTAGTCTGTCACTTATCAATTTTCCCCAATGCAACTCCATACGACCCCCTATCATATGGGATATTATCACAAACATCCAGGGTTCAAATTTGCTTGCATCTCTCAAACTAGCTACTCTGCTTAGCAAAGTTATAATGTCTTGTATTTCTTGTTTAAACATAGACCTTTGAATTACCTTGGTCTATAGTGTAATTGGTTGTTGGCACCATTGGGTGCTCATAATTTCTCTATTATGCTCCTCAGCATTCTGATATGTCTCGGTCTTAGCCTTTAGGTCGACATTGAACATATGTGTGTAGGTGGGGAGACTGAATGTATACATGATTCCTTTCTGTGATAGGTCTGCATAAATTCTTCCCTCTTTCTCAACAATTCTCTTGGCTGGGTTGTAATGATTTATGCATTGCATAACTAATTCAGGAGCTTCCATTGCTGTCGGAAACCCTCCAGTAAGAAGTAACCCATTTTCTATAACATTTTTGGTACATTGTGTAGCATTCTCTTGCAATAGCCATGAATGGATTTCAATGTTGGAAGACCATCCCATGTGGGTATCTATAACCACTACATTAATGGGTATTGCTTGTGAATTGCAATACTTGAATTCATCTTCTACCCTTGTGTCAGAAGTGCTCATTTTGGAAATAATGTGCTCTGCAATTTTTAGAATATTCATCTTGTGTGCAAGTTAGGGTTAAATTTAACCAAAACTTATATTTCATAAAATTTTCAATTCATTTTTCAATTAAATTTAACAACTTGGAGAAAAATTAACATTTCAATTTCAGAATGAGAAAATACCATTATCAAGAATTTCTAGCTTGAGAAACTCTTAGCAAAGTATCAGTTATTCAAAACATACCTCATTTTGGTTTAAAATGGTGATTCTTTATAATGCAACTTCAAAACCCTTGGTAGCTGCAACTTATTTTTTCAAAATTTTACCTCTCTTTGCATGCCAATGTCATTTCATGAATTCAATGTCCTTAGTAAATTTGCAATATGATGTGAAGTGGAGTGTTGTAAAAGAAACTACATGCTTGAGGTGGTGCCAAGTACATAGGTAGTTCGTGACCTTCATTAATTACCTGTTATTTCAAATTAATTCCTAGAATAAAGGTGCAATCATTACGAATTATGGTTCAAATCATGAACACCTAGGTTTTTGTGCTAGCTTGCTATTTGAGAAGAAAGACGGTGTGGTGATTATACGTGGAAATTGGATTCCATGCTAATTCTTTGCAAGGTATATGTCATTAAAGATATGTGATTGTTTGGAGATCACTGAGGTTGAGGATTTTTGTATTACTTTCGAAAGGATAAAAAAACACTAGGATTTGAGAAATACATTCAGGGGAAAGAGAAAACCAGAACAAAAGAAAGACTAGAAATTGAAACTAAAAAATAAACTTGACAAAATTTCAAAGCAAACTTTCTAGTTTCTGACTTTTACAAAAAAGAAACAATAAAACATCAGACTCTGGTAAAAGAGGAGATTACTAGGATTGGAATTTTTTTATCAATGAAATACCAGGTGGATCTAGAATCTTTTGAAGATACAAACTCTTTTGGCTCAATGCAAGATTCTAGGATTCCAGTTTCTAGTAATAGACTAATCATTAAGAGCATATCAAAACACCAAAACTGGGAAAACAAAAGGTTATAACAACAAAGAGGCCAAGTGAAAATGAGAGGGGAAAACCAACATCCGGATGAGCATCTAAACAATGCCGAAGTGAGAAAAAACAAAACAAAAGAGAAAGGAAAAAAAAAGGGGGGGGTCCACATTTTTCCAAGGGGAAAAATGGGGTGTGTTGTGAGACCACACAACACAGGCCACCATAGTCCATTTTTGGAGGTTCCAATGATTAAAATGATTAAATTGAAGGTCTTGAAAATTTAATTGAAACACTTAAATAAACACAACAATAATTAATTGATGAGGTTAACAATAGAGAGAAAGAAGATAGAAGACAAGAACACGAGTTGATAATGAAATTCATCAATATGGCTATGTCTTCAGGTCCCTCTCCAATAGAGTTACCGATCCTTGATTATGCTCCAAAATGGTTACAAGGCTTCAACTAGACAAAGTGTCAAGTCTCTTGGTTGCAAAGAGTTACAAAGTCCTTCTCCTTCAAGTGCAGTAGTATGATGCTCTAATGCACAAAGTTGAACACTCACTCTTTATGAAAACTCTCTCACCATTTACCACTTACTTATCCAAAGTCCTAAGCTACCCCCTTTTTATACACAATTTTTTTCAAATATGGTTTATAACCATTTGATTTTTACAATCTCCCCATATCTCCCATTTACAATTAAAAATATTCAAAAATCCCCTTTGAATATCACTAAAATCCTTAAAAATCCCCTAAAACCCCTTTTAAACCTTTAAATACTCTTTACATATATGTTTACACATCTTCAAAGATTATTTTGAGCACCTTAGAATATCATAATTTGGGTTTAAGGATTTAAAGGGATTTAAAAAAAAAAAAGAGTTTATCAACTTTTAATTATCATTCAAAAGCAATTGGCCTCCTTGTCTAGCACCAAGAAAACTGTTGGCGTAGTGGTGAGAGTAGAGGAGTGTGGGGGGTAGGTCAGTGGTTCGACCAGCCGAACCCCCCAAATAGGCCTTAATTTTTTGTAAGATGGAGGTTGGGGGATCGAATCTCCCAACCATGATTTTTAGGAGACTGTTCAAACTGTCCTAGAGGAGTTGTCAAAAGGTTCCATGTGGCACCATCTTATTGGGCCATGTGGAATCATCCAATTTGTTGTCAAAGGCACGTGTCCCAATATGATTCACCCATCTCAACACTTGTATGATGACTCATCTGCCTAGTCGGATGCCATGTGTTAGGTTCTAGTTCATCCACATCATCCTTCGTATTGTATAGTCTAGCTTGTCAACATGTTGACATCATCACTATACTATCCAATCAACATGGTCAACCTTTTGAATACCAAAGATACTGAGATGGGGTGGTGAAACAATATCTTCTTAAACTTATTGAACAAATACCATCCAATTATTCCAATTCATATAACAGTAAAGATAAGCAAGAGCATTAACATAACATGAATGCACACAACACTTGGACAGAAGGATTTTTATGTTGAAAACCCAAAATGGGAAAAACCACGGTGAGGATTAGCTCACAATGTAGTATAACCAGTTAGAAGATATTACAAAAGAGTGGCTCAGTACCAAAACTCACTATCCAAAATGGGAGGCTCACTGCCTACAAAAGATACAATAACAAAGTGGCTTATAGCCAAAAAATTAACTGATAAAGTTACACCTAACATGTGTTGATTCAGTTCCTTTGATGTTCAATAAATTGACTTAACGTACTTCATCATCTTCACATACTTGTCTTCTTCTCTATCTCATCTTTGCACCAACAATCTCAAAATTATCCAATATATATATATATATATATATATATATATATATATATATATATATATATATATATATATATATATATATATATATCTAATACATCTGCAAGCATTAATTAGGTTGGCCTAATTAGGTGCAACCCTTATTCACCAAAAAGATAACTGTTGGTTTCAAGCTTGTAGAAAAAATTTCCAAAAAATTTCCAAGCATCTAGCACATTACAATATGTCAGCATGGACCTAAGATAGGTCAAACATACATCTGAAATAAAAAAATTAATCTATTACAACATCAATAATACATTAGGTCGGCCAGAGATAGACCTAATGACAAAAAGCAGAAATAGGGTAATTCCAACTCTCCCTATGAGCACAAATGCACATGAGATTATGAACTTACAAGCTTCCAACATCCAAAAACCATTTCCCAAAACTACAAGCAACAATAATCATCAATAGAGGATTGTAGACCAAAATATTGGAGGATAATAACTGCATACCAGTTTAGAATACCAGATCAAAATTGAGCTTAAACTTTCAGTTGTAACTCATAATCATGGTGACATCAATGACAACACAAAAGATGTATAATAAGATGTTCTTCATTCTTCCAATAATCTCCCCCTTTGTCATTGATGGCAACATGTGCCAAAATTTACAAACCTCCTATACACTCTTTCCCTTTCCTCTTCACAACACTCTCTCCCCCTACAAACCTCTTATGACATTCTCTCCCCCTTTGACATCAAGGAAAAAGGGTGGTCCAAAAAATATGAAGAAAAGAAGCATTACCTAGAGGGTGGTGAGCCTTGAAGCTCCTTAATAATACCTTACTAAGTTGTCTTACCATTCTCCCAACTCTTCTTAGCAGCTATCAACATTTTGTTCAGGGATTCCAATTCCACCAGACTTTCTTCTACATCATCTAGAGTACCAGGAGTCAGATTTATCTTCTCTAATTTCTCTACATTTTCCAAAGCATTGGAAACCAGAGTGTACTCCATTCTTACAAGGTCGCCTAGCTGACCTAATCTTCTAATGATATCTTCCTTTTTCTTTTGTAAAATAAAGAATTTGTCTCTGTGAGTAGAGATAGCATTCTAGGTTGTCTTGTCTCTATCTTTGGATGCACTGTAGGTACTAGAGACAATAGTCAACTAGGACTCAATGGAGTCCATGAGATATTTAATACTTTGAGTGGCATTCAACCACTTAATGCAGTAAGAAAATACTGTATTTTCTTTAGACTCACAAGCCTGCACAACTTCTAGATTCTTTTCAACATTGGTGTGTGCCAAAGCACACTTATCATCAAGTGCCAAAAGTCTTTTCTCTTCAAATTTCTCTTCAACCTCTTGTATTTTCTTCTCACCAAGTCTGGAGGCATACTCCTTAAAGGAGTCCAATAGAAGTTTCATATTCTCTACCAAAGTAAGAGATGCATCTAATGATGTACCAAGGTTAGCCTCCTTTAAATCTTTGATAGCATCATCAATAATCTTTGTTCCTTTTTGGTGTGTTTCCAAAATTTATCTTCTTCCAGATGCATGCAACATATCCCCTAACACCAACTTATGAACAATAGAAATCTTATCCAAGTCCATGTTGCCTTGAATCATGGGGAGTTGTAGAATTTCAAAAAGAATCACTAGCTAGAACCTGATTTGTTTGGATAACAAACCTTTCAAAACATAATCACCGGAGGAGGATTCTCCAAAGGGCCTTTGAGATTCTACAACCTGCCTTTGATCTTCTTCATTATTCCTGACAGATTCCCCATTTCTCTCTTCTTCCTCTATTATTTCTTTATCCTCTACCTTATCTTCTTCTTCTACTTCCTCTTCTTCTTCTTTTCCAACTTCATCTTTGTTTCCTTCTTCTTCATTCCCTTCATCTTCATCTTTATCTTTATCTTTTTCTCCTTCAGCTTTATCCTTTTCACCTTCATCTTTATCCTTTTCTTCTTCAACATGCTCTAGAGGGACAACACTATTCTTCTCAGGTTCAGCTTCTTCAACATTCTACTTCTCTATCTCTAAAGGATTGATGCAAAAGCATCCAATGGTACAAGGGAAATCCTACATCACCCAAAAATATGTTTCCTTTTTTTTAGCTTTTTGTATATTTTTTTGCATTTTTGGATACCCTTTTCGTCGAATAAGAGTTCCCAACTTTCAGAATTACATTTTTTTCATTTTTTGGTCAATTTCTATTTTTAGCAGTTTTGAATTTGAAGGCATGAGGAGGAAAAAATTTATGGGAAGCTTCAAGATAGAAAATAAAGCACTTTGGAAAAAGAATCAAGTCAATATCATTCCTGGTTTGAAAGTTATTCAAGTTTCAGTTTCTACTTTTTACGTTGAAAAATATTTTGAGGCCAGTTTGAGGCACTAAATTTTTTTGTATGGGCCCAAAAATCATCAAAAATAGAAAATTATATCTTAGCACATTCTTAGCTCTGAGACCTTTCCAATGGTTCAAAGGGTTCGAAAAACGGAGTCCCAGATCAAAATTTATGGCTTCCGGAAGTTGGTGCATTTTCAAAAAAATGTGCTAATTTTCGAATGTGGTTTTAAAATTTGAATTTCAATTATAATTTTTCGGCACCAACTTGCCAAAACTCATAATTTGAATGTTGTTTTTGGCTCCAAAATGAAAAAGGAGTTATTTATGTGCTAGTTTTTTTATTTTTGGGGTAGCTTTTTGGGGAAAGAGCGCATACTGAGAAAAAGGGAGCTTCTGTAATTTTCTATAACTAGCATGTATTGCAGAACTTGAGGATTTGAGATCCTCTGCATGTAAGCATTTCATCATTCTAATCAAAATAATATTCTCTAGTTTTGTGTGTGATATTTTGTGTTTCGGGTTAGCACCCTCATCAAGGATCATTTGCAACCCCTGTATCTAGAGGGATATCTACATCATTTGTTTCTAGAGAAATTTATGTATCACCTGTACCCGAAGGAATGTCTTCCTTTACCTCTGTAAAAAATTATTCTCCTAATTTAGGTGCAAAACTAGATGGTATTGCACCAAACATGTCATATTTTTCAGCCATACCCCTGATGGCTTCTGCAGTCTCTTTCCTTATTTGCTTTATTTGCTTCTTGTCCTTTGTCATCAAAGTGTTTACTCTTTTCTTCATTTAGAACATCTTTGAACAAACCTTCTTCAGAGTTTCCAAATCATCTAGGGTCAAAGAGGACCCATGTTTCTCAAATGGATCATTTCTAATCTTCTCTTCCAATTCAACAACCTCTAATCTCCTTTTCATTAGGGCTTCCCACAACTTCTCAGGCACATTGTTCTTTACATAATCTCAACTAACTTCCAAAGTAATGGCATACTAAATAATGGCCAAAATTAAAGTTTTCTTGTCCTCTCTACCTACTTGAGTATAATATTTTGTTGTAGGCTTCAACATATCTTCAAAATGGATCGAGGTATTAACTAATGCTTCTAATCTAAAAGGGGAACCAGGTCTTACTAGAGGGTCCTTTTGTTCTTCCTGGTCTAGAGAAGGTTCTTCTGACACTTTTTCTTTCTTTGATTCTAGTTTGGTGTGCACATGAACACCAAAACCATGTTTTTCATCTTCTTCTAACGATGATACATAATGAAATATATTAGAACCAACACTAGCTTCTTGTGAAGCACCTTCACTAGAGGACATGCTTCCTCTCTTATTTCTTACCAATTTTGTTGTAGGGTTTTCCTCCTCTTCCTCTTGATCTTCGGTGATGCTAAGGTTCTTTTCCCTTGTAGTATTTTATTTCTTTCCTCTCTTAACTCATGCCACCAGAGGAATCTCTTTCCTTTTACTAGATCTTGTATTGGGTCTAGAAGGGGCTGAGCCTTTTCCTTTACCAGATGCATTAGGATCTACCTTCATTAGGATCTCCTTGCTCCTAATGATTCTCCAACTACCTACTCTCCCATAGCTCTACCCTATGCAATTTCTTCATCAGAGAATCCAACCTTCTTAAGCATTTCATCTACATTCTTTCTTTTCACAGGCTTCCTATGCTCCAAGTGAACTTCCATAGATTTTTCTACATAGGTGCCAACTCTAGGTTCACTGGTATCTTTCATACTTTTCAACAAAACTTGTAAATAGCATTTGGATTCATCCTCTATAATCTCATAGCCCAAAGGTTGAATATAGATAGTTCAGGGTTCAACAACTTCAATTATGCACTCATTAGAGGAAACATGAAAAATGATATCATTCTTGTATTTCTCAACAATTTTTTTTGGAATTCTCTCTTTCATTCATGTTTCTCTTGAACACAACAAAAAATATTGTTAGAGCATTATCTTGAGCCTTCAAATTGCCCAAACTATGCATATAGTCAAAGATTTGATGTGCAACTAGTCTAGATGTATCCCAAACCACCACATCATCTCTTCTGGGAAGTCTCCTAAGGAAATAGAATAGTAAACAAACAATCAATGAGCCAAATTTAAATGCATACTTCTTCTCCCTTGTCATCTTCAGATTCTCAAGCAACTGTTGTTGAAGAAGTTCACACAAATCATAATCTACACCATTAACTACCATATCATATATGGTGTAAATTACTGTAGCAAATACAAAGTTATCTCTATTAGTGGAGTAGATCTTGTGATCGATCATTATTGTAGCATGATTTATAGTAGGATTAGTGATAGGATTTATAGCAAGAGCCCTCCTACCATATGTAGCACTGGTGAGTTCTATCACCACTTCATTCTTCATAGATTTAAACACTGGTACTAGTTCGGTGTCACAAAGTTTGGTAACTTCTTTAAGTGCTTCCTTAGTTATAAGATGAGATCTGTTAGTCCAAAAGAACTTGTCATGCATTATGTTAAGAGCTAGTTTTACATACTTATCATCAACAGTGGAGCTGAAATTAGGAAAGTAATTCCATTGATCCAGCTTCTTCACAACAATATTTGAATACTCAAGTTTAACCAAGAAATCATCCCCAGTAAGCTCATTCTCCCATATGTCTATCAATTTACTATGATTATATTCCTCAATCTTAACTCGAATATACATCCTAGTGTCTTTAGTAGGCATAACTCCATGAGGAATCAATAAGAAGGCGCCTAGAGGGTTGTCTTCAAAAACCTTCATAAAATATTTTTCTTATAGGATGGTCTAGGTCTTTCTAACACATTAATGACTATAGGAGTTTCCATTTTCAAAATTAGATATCAAATGATTTCAAAAAGATGATTCTCACAAACCCACAACAACATAGAAAAGTGTTATACAATTTTTGCACACACGCCCCACTAGAGGCGGGGACCCTCCTTTTTTTTTCTTTTGCATCTCTGCATCTTGGATTTGTCAAATTTTTAGTTTTTTCTCTTCTTGGGAGGCTATTTTTAGATTTAGTCTAGACTTGATTTGATGAAGACAATATTTTGAGTCATCTTGAGGGTCTGGGAGAAATCCACCTATCATGGATTTTGGAAATGAGGATTTTGAAGTGAATTTTCAATGTTATATGCAATTTTTTTGCATCCATGGATAGAGGATGAAAAATTAGGTGGGGTTGCTTTTTGAATTTTTTGAAAATTCCTTTTAGAAAAAAAGTTATGGGGTTTTGGGGATTTTGACCTATCATGGATTTCAGAAAATCCTTGTCCTTAGGGATTCGCCTAAAACCAATTTTGAGGTGAATTTTGGATATCATTTGTAAATATTTCTTGCACCTATGGATGGAAAATGAAAAATTAAGCCAGGTTTCTTTTGAACTTTTCAAAAATTCCTTCTAGAAAAAAAGCTATGGAGTTAGGGGAATTTTGACCTTCCATGGATTTCAAAAAATTGTAGCTACCTCAGATTTTCCCTAGGAGAATTCTAGCTACCTTGGATTTTCCTTAAGATAATTCTAGGTACCTTGGATTTTCCATGGGAGAATTCTAGGAGCCTCGGATTTTCCCTAAGGATTAAAAATGGGCGAATTCTAGGTACCTCAAATTTTCCCTAAGAATTAAACCTGGGAGAATCCAAGCTACCTCATATTTTTCTAGAGAACTAAACTTGGGAAAATCCTAGCCCTAACGGATTTTCCCGAAATCCACGACAGATCAAAATTCCCAAAATTTCCATTTTCAAAAAATCCAAGACCCATCAAAATCCCAAAATGGAAAAAATGGAAAAAATGGAAAAAAGATTTTTTTTTCAAAATGGAAATTTATCCCCAAATGCATTTTTTTCCTAAAACGAAAAATTTCCAAAACTAGAAATTTTCTTGAAATTTTAAAATGTTCTGAAATGAAAAATTCTTGAAATGGAATTTTTTTTCAAAAATAAAATTTCCAAAAGTGGAAAATTTCCAAAAATGGAAAGTTTTTCTTGAAAGGCAAAATTTTTATTCAAGTTCAATTTGGATATTTTATGGATGGGATTTTTTTAACATGTGAGCTACTAATGATGATATCTACTTTTTAGGATTAAATAAATCAAAAAGGGGACTTGCATATGGATTTGTGCTAAGAGGGAAATATGGAAGAGTTCAACTCAAATATTAAATGTGGGGCTTGCATAAGAATTTGTGCCCAAATTGTCTATAGTTAGAAGGGATTTTTAGAATGTATTTGCACCATGTGATGTTGTTTGCTTTCTCCAATGAGAATTGTTATCAAAGTCAAGTTGGAAGAATACTATTTTCTCATTGTTCCATGATGTAACTACTTTTATGCAATTGGATGATGATGTATCTAGATGCAAAAACCCTAATGTAATTGTTGGATGCTTCTAGAAGTGTAATTTATGCCATTGGATTGATTTAATCCTAGCCGTGAAAATTATAATGTTAAATCTATAAAAGGCTAGTGCCTTCTCATTTGTAAGGGGTTAGAAGGCTAGAATTGGCAAGTAGATTTCATAAATTAGTTGTAGGAGAGGAGAGAGAGTTGGAAACTATTATGTAATTGTTGGAGTTAATGCAAATGGGTTGTTGATTTGGCAAACATTTTTTTCAACTTCAACATTTTATGGTTTCTTGTTCTTGATTCTCAATGTTAGATGTTAGATTTCAATTCTTTTGTAATGATGGTGAAATGTGAATGATGTTTGATCGATCTTTGGTCCATAATTTTAGAAATTTGTTGATTGTAGGTTGTTGTGTAAAGTTAGTTTGGACCCTATTTTGTGCTAAGTTCAACTATAAATTCTTGTTTGCATTGGGCTAGTTATTGGGTATGTGAATAAATGTTCATAGTCTAAAAATCTTCACTTTCCTTATAAGATTGCACCATTTTTGTGTAGTTACAGGTTTGTCCTTGATCAAGCAAAGATTAGTTTTATTGGGGATCTATCCATTTGTAGCATTCATCATTGTTGTGATTGATCTTAGGTGTTAGTTTAGATATCTCTCAATCCATTATCTCTTTTCATATTTCTTTATATCTGGGTTAGTTTTAGGGTTGAAAGCATCACCAAATTGCTACATTTGATGATAAATATACTTCTAGCATTGTTCATTTGTAAGGCCCCTTTATGGAAAACTAGCATTTTAACATTATCTCTGAGTTGTTTCATTGCATTTTCAAGACTTGACATTAGAGACCTTGGGGTTATCTCTTGAGGCTTGCTGATAGAGATTTACCTTTCAAGAGAGATAGGATATTATGTTATATCTGAGTTATTGTGGTGCAGAAAACACCATGAACAGATTGGCACTAGAAGGAGGGCATGAACAAAGGTGACATAGCTAGAAGTTGAATGAGCCTTCATGTTGAAAATCTAAGATATGATAGATCTCTAAATCTGAGAGTACAAGTTTTGACTCAAGATGGAAAAGCAGTCTTATGTTTTTCATGATGGAAACAATCTTCAAATTAAATTTCCTCAACTTTGTGAGTCTCTAAGTAAGAGATTGGATCTCTATAATGGTAAGGGTTTGCATCACTATGCATTATCAGACCAGTGCAAAATCCACAATACCACTAAGCATAATGAGTTTGAATGCTTAACCCTTCTAGGAAAAATCGAAAGGAATTTGTAAAGCGATGTTTTCATGCATAACCTAACTGAACCACTAGCCTCCATAGATTTAGAGTTTGTTGATGTTGTTATTGAGGCATTCACAGAGATAGTTAAAGATCAGCTCAGTAGTGGTAGGTGTTTGCAAGATTTCATCTCATATAAATGGTGCAAAATTCATAATACGTCCCATTCATAATTCACTTGTGGTTTGTGTGTGGACATTATCATTAAAGTTGGGAGATATCTAAAGTGGAAAGAATAGTCTATGGAGAAGTCAGTGAATTATGGATCTGAAGAATTTGTAGTGGGTGTTGAGCCAGCCACAAATGAAGTAGCATGCCAGAAGGAAGAGTTTGAAATATCCAAGGCAATAAAGGTAGTTAATGAACATTCAAGTGAGGAACAACCTACAAACACAAAGGGTGTTGGCCCTACATAAGCTAACCAAGAGTTTGAAATAGAAAATATAGTTGAGGATGACTCGCAGGAGGAAGAAGTGATAAGTCAAATTTCCTCTATTCATGATGAAGATCCAATACAAACTAGATACAATGGGTTTGTGGAAATATTTTTAAAGGATTGGTCAAGCCTAGGATACAAAGTTTTCTTGGAAGAATTGTTGCTACCAACCTGGTGTAGGATACATGAAGAGGAGCATTTTGAATTCTCCTATATCCAGTGCCAACCAACCATAAAGGAGGTGGAAGAACAAGTACAGTTATTGCAACATTCAGGGGATGCACAAAATAATTCTCTGATAGAAGGATTTCAACAAGTTGTTGATGAATGTCTTGAAGAGCATGAGGGAGCACTTAATGGAGGAGTCAATATTCCAAATGGCCACAATCAATAATCTGAACCAATGCCAATAGAAGATGAATTTAGGGAGACTTTTCATTTATCAAATTTTGTTTTTCCTCTATCTATTGATGAATTGAGCAATGAAAATTCACAGACTTTATGAATTAATAATGAGATAGCTAATGTGGTTAATATGGATGTGCAAAACAACTTGAATGATGCTGAAAATAGTAATATTACAGTCATGATTGATGGGCTTGATCACATAGTTGAGGGTGAAAGTGTGCTTGAAGATCAGTCTATGATGCCTCCTAATGAACATCTTGTTGATAAATTTGTTGTACAGGACAATGCTTTTGCACTTTCATCGTTGATCCCCCATGAAGAAACACAAATAGGTGAAATGTTTCATGTTGTTAATTCTAAGTTTGTTCATTCTAAATTTCACCTAGGACTACTTACTAATGAATTTGACTCTAGTTTGCATGTTTCAAGTACGAGAGGAATATTGCATCATCAGTGGAGACCACCTGACAACATGGATATTAGCTCCTCACGATTGGAAGACAAGAAACAAAATATTCATTCTGAACAAGCATCACACCAGGTTTTCTCTTTCCTTACTATGAATTATGAAGCTTATCAATTTGATTATGGGAGTTTGGGGAAGACAACTTGCATATGGGTTGATCATGGTCCTAATGAGTTACCTCAGTTGTTAATCATTCTTTATTATAATATAAAGTCTGAATGTTGCATTGTTGAGGTTTACTTTGCTGAATATAAGGATGAATTTTCATCCTTGAGGATTGTTACTATCACCTTATTGCTTGTCCATGCATTGATGAGCCAAATAGGGGTGGGTCTTAGTTTTCCTTGTTTGATTATGAGTCGCTTTGAGTATCTTTGTACATAATGCTGATTTGAATAAATGCAATTTAATCTGCTTTCTTTTGCTTTTGGTTCTCTTTGGTCACTTTAGATTGCTTTAGGATTAGTTTTCTTTGGTTAGTTTAGATTGATTTTCCTTGCTTTTGGTTTGCTTTTGTGGGTTCTGGTTTGGTTGTTGCTTTGCTTCTCCGACTTGGGTTTCTCGATTTTCTTGTTGGGGAAGTGTCTTTCTTGCACAATAATTATTCATTATCTAGGACAATTCTGAGTATTTCATTGATGGAATTTAATCATGTGTCTTGAATGGATGGTCAAAATCTTTTGTTAAGTGTCAAGTGGTTTGAATGTTTGATTTAAAGAGGATGCATCTTTTGTTTGATTTGAACCTAAAGTATTCTAAAATCTTATATATTTCATACATCTTAAGAATGTTGAGGTTGCAGTAGGGTCCTTATGAGATCTTGTTAGGTGAAAAACACTAAATTTTTGCTTCAGTGCCACTATGATTCTCAGCCCTGAGTGTGAGCTTTAATGCTTACAAGTTAAAGTAAAATAGGTTAAAATAATATCAAAAGAAAGAAAAAGAAAATATTGAAAATAAAAAGAAAGAATTCAACTTATCAGGAGGATCCAAATATCTCTACTGGGACTATGGGCACCTGGCTAGCAGTAGAGCTATGTTCAAGAGAATCATAGTGATAACCTCGTTAGGGCTGTGGATGCCTAACTGGCAGTGAGGCTCTATCCAAGTTTCTTTTGAAGTTAGAATAATTTACGTAGCCTAACTTTACTGAGCTTGGTTTCTGTAGTAGCTTAAGGAGGGAAATGAACTCACTTGCACACACACTTGGATTTTTAGTTTATGGAAGGTTAGGTCTACCTTTGGTTTTGATTTTTTAATCTTGCATTTTGATTTGTTTGCCTAATATGGAGATCAAAACCAAAGATTATGGGTTCATGATTCTTCTTCGTCATCAAAATGCTCTGGAGCATTTCCCTAGCAAAGTCGCCATTTCTTGTGCAATTTTTGCACACACACCCCACTAGAGGTGGAGACCCTCTTTTTTTTTCTTTTGCATCTCCGCATCTTGGCTTGGTCAAATTTTTTAGTTTTGCTCTTCTTGGGAGGCTATTTTGAGATTTAGTCTAGACTTGATTTGATGAAGACAATATTTTGAGGCATCATGAGGGTACAGGAGAAATCCACCTATCATAGATTTTGGAAATTGGGATTTTGAAGTGAATTTTCAACATTATATGTAAATATTTTTTGCATCCATGGATAGAGGATGAAAAATTAGGTGAGGTTTCTTTTTGAATTTTTGGAAAATTCCTTCTAGAAAAAAAGTTATGGGGTTGTGGGGATTTTGACCTATCATGGATTTTAGAAAATCCTTTCCTTGGCAGATTTTCCCTAAAAAATCAAATTTCCGAAAATCCTTGTCCTCGAGGATTCCCCTAAAACCAATTTTGAGGTGAATTTTGGATATCATTTGTAAATATTTCTTGCACCTACGGATGGACAATGAAAAATTAGTCTAGCTTGTTTTTTGAACTTTTCAAAAATTCCTTCTAGAAAAAAGTTATGGAGTTTGGGGAATTTTGACCTTCCACGGATCTTGAAAAATTCTAGATACCTCAGATTTTCCCTGGGAGAATGCTAGCTACCTTGGATTTTCCTTGGGAGAATTCTAGCTACCTCGGATTTTCCTTGGGAGAATTCTAGCTACCTCAGATTTTCCTTGGGAGAATTCTAGCTACCTTAGATTTTCCCTAGGAGAATTCAAGGTACCTCGGATTTTCCCTGAGGATTAAACATGGGAGAATTCTAGGTACCTCGAATTTTCCCTAAGGATTAAACCTGGGAGAATCCAAGCTACCTCAAATTTTCTCGGAGAACTAAACATGGGAAAATCCTAGCCCTAGCAGAATTTCCCAAAATCCACGACATATTGAAATTCCTAAAATTTCCATTTTTGGAAAATCCAAAACCCATCAAAAATCTTGAAATTTTCCAAAAATGGAAATTTTTCCTGAAATGCATTTTTTTTTCCAAACAGAAAATTTCCAAAAATCAAAATTTTTGGTTGAAATTTTAAAAAGGTTCCTAAAAATGGAAACTTCTTGAAATGGACAAAATTTTTGAAAATAAAATTTCCAAAAATGGAAAGTTTTCTTAAAAGGCCAAAATTTTATTCAAGTTCAATTTGGATATTTTATAGATGGAATTTTTTAACATGTGAGCTACTAATGATGATATCTATTTTTCAGGATTAAATAAGTCAAAAGGGGGACTTGCATATGGATTCTGCCAAGATGGAAATCTAGAAGAGTTCAACTCAAATATTAAATGTGGGGCCTGAATAAGAATTTGTGCCCAAACTGTCTATAGCTGGAAGGGATTTCTGGAAGCTATTTGCATCATGTGATGCTATTTTCTTTCTCCAATGAGGATTGTTATCAAAGTCACATGGGCAGAATATTGTTTTCTCATTGTTCCATGATGTAATTGCTTTTATGTAATTGGATGATGATGTATCTGGATGGAAAAACCCTAATGTAACTACTGGATGCTTATAGAAGTGTAATTTATGCCATTGGATTGATTTAATCTTGGCCACTAAAATTAGTGTAAAATCTATAAAAGGTCAGTGCCTTCTCATTTGTAAGGGGTTATATTTTAGGGGTTAGAAGGCTAGAATTGGCAAGTAGATTTCAGAAATTAGTTGTAGGCGAGGAGAGAGAGTTGGAAATTGTTATGTAATTCCAAGAGGAGTTAATGCAAATGGGTTATTGATTTGGAAAAATTTGTGTTTAGCTTCAACAGTTTATGGTTTCTTTTTCTTGATTCTCAATGTTGGATGTTAGATTTTAGTTCTTTTGCAATGATGGTGAAATGTGAATGATGTTTGATCGATATTTGGTCCATATTTTTGGCAATTTGCTGATTATAGGTTGTTGTGTAAAGTTAGTCTATGTCCTATTTTGTGCTATGTTCAACTATGAATGCTTGTTTACATTGCACTAGTTATCGGGTAGTGAATAAATGTTCATAGTCTAAAAATCTTCAGTTTCCTTAGAAGATTGCACCATTTTTGTGTAGTTGTAGACTTGTCCTTGATCAAGTAGAGATTGGTTTTATTGGGAATCTATCCATTTGTAGCATTCATCATTGTTGTGATTGATCTTAGGTGTTAGTTTAGATATCTCTCAACCCCTTATCTCTTTTGATCTTTCTCTATATCTGGGTTAGTTTTAGGATTGAAAGCATCACCAAATTGCTACATTTGATCATAAATATACTTCCAACATTGTTCATTTGTAAGGTCCCTTTGTGGAAATCCAACATTTTAACATTATCTTTGAACTATTTCATTACATTGCCAAGACCTGACATTAGAGGCCTTGGGGTTATCTCTTGAGGCTTGCTGATAAAGATTTAACTTTCACTTGAGAGATAGGATATTATAATATATTTGAGTTGTTGTTGTGCAAAAACACCATCAACAAAAAGAAAAATACATTTTTCCTTCACGAAAAACTAGAACTAAGGTTTGCACAACTCACTCTTCAAATCACCTCAAGAATGCTCCAAATCGCTCTCCACTTTCTTCAAATGCATAAGTGATCAAAATTGCTTACACATTCACTTTTTAAATCAATGATTTTCCCTAATTTGCATTAAATGTAGAAGATTTCAAAAAGCTAATAAAAACCCTTTTCACTACATAGAAAAAACCCTAATTTGCTCTGCAAATGATCATGCCTACACCTTTTCTTTTGGTTCCTTTTGCATAACCTCTTCCTATCCACTCCTTACAACATATCTCTGTGCCAAATACTGACATGCCAAATATCTAGGGGGGTTTGAACAATTTTTTGTTAATGCTCTCCCTAAGACCATGTTGGGTCTAGTTGTTAAAGGAATTATCTGCACTAGATGGGGGCACAAACGCATCTGATGTTTCTAGCTCTTCTTTCTTCTTCCATATATTTTTCATTTCTTTCTTAAACTCATTCTTGTTAATAGTAGTCACAAGTTCATTCTTCTTTACCAAATCAAATTGCTTTCCCTTTTTACTTCTGTAAACTCTTGAAATGTGTTCGGGTTTGTTACAATTGTAGCAAACAACATTCCTCTATTTTGTTTGACCTCCATTAACCCTTGATCCTCACTAATTTTCTTTGTGTCCAAACTTATTATGTGTATATTAGTAGCCAACAAAAGATTGATTCATTCTTCCTCCATTAAACTGATTCATCATCTAAGTTTTGCATTCACTAGCTCTATGTCCAACCTTTTTGCATGAAAAACATTGTCTGAAGAAGGGACTAGCATACTGGTTCATTCTATTACACTTTGTTTCCTTGTGACCAAATTTAGTACATGAAAATAAAATACCATTGAAATATGGGTATCTTTGAGCATTTGGATGTCTGATAGGCGATCTTTTAGCATAGTTCCTTGGATTTCATGTCTATTTTTCTTTGTTTTGAGTCTTTTGATTATCCACTATGTTTGAGGTCCACACAGCCTTAGAACTTTCACCAGCTTCTATTCCAAAACCACCTTTGTCTTTAGAAGGTTTATGCCCTGCATCAACTCATCAAGCTTGGTGGAGCTTGTCTTGAACTTATCTTCATAGATTTTTGCTTTCTCTAGATCTTCTTTTAGGTTCGCCACTTCTTGTTCATGTCTTGTGCATCCATTAGTCTTTCCTTGCACCACTATATTTAGGAAATCTTCAATTCTCTTCTTTTCCTCCATTTTCACCTTCAATCTAGTAACCTCTTCATTAGCCTATTTCAATTGCTCACTCACTTCTCTATGCCTTTCTTTGAATTTCTTCAATTAATCTTTCAATTTCTGGATGTATTCATTTGCCTCATGAATATTTTCTTTCAAGTCTCTCTTTGCACTTTCATCCTTGTCAAGATGTTCAAGAGCAGCCCAAAGTTCTTCTTTATCATCCATTTGCTCAATCTTCAAGATCTTCCTCAAGTTGTTAGGATTCTTTAGAGGAACCAGGCTCTTATACCAATTGTTGAATACCTAAGATACTGAGGGGGGGGGTGAATTAGTATCTTCTTAAACTTATTGAAAAAATACCATCCAATTATTCCAATGCATATAACAGTAAAGATAAGCAAGAGCATTAATAGAACATGAAAGCACACAACACTTGAACACCAAGATTTTTATGTGGAAAACCCAAAATGGGAAAAACCATGGTGAGGATTAGCTCACAATATAGTATAACCAATTATAAGATATTACAAAAGGGTGGCTCACTTCCAAGACTCATTTTCCAAAATGGGACACTCACTTCCTACAAAAGATACAATAACAAAGTGGCTTACAACCAAAAAAAAAATTGAAAAAGTTACACCTAACACATGTGTTGATTTAGTTCCTTTGATTCTCAATAAACTGACTTAACACACTTCATCATCTTCACATACTTTTCTTCTTCTTTGTCTCAACTTCACACCAACAATATCAAAATTATCCAATATATATATCTGATACATCTACAAGCATTAATTAGGTCAGCCTAATTAGATGCAACCCTTATTCACCAAAAAGATAACTGTCAGCTTCAAGCTTGTACAAAAAATTTCCAAAAACATTCCAAGCATGTAGAACATTAGAATATGTCGAAATGGACCTAAGATAGGTCACACATACATCCGCAATACAAAACTTAATCAATTACATCATCAACAATACATTAGGTTAGCTAGAGATAGATCTAATGACAAAAAGCAACAACAGAGTAATTCCAAATCTCCATACGAGCACCTGTGCACATGAGATTTTGAACTTACAAGCTTCCAACATCCAAAAACCATTTCCCAAAACTACAAGCAACAATAATGATCAGTAGAGGATTGCGGACCAAAATATCAGAGGATAATAACTTCATACCGGTTCAGAATATCGGATCAAACTTGAGCTTAAACTTGTAGTTGCAACTCATAATCATGGTGACATGAGTGACAAGACAAAAGCTAAATAATAGGATTTTCTTCTTCATTCTTCCAACACAACCCTCAACTTTGATCAGCCATATCTTTGACATACAAGCTCTATTTGATGTGAAATGAATGGCATTGAAATTGTCTCATTAAGCTCTTTGATTTGATGTTGTTTTCGACCAATTTTGAGATGATCATTTTTTTGACCTTGCATCTTGCCTCTAGTACCCTTGTTTTCACCCACCTTTTACTGAGCATATCTTGAGTGTATGAACTCCATTTGACTCCATTCAAGTTGTGTTGGGTTTCTTTTTCTAAGCACTTTGACATGGCGATGATTTTTGGAGCATTTGGAATAGTTCAATTTTTGGTGAATGTATCCACTTGGATCAGTCCTCCCCACTGGAGAGCTTTTGGACTTCAGAAAGCTTACTTGAAAAGTAGGTGAGGTATATAGTTCCCTCACTTTACCAATCTCCATCCATTTTTCCTTGCTTGGATTCATCCCCTTCAATCCTAGTCTAAGGTACTACATAGCCCCTCTTTGTGAAGTCCTAAAATTCTTGTCTAGGATCACATCCTTTTGCAGCTCTATCGTATACTCGGGTGAAATGTCATCAACTAATGGAACCTAAATGTTAGGTCTTCATCTAGTATCATTAGAGGCTAATACAACTTTAGATTCTCTACATTTACAACTGAGTAGATGTGCATGTATGGAGGAAGATTTAGGCAGAAGGCATTGGTACCAATCTTTTCTAGGATCTCAAAGGGACCATACCTAATTGGCTTGAGCTTCCTTCCTTCACCTTGCATTATTTATTTGTTGATATGTAACCAAAATATGTCACCAACCTTAAATTGATTATCAACATGGGGCTTATCATGTCGGGCTTTGTACTTTTCCTGGCTCTTCTCCAACTGTGATTCAACTTCTTGATGAATTTCTTGGACTTTTTGGATGAAATTCAAAGCCTTCTTTGCATCATGGCATCCATCTTCAACATCATCCTTCCTAAAAGTAAATTCCATTGATGTTTTTAGTAGATAGTTGAAACATGTTTCAAAAGGATATATTCTTGTAGAAGAGTGTGTTGCATGGTTGTAAGCATGTTGCACATAGTGTAGATTTTCATCCCACAACCTAGGATGCTTACTACAATAACCTTTGAGAAGATTCACAACTATCTTTGTTCACTACCTCTTTCTATCCATTAGTTTGCAAATGGAAGTTTTTACTTTTCTTTAGTCTAGTGTCCATGAGTTCCCACAATATTGAGCAAAATTCCCCAAAGAATTGAGAATCTTGATCTGATACAATAGAAGTAGGAAGCCCAAAATGAATCCATACAAATTGAGAGTATAGGTGTGATGTCAACTTAGTTGTGACATGTTTCTTATGTTGTACCCTCAGCACACACGCCCTATTCAAAATGGGGAACCTCTTTTCTCTAGCCTTGCCAGGTCATTTTTTTAGCGCCTTGTTTTGCGTGCCCCATTTTGGCGTCCCTAGTGGTCAGCGTGCCTCCAAAGCCTCATCTCAAGTTGACCGTGTTTCATCTCCCACATTTGGCCAGGTCTTGGTGCCCTGTGGAGTCTCCTTGGTAGTTTTCCTTTGCAGGGCCGAAGGTCTACGCTGATGGGTTTCCCTAGTCAGGTTTCCCCCTTATGCTCACTGTTTCAAACAGCGAAAGGTTTTCACCTTCCCAAACCCCAGAACTCGGATCTCAATTTTCCATCAGTGAAAACTTATGAAACTTTGGGCTGCTTTCGAAGCCTCCGGGCCTAACTAGCCAGACTTCCATGTTCAGAGTTCCTTGCGGACTTCGCCATCCCCGACAGAAAATTGCGGACGACACTCTTCCCATTGGATGTCGAGTTCCCTATTGCCGTTGATGATTTATGAATTGAATTTTGAAGACGGAAAACCTGTGATGACTTCCCACCCTTCGGGCCCCAAGATCCCTTTTGCTAGCTGATTGTAGAACAACATTAGAGCGGCCTCCACCTCATGTCTTCCCGACATCTGGACCCCGGACATGCTACTGCTGTCTTCAAATTTAAATTCACCCACCAATTTGCTTGTTGTACTTGCATTTAATGAGGGAATTAATGGCAGGGGGTATAAATATCAAGCCCCATCCTATCATTTTCACTTGTCAGGATTCCAGAATAGGTCAGAACACTTGCCAGACAAAGTTCACCACCTTTGTCAATCACCGCCTTCATACTTGTTGCCATCATTTACCAATCTGCAGTGAATTTAGCAGCTTGCCTCATCGGATGTCTAAGGTAGGTTCGTTGCTTCCCCTCCTGTGAGGTTTTATCATAATTTTAAATGCCTAAAATTGAATAACATGGATTAAAATGCATGGGATAGATAGATAAATGCGACACACACAAAACCTATGTGTTAGAATCTTTGAAAGCCTCCAAAGCATCCCATAGGGTTGATCCAGAACCTTCATTTTCCATGGCTATTCTTCATACAGGGAATTCAAGCCCTCCGAGCTCGGACCCTTCTGCCATCACTAAACTTTTGAATGAAACATCTTTTTCCGAAAATGGAAAATCTCCCTTTCGGGACCAGTCCCTCGGGCCTCCGTTATTCGATCACCATCAAAGTTTTGAAAACTTTGAAGTCAGCCTCAGTTTCACCTTCCCGAGCCCGAGACCCCTAGATTCTGTGTTCAAAATTCCACTAAATGTTTGTCATTCATGAATGGCGGACATACCCCATCTTCTTGACCTCTAGGGCTCACCTTGCATCCTGTCATCTGGTGTTTTTGCTAAGAGTTAACCCTCCATCTCGATCCCAAGTCCCGGTCCACAAACTTTCATCCGTGGACCTCCATCACGGCTTCACTTGGTTGAAGTGGCCATCAAGTGATGACTTTCCACCATGAAACATCGAATGTTGAAATGTAAATGTCCTCACCCTCATCAGGCCCTGGCCTCTAGAATTCCATCCTATGCCGGCCACCCTGAATGGAGAAATATGCGCCCACCACTCTAACCTCTGGGCTCCACCCTCCTGCTCACTAGAAGAAACTTCACACAGAAAATAAGACATACAGGCCGCTCTGTCTGGGTTTCCGTTCCTAGATTTCTGTCCTGAAATGACATAATGTCAGCAGCTTTCCACCATCCTGGTCCCGAACCACCCACCATCCTTTTTCCTTCCAGGCCCTAGACTCTAGAGTTCTGTCTCTGGAACTCCGTTTTGAACCTGCAGTGTCAAACAACCAACCCTTGATGGCTTTCTAGCCTTGTACCCCCGGATGCTCCCAAGATGATCCAAACAACCTCAAATTTGAAATGTGATCTCGACCCACGTGCTCAAATTGATCCTTCTCCTACATTGACCTTTTAAACCATGAAAATCTAGTCGGAAGAAGTCACCTGGATCTTCCCACCCCATTTTCCCTTTCAAAACAACTTTTCTGCCAGGGAAGTCCAGCCCTACAGGCCTGGATTGTCCAAAACTCCTCCAGCAAATGGCTAACGGTGTCTTGAAGTAAAAATTTGATTTAATCAGTCATATATTGTCTAAATTGGATTTAGACTAATGTTCATGCTTTTATAATCAGTTGTACTCATTGTGTCCATACTCATAGGATATATGGAATCAGGTGCAGGGCCCTCAGAGGGGACTACAAAGAAGGACAAAGCAAAGAAATCAGGAAAGACTCCTTGTGGGAAAGAGGATAAGGACTAGATGAACTTCTAGTTCTAGGGTGAACCTCTATGATCAAAAATCACCACAGAATGGAAAGAAATAATAGACACCAATATTGACCAAGTTGATATAGATGAGCTTACGCAAAGGGTCAGAATTCACCCAAAGACTGACAATGCCAGATTAATCAGGCAAAGTAGAATTGCAAAAGCTGTGGGATTCCCCCCATCTCTAATTGCCCTTGAGCTAGTCATGGCCTATTGGTAGGCCTATCAACCTGAGACAAGGACCATCATTGATAAAGATGGTAATATTCTGGCAGAGATGTCAGTTGAGGGCATTACAAAGACCTTCCACATTCCTACTTTAGAAGAGATGGAAATTCCCACCATAGAGTATTGTAAGGAGGCATGGGATGACAACCCAATAGGCAACAAGAGACTGATAAATCAACATTGGCTCAAGGAAAAAAGGGGCAGCATCGTGAAGGTTCCCCAAGAACTCTTCCACAGTGACTTTCACAAAGACTGCCATGACTTGGTCACCATGTTGAGCTGGGTAATGGGCCTGCCCACCGCTATGTTCTTCCAGGAATGGATGGTTTACTTTGTTGAATAGATCATCTGCGAGAACAAGGATGTCACCACAAAGGCCTCATTCTACTAGGGAGGCATGATAAGTGACTGCTTACATGAGTAGTTCATGAATATGAAGAAAAGATCTAAGTTCTACATGACCTCCTATTTGGTCTACTCCTTGGTAGAGTAGAGGCAGTATAATGGACTGTTTGTGGCACTTGACGAGGAGCCAAGGTGAAGATTGAAAGTCTATGACAGACATCCCCAATTCCAATTTAGAAATTTTAAGAAGGAATATTGTAAGGTCAATGATGCCTTCATTGGCCACGTCATCTGACTACTTGGAGGGGACTTTGAGAGGAGGGCCTCCCATAGTGCATGGGCGTTCCTGAAGTAGTACACCTTCATGTTTCTTCAATTCCCCAAGTTTACCTACATTCTTTCCAAGGGTTTCACCAAAAGGCTAAACACGTTACCCTGGTACCCCAATGAATGGATTATACTATTGGAACTCTCTCAACAGCTGCAAAATGTGCACACCATTCTTGGCAGCAAGCATTTGGCAGGGGTCTCTTATCCCTTGATCCTCGGTCGGGGAATGTACAAACTACAAGCTTCCTAGTGCACTGGGAATTTAGAAAAGGAGCTAGTGGAATACCACTTCCAACTACACACTCCTCGCCACAGATGGACCCATATGGGTATATAAGAAAAGCATTGGGGCCAAAGTATGCCCATTTACATAATGTCGAGGATTTATGGGAAAATTGACAGGATGACAAAGAGGTGTGTTCTAGGCACTATAGGAGGATGACTGCATACTTCGTAAGAAGGGTGCAACTATCCCCCATATAGGATCAAGTAGAAGAAGATGAAGGCACCATTATAGATCCCTGTTATAATGTAGTCACCAATTTACAGCTGCCCGCAATTGACTGGAATGAACAGGAGGTCGATGAACTTGACATCGTGACCAAACCCATTGTGGCCTAAACTAAAGAATGGGTTAAAGGACAAGTGATCTGACTAAAGCAACAAGGACTGGTCCTAACATATGAAGGGCTAAAGAGTCAGCCCAGTGCCTCTGAAGATGTTGCTACCACAACTTCAACAAGTGGGACATCCAAATCTCCTCCAATCACCAAATCTAAGAAGAGGAAAGAAATGGAAATGAAGTAGTCTCTAGATCCCAAAGTATACACAGGGAAAGATCCAGGAGGCTGAACTTCTAAAAGGCTCAAACAAACAGGAGGCACCATAGAGCAACTTGTAATCCAAGAGGGGGAAGAAAAAAGGACAGATCAGTTAGAACCTCTTTCAAATCTCCTTGTCTCGACTGCCCCACCATCTGTCTCCCTAGCCATGGTCACTACATCCTCGCTGATAGTGGACATCTCAGTCCATCTTGGCCCTTCACCTCCGGCCGAGCCTGTAATAGTAATTGACTCTTCCTCCGCCGTAACTACTCCTCCTTCCACTGCAATGTCACCTACCACATCACTCCCATTAGCTACAGTGATGGAACCAATGGCTGCTCCCACCTTGCTCGAGGCCTTCTCGAAACACATGTAAAATCTCCCTTCTGAGCTCTCCTAGATCCTTATGGACCCCACTCTTCAAGTGGCCCTAGCGCAGGTCCTCGCTACTACTAAACCTTTGTAGCCTTCGGCAAAATTGCCAGCTATGGAAGCCACCATGTTAATCTTCAAGTAGTGGGAGAGATGGGAGCAAGAGGCCTCAAATACATTTGAAGAGGAAGCTGACAAATACCATGAACACCCAGAGTATGAACACCAGACAATTGACATGGTGGCCTATGAGGAGGAGGGAACAGGCTCTTTCGAGAGCGGGGATGAGGAGGAGGATGCCGACGGTAAGGTCATCGTACAAACCTTTGATGATGATCTTGAAGAAGAAATGGCCTAGCAGCTAAAACATGATGAAGAAGAGGTAGAAAAGTCACCTCTCAAAGAAGAGGAGGGTGACAAGACATCAAAAATTGTGGAAACCCTTGTAGGGGAAAAACAACTGGAGATTGTGCCACCTCCCACAAAAGAAAGAGAAAGACAAGAGGATCATCCTGAGGGGTACATGAACAAAGATGAATAGATTGAAGACATAAAGGAAAAGGACATTGAGGAAGAAGGGAGTCCTTGAGGACAATTGATTACTAAACCTCCCATCAAATGCCTCACATTCACCGTAGATTCTAATGAGGAAGAGGGAGACAACACCAAGGTTAAAGGTACACAAATGGAGGGCCTAACAAAGAAGGGTGAAGGCTCTCAAGAGCCACCAAAAGAATAATCTATCATGCCTGAGTGGTTGGGAATACAACTTGAGAAGAGGACTCTCATTCCTAAGGATCCAAGAGAAAGGCTAGAGGCTATCCTAGCCTGAGCACAAAGCTCAACCAGGAAGGAGAAAAAGCTTAAAGTGAGATCCAAATTAACGATGGATGCTTCTAGGTCCTAAACCACACAGATAACAATGCCTATGGTAGGCCAGGCTAGTGTAAGCTACAACATTTCCACCATTGACTTGGAGACTGCTACTAGAGAGTAGAAGGTAGGGAATCTTGAGGAGTCAATAGCTACAGTGGTGCACCTAATAAAATAGGACAAGGTCTCAAAGGACGAACTCAAAGCACAGGTAGCCGCCTTGATGGATTACATCCAACAATGGTCTTTGGTGGATGACCTACCTACCACATCTGCAGCTCCACCCTAGCTGCTATCTAAACAAAAAATTGAAAAATTGGAGAGAAGAAATAACTTGGACAAGACCATAGAGAGCTGGTTCTAATAGGTCTTGTACGTCAGGAACATGGTTATTAGCCAGATGGTTCGAACAACCAACAAGTTTTTGGATCTGTAGCAATCTCTGGAGATCACGAAGAAGATCTACACCAACTTCCCTACAACATACGACTCCACCTATCCAAAGATTGAGACCATCCTCTAGTTACCAAAGGTGACATGGGAAAAGGAGCTTGTATTCAAAAGGGACGATCATTGGCTGATGGATGTGTGGAGGCTAGATTTTGGTAACAAAAAGGAAAGGTTGGAACAAATAATGAGTAAGGTGGATCTGGACATCGAATGGGTCAAGGAAATTAGGGCATAATGCACTTGATATCTCAAGCTAATGACAGAGTATGGAATGCCTGTAGTACAGATGGATCCAGAGAAGATAAAACCTTACTTTCAGAAGAAGATGGAGGACAGGACATCTAATGAAATAGCAGTGGAGTTCATGAGTTTTGTCACCCGTGCCTTTGACCAATCAGAGTTGTTCAGAGATCAGGGTGCAAAGTATGATGAAGACTAGAAAAATCTTGAAGATAATACAAAAGAATGGAGCTACCAGATGTTGCAGTATGAGACCATTGAGGTAGACAAGCTCTAGCTGGTTATTCTAAAATTCATGGAATATGCAGCTTCAAAGAAGTAGGAGGACAACCCTATTATTAATGAGGAACCCTCAAAGGAGTGGCTAGATCAAAAGAGCAATCAACAAAAGATAAGATGTTACAGTGCCAAAACTAAGTTGCAAAATAGGGAAAAGGAAAAAGATGTTTTCTTTTTAAATTGTAATATATTTGGGGGTGGGTGAAACCCTATTTTGTAATGAATCTTGGCCACATAGTGAAAATCAATCTTGGCCATTCATCTAACTTTTTGGGCACTCTAAATAGGGGTCTCCTCTCATTTGCAAAGAGAGTTGAGTTGTTGTAAAGACATGCTGCTGAAATTTATAATGAAAATATATTGACTTGGTGTATTTTCTAATTTCTTAACATGTTTCATGGTTCAATCTCCATTTTTTAGATGTTTAGTTAGATTCACATTGTTGTTTTAGTTAGTTGTATCTTTGCTTTGATCGATTTTAGTCTTTTTGTTTTGTGATTATAGAAATTAATGTTGTGTTGATGCCTCCTAGCCCATAATTTTCACTCATTGTTGTTGGTAAATGGCCTTGCAAAGTTAGCTTGGGCTAAAATTTAAAGCTGCTCTTTGAATATTTATCTTTGTTCATGCATGCAAATGGTGGATGAATGGTAAAATACTTGTAGACCTTTGAAGATAGCACAAATTTATACTGTAGACGTCTTGGTTAAGTGAAATCATGTTTGAAGGGAGTTGTCCATAGTAGAACTTCCATGATCACTGTTCAGAGTTAGTTGCAGATCCAAGAACCTTCCCTCTTCCCTGCTCTTTTCCTTTTTTTTTTTTTTAGCAGTAGCCTATGCTAAGGTTCGTTGCACATTATAAAGCCAAACTTTAAAAACATTGAAGTTTTAGATTATTGTTCGAACCTACAATAGAATACACTTTACTTCCCATCCTAGAAACTTCAGGTTTGGAGATGCATCCCGCATTCAGCTACATAAGTCTGCCCTATGATTACCAGCAAAATCACATCAAAATCAACTGAGGAGTTCCATGCAAGTCATGATCTGACAACCGAGAGACCTTGGGGAGGTTTCAATAGCTTGTGATTGGAGATTTCCTTTGAAGAGAGGTAGTGCACCTACGCACTACCTATGTTGAGGTGCATGAAAAACACAACAATAGAACTGGCGCTAGAAAGAGGGACTTGTGAAGCTGGATCAAATCGGATCGTTCTCCCTGGAAAGATTTCAAATTTTTTTACGATCGACGCCAAATAAGGGAGAATTCCAAGAGTTGCAGCCCCCTACAAGGGAAAAATGAACTAAGGGAGGAAATGCTACTTCTTCCTCTTCTTCCATTCTACCAACTTCCCTTCCACTTTCACCCTCATTCGACTTGCTTTCATCTTCCACCCGACCATTCTAAACTGCATTTTCACTCCCCATCTTCGGTAGGTAGGAAGTTGCCTCTCTCCCGGCCTTTCGAACCCAAGGTATAGTCCAAACAGCCGCAGTCCAGGTTACTGTCCTACTCCATGCGCAACCCCAAATTGTTGTTTTTCAATAGCAGATACCACCTCTGCCTCCTACCATGGCTTGGTTGGCACAAAATCCTTTGCCAATACATTTTGCCACTTACCATGATATGTCTAAGAATCTGGAAGGCTTCTGTTTGAAATTTAATCCTTGTGACCTGCAAAGAACAGCTGAAGAACATATCAAAATATTTGAAACAATAGTCACTTAAATGAAAATTGATCATAAGGATGTAGCACATCAGCCTTGGTAAAGAGGATGCACCCACCACCCACCTCATTAGTGATTACCTATACAGAGGCTATTATTGCCAGTGCAGATTTGGGGAAGAATATCTCTGGCCCACTACCTTCTTTGGGACCGGTAGCCCACTTGATGCAGATTCAAGGGCTTAATCAGGCATTTTCCAATCAGACCCCTCTTATGAACCACATGCCTCAACTTCCCATCGTTTCGCACCCCGGACAACCAATGAATTATGCACCTCCTGTGCTTTCTTATTTACAGTACCAACAATAACAAAGTTACACTCAAGCTCCCCAACAACAACAGGTGTATTCTCAACAACCGCAAGCACCACTCTTTTTTCCAGGATCAAAATTCCCTTTAGTGCATTAGAATCAGCTAGTAGCTCTACTTGTCTTTCTCCAAAATCCAACACCTCAACCAAGCAATGCTACTAAGAAAGACAAATTGGAAGATCTAACAGAGATGATAAAGAAAATGTCAATGGAGATGACAAACTTAAAAAATTAGAATAATTAGTTATAGGCATCCCAGCATAACCTCCAGGCCAATCTTAATCAAGATAGCCAAGATAACAAGGATAGTAGGGACAAATAGGAAACAAGCACCTCTTCTGGGTAGAATTATGATAGAGGAAAAAATCTGAATCAAAGTTCTGAGAGGAGGCCTTTTTAGAGGTAGAACTGAATGTGGAATACGAAGCCCAATAATGGAGATGGCCCTACTCCTCTAGATCAGCCAACCAACAATGAGAGAATGGCCAATGGGATGTACCTCATAGAGGAATCCTTGTTTGGGTGGTGCCAAATTCACAAGACCAGTAGACACTCTAAGTTGGATTGCCCTGAATTCTTGACAGTTGCAAAAAAATTCAAATTAAGGTCCAAAATGTTGCTGATAGTACCGATTGCAGAGACATCATTCTATCAGAACCTTATGACTCCTCCTATCTCATGGTGAACTAGGTGCTATTTCCATAGAGTGATCATAATCAGCCCGAGGTCGAGCTTGCTCCCGTTAAAAGTGAAGAAGTGCAAGAGGTGAGTAACAAACAAACCTTGGATCAACTTTTTGATTTGGTAGACAATGGTCCAATAGATGAGGAAGAACCATATGTAGATGAAATTCACATGTTTCACAAAAGAACAACCCATTACTTCCTCAGAAATAGGTAGGCAGGGGGACCCTTTACAACTTCTACACCACCAAACAATTTTACTACCCCGCCTGACCCTAATGCCAACAATAATCCTGGGCTTCCCCATGTACCCACCCAATATCTCGACAAGGTTAGGCCTCAAAATCAGGTGTAGAATCAGTCCCAAGGTCAGCCCTGAAATCAGTTGAGCCAAAGGGAAGTCCAATGTTCTAGCTCCACAATGGGTCAAGCCTTTGGCTCTGAGATTGAACAAATGGGCGAATATGTGGCAGAAGAGTTCAAGAAAATAAGAATCAGTTTATCTGCCTTTGAACTACTCAAGGTCCCTGTCGTAAGGCACACCTTCTTTACGATACTCAATGGGACCCCATCTTCTAGCATGACACAGGAGGCCTTGGCCAAAAAAGTCACCTTCGAAGAGCCTAGGCAAGAAGCTGTGACATAGGAAAACATGGGGAAAAGGAAGGATGTTCCCTTAAACCAGTCTCCAGGTAAACAGTCAGAAAAGGAACCAGACCATAACAATAAGAAGAATTCTAAGGATCAGTCATCTAGACAGATTAAAGATAAAACTGGCGACAAGAACAAAGATCAAGTAGCTTAGATAGACGCGCCTATGGGCCTCTTCCAAGGAAGAGTGGAAACTCCCCCTTTCCTCACCACCATTCAGATATTCAGAAAGAACTTGTATAACTGCCTACTTGATTCAGGAGCATCGGCCAATGTTATGCCTTTGGCATTATGTAAGGCTCTTGGAATTACTCCCACACCCTCTAGGAGGAAGGTGACCTAGTTGGACAAAAAAAAGATCAACATAGTGGGAGAAATGAATCAGATCCCAATGCAAATCATTGTGCATCTGAGGATATAACAAGTCATTGATATTCAGGTGGCTAATATTCCTGATGCATATGGGGTCATCCTGGGAAGAGAATTCACCAAAACACTAAATGGATATGCTGCCACAGAACATTCTCACATGTGGCTACCATGGAGAGGGCTTCCAAATCAAATCCGTGTAGATCGCAAGCCCCATATGAAATACATGATCATGGAGTACAACAACCTAAACGAGGTACTATTTGTTGAGATGAAATTGGGAAATTATTGTCCCTTGGCCCATCAAGATGAATTCAAACCTCAAGAGGAGTATGTTGTGGAAGTACTCTTAGTGCAATGCAGTCCTCCAACTGACTTTACTCAAATGCCTCCAAGTACAAAAATGTTGATGGAATCAGGCAATAAAACTGATGAAGGCAACAACTGGGGATTACTCAGTGGTTTCCAGGCATTCATGGAAAAGTGTGCAAGGGATCAACTCAGTTTGGGTGCCTAAATGAATTTCTAGGATCTCTTACTACCAAAATGGTGCAGGAATCACAATGCTTCCCACTCCAAGTTTGATTGCTACCTATGCCAAACAACAGTGGAGCATGTCAAAAAATAAACTATTCCCCAAAAGGAAACACCAAAGGAGGTACTAGCAGAGCCACCTACTATTGAACATGCTAGGATACTAGATTCCCAAAAGATTACAAGAGAAATTCCCCAGCCAAAAGGAAGTCTGAGCCAAGTCGAACCTGAAATCAAAAAGCTTTCCAAATTTTGGACACTCTGATTTGATGGATCTAAATCAAAACAAGGAGTTGGTGCCAGGTTTGAGCTCATCAGTCCAATGGGTAAGACCTTTCTTGCTGCCCATAGGTTGTAGTTTAAATGCACCAATAATGTAGTGGAATATGAAGCATTAGTGCATGGTCTTCTTATGACCTTGAAGAAAAATGTTAAAATGTTGCAAGTATTCGGGGACTTTGAACTTGTAGTTAATCAAGTTAGAAAATTGTACTTCTGTCATAATAGAAGGCTCACAAACTATAGGCATAGGGTTTGGGATCTCTTGGAAGGCTTAGATGCATTTAATATACAATTGATCCCTCGTGGTCAGAATAATACAACCAATGCCTTGGCTCAAGCAGCCAACACTCTGTACCCCCTTTCCTTGTCTGGGGTTAAGAAGTTTATAGTTGAGTTGACATCTACACCATCTGTCCCGGACAATATCACTCACTTTCAGGTCTTCAATGACGATAAGCACATCCTTGAATTCATCACGAGTTTAGATGTCTTTGCCACCCAAATAATTGATGAAGCTGACCCTGGGGAGGTCGAGTTGGATATAGAGGGGGTTATTAACCTCAAAACCAACACAATTCCTAGAGGCATGGTTCAACTCAAACTCATATTTGATTTGGACCAGATTAGAGACTAGGACTGGAAGACAAAGAAGGAAGCTATAAGAAACCAGTGCGATGCTCACAACCTTGGGACAACCAAGGAGACAAAAAATGTGTTTATTGGCAAGGTGTGCACGCTTGAAGAAAAAAAGGGAATCGTTGATGCTTTGTGAAAGTATCATGACGTGGTGGCATGGAGCTATGAAGATCTCAAGACTTATGAAACCTCCATCATCACACACACCATCCCTCTCAAGATAGAAGTGAGGCTATTCTGCCAGTGGTAGCGCCCTATTAATGCCTTGTTAGAGCCCATCATTTACACAGAGGTACAAAAGTTGCTTTCAACAAGAATTATCTTCCCAGTCAGGCATTCTACATGGGTAGCCACCTTGGTCCCAGTTAGAAAAAAGAATGGGGAAATCAGATTATGTGTTGATTTCTGCAATCTGAACAGAGCTTCAGAAAAGGATAACTACCCAGTGCCTTCATTGGACGAGGTGTTGCAGATTGTCAATGACTCCCAAATTATGTCTTTCCTCGATGGCTATTTTGGCTACAACTAGGTGATGGTACAGTACAAAGACTGTCATAAAACAATGTTCACCACTAAGTGGGGGACATTTGCTTACATGAGGATGCCATTTGGGCTCATCAACACTGGTGCCACCTTCCAACGTGCCATGGATATCACCTTCAAAGATCTGATTGGAAAATGCATAATCATTTACATGGATAATTTGACTGTGTTTTCTAAAAGGCGGAGCCACCACATCTCCGATTTATGCAATGTGTTTCAAAGATGCAAGGAATTTGGAGTTTCCCTTAACCCAAAAAAGTGCATTTTTGACATAACTGAAGGTAGGTTGCTTGGACATGTCATCTCAGAGTAGGGAATCGCCATAGACCCTGAATGTATCTAGTCCTTACTAAAGATCCCACCACCAGGTAGCAAGAAAGAATTAAAATCATTCTTTGGAAAGATCAATTTCATCATAAAGTTCATCACGGGTTTTACTGAGATTGTTAAACCACTCAACGCCATGTTAAAACAGGATGCCAAAGTTTAGTGGGCTCCTGAAGCCAAACAATATTTTGAAGAAATCAAACATGCCATTGCTGAAGCGCCTATTCTAGTCAGCCTAGATTATCTAAAGTTGTTCTATATCTAATCATTCGCTTTAGAGCATTCCTATGTCAGCATGTTGACTCAGAAAGATGATGGAGGAGATGAGCACCCGATCACCTTCATGAGTGCTCCCTTGAAGGATGCTAAATTACGATACCACAACATAGAAAAGCAAGCATATGCCCTTGTGCGGGGAGTAAAGAAATTTCAGCATTACAACTTACGTAATAAAGTGTTCGCCATTGTCCTCGACCTAGTAGTAAAAATGCTGCTCATGCAAAGTGAATTGGGTGAGTGAAGAGCCAAATGGGTCACCCTACTTCAGGACTATGACATGGAAATCCAACCGATGAGGTTGGTGAGAGGATAGGCCCTTACCCGAATGATCATTGAAGCAGTAGTAGAGGCCAAACTTGAACTCACTATGCAACAATACTAGCTCGAGGATGTTTCCCTGGGAGAATGGTACAAGAATGTCGTCTATTATTTACTGAACCACAAGTGTCTACCTCATTTACAGGGAGTCCAAAAGCATGCTCTTAGATTGAAAAGAAATAGTTATATGTTGGAAGGGTCCATTTTATACAAGAAAAATCATGAAGGTATTTACTTGAGATGTCTTGGAAAGCAAGAAGCAGATCGAGTCTTGAAGGAGTTTCATGATAAGTTCGGCACTGGTCATGGATTCGGGCCCTCCACCACTCATCAGGTATTAAGGGTGGGATATTATTGGCTGACTATCTTCAAAGATGCTCATTGTCATGTTCGCTCATGTCACACATTCTAGACAACAACCACTAAGGAAAGGAAAGTTGTTGTCCCACTACAACCTATGCTAGAGGTAAGGTCGTTCGTGCAATGGGGCCTTGATTTCATCAGCTCGGTAAGCCCCCCATCATCTGTGGGACACAGGTACATTCTTACCACTACTAATTACTGTACTTGATAGACAGAAGCAATTGTATGTAAGCAATGCACAACTAAGATAGTGACAATTTTTCTAGAAAGTTTCATTTTAAATCACTTTGGTTGTCCTTATGCATTAGTATGTGATAATGGGCCTACTTTTGCTTCATTAAAATTTACTGGTTGGGCCTTCAACTACGAGATCACCCTTAAGTTTTCATCTAATTACTACCCTTAAGGAAATGGCCTTGCTGAATCTACAAACAAGAACCTAATGATGGTAATGAAGAAGTTGCTAGATAGAAATCCCAAGGACTGGCACACCCAGCTCTGTTTCACCCTTTGGGCAGACCGCACCCACTACAAGGCTACGCTTGGTGATTCCTTGTTCCATCTTGTTTATGGACTAGAGCCCATATTTCCTATCCACCTAAATATTCCCACTCTCAAATTTATCAACCAATTTTATGAAAGAGGGTATCGCAGAGAAGCTCGGTTAGCTGAGCTCTTGCATTTAGAAGAAGTCTTAGACCATGCAATAGAAATTTTTTCCAAACATCAGGGTGTGGTTAAGAGATGGTTCGACCACTGAGCCAAGATGAAGGCCTTTAGAATTGTCGATTTGGTTCTATACTGGGAAAAGGCCCATGAAAGAAAAGGGGGACACAAAAAATTCGACAAGCTTTGGCTTGGCCCCTTTAAAATAGCTGAAATTTTGGGAGACAACGCTTTCCACCTAAAGTCTTTAACTGGTGAGGATGTCCCATTTCCAGTCAATGGGCAACAACTGAAGCATTACTTTCAAGCTTGAGCTCATGTGGGATTTTTCCCATAAATACCTGTATATAGGTTAGAATAGGCTATCTTTTGTTTTGCTTTCATTTTGCCGCATCACTATTTTCTGTTTTGCTTGTTCCCGGCTGTGTTATCTTGAAAGGGTGTTCTTTGTCCCTTTATGGTGGTTGTGCTAATTCAATGAATGGCCTGCTTTGTTTTTTTTCCTTAGTATTCTTTAGATAAACATTCATTCCCGACTATTGGTCCCTAAAAGTTGCCTAGGAATGGTTTCCTTGTTTGAACTCTATTTTAGAACTTGACCCTAGGTTGGATCTCTTTACACATATCTTAGATCTCGCAAAAAAAATGTTAACTATTCCTAAGGACTATACAATGGCTACTATGATACCCTAGTAAGTGAAAAATCCAAAGTCCTCTCCAGTGACCATTGTGATTCCCAAACCCTTTACAGGCTTCGATGCTTACATGGTCAAGCAAAAGATAAGAAAAGAAAACAAATTGAAAGAAGCATCAACAAAAGTCAAAAGAAAGAAAATTTTGAAATTAACCGACCGTATGGGTGTGTGGAAAACTCTATCAGGCATATGGATGCCTAACTAGTAGTAGAGAAATATCCTTGGGGTCGCAACAAAAACTCCGTTAGGGCTATGGATGCCTGACTGGCAGTGAGACAATGTCTAGGCTACTTTTGGTGTTTGACGAGCTATGTAGCTTGCTTGGTTGGATTAGCAGTCACTTGGCACATTCCCAAGAAAGGAATGAATTCACGACACACACACACTTCTGAGATGTCTTGTACATTGACCCAACTAAGGTTCCTATTCTCCCAATTCACTCTTGAAATTCTACTCTTGGTCTGCAAAACTAGAGATTCTAGGTTCAGAATAAACGCTTATCCCTAGAATGCTTGGGAGAATTTCCTAGTAGAGTCGCCAATTCTTGTGCCCTTAGCACACATGCCCTATTCGGAATGGGGACCCTCTTTTCTCTTGCTTTACGAGGTCATTTTTTTCGCTAACTCATTTTGGTGTCCTTAGTGGTTAGCGTGCCTCCAAAGCCTCATCTCGAGTTGACCTTGTTTCATCTCCCTCATTTGGCTAGGTCCTAGTGCCCTACGGAGTCTCCTTGGTAGTTTTCCTCTGCCAGCGGCCTTCGGGCCTGGCGGGTCAGCACTGACGAGTTTCCCTAGCTGGGTTTCCCCCTTATGCTCATTGTTTCAAATGGCGGAAGGTTTTTGCCTACCTGAACCCCAGAACCTGGCTCTCAATTTTCTATCAGTGAAAACTTATGAAACTTTGGGCTGCTTTTGAAGCCTCTAGGCTCGGCCAGTGGGACTTCCACATCTGGATTTCCTTTCGGACTTCGTCATCCCCTATGGAAAATTGTGGATGACACTTTGCTTGCTAGATGCTAAGTTCCTTGTCACCGTTGATGATTTCTAAACCGAATTTTGAAGACGACGAACCTACGATGACTTCCTGCCCTTTGGGCCCCAAGATCTCTTTTGCTGGTTGATTGCAGAACAACATTAGAGTAGCCACCACCTCATGTCTTCTTGGCATCCAGTCCCCAGACATCCTGCCGCCGTCCACAAATTTAAATTCACCCACCAATTTTCTTTCCATACTTGCATTTAATGAGGCCATTAATGGTAGGGGGTATAAATATCAGGCCCTAGCCTATCATTTTCACTTGTTAGGATTGCAGAATAGATCAGAACGCTTGATGGAGAGAGTTCACCGCCTTCATTGATCATCACCTTCGTACCTATTTCCATCATTTGTTGATCCACAGTGCATTTAGGAGCTTGCCTCATTGGACTTCCGAGGTAGGTTCTCCGCTTCCCCTCCCATGAGGTTTTTTCATAATTTTAAATTCCTAAAATTGAATAACATGGATTAAAATGCATGGGATAGATAGATAAATGCGACACACACAAAATCTATGTGTTATAATCTTTGAAATCCTCCCAAGCATCCCATAGGGTCGATCTAAAACCTTCATTTTCCATGGTTGTTCTTCATATAGGGAATTTGGGCCCTCCAAGCCTAGACCCTTCCACCTCCGCTAAACATTTGAATGAAACATCTTTTTCTAAAAATTTAAAATCTCCCTTTTAGGCCCGGTCCCCTGAGCCTCTGTCATTCGATCGCTGTCGAAGTTTTGCAAACTTAGAATTCAGCCTCCGTTTTTCCTTCCCAGGGCCGAGACCCTAGGGTTTCATGTCCAGAATTCTACTAAGCATTTTCCATTCATGAACAGTGGACATAACCCATCTTCCTAACCTTCGAGGCTCGCCTTGCATCCTATCGTCTGATGTTTTTGCTAAGAGTTAACCCTCCATCTTGATCCCAGGTCCCAGTCTGCGGACTTCCATCTGCAAACCTCAGTCGTAGCTTCGTCTGGTCAAATTCGGCCATCAAGCGATGAATTTCCACTGCTTGAACCCCGAGCCTGCATTCACCACGAAACATCAAATGTTGAAATGTAAACATCCTCGCCCTCACTAGGCCCCCACCTATGGAATTTTGTCCTATACCGGTTGCCTTGAATGGAGAAATACGCACCTGCCACTTCGACCTCTAGGCTTCGCCCTCCTACTTGTTGGAAGAAACTTCACATAGAAAATAAGACATCCAGGCTTGACGCTGAGTTTGGTCCTCTGGGCCGCTCCGTCTGGGTTTCTGTTTTGGATTTCCATCCTGAAATAGCTTAACGTTAGTGGCTTTCCACTATCCTGGTATTGAACCACCCACCATCCTTTTCCCTTTCGGGCCCCAGACTTTGGAGTTCCATCTCCTGAACTCTATTTTGAACCTACGGTGTCAAACAACCAACCCTTGATAGCTTTCCGGCCTTGTACCCCCAAATGCTCCCAAGATTATCCAAATGACCTAAAATTTGAAATCTTATCTCGATCCACATGCTCAAATTGATCCTTCTCCTGCATTGACCTTTTAAACCATCAAAATCTAGTTGAAAGAAGTCACCTGGATCATCCTACCCCGTTTTCCCTTTCAAAACAACTTTTCTGCCAAGGAAGTCTAGACGTCCATGCCTGGATTGTCTGAAGCTCCTCCAGTAAATGGCTAACAGTGTCTTGAAGTAAATATTTGATTTCATTAGTCATATATTGTCTGAATTAGATTTTGACTAACATTCATGCTTTTAAAATCAATTGTACTCATTGTGACTTTGCTCATAGGATATATGCAATTGGGTGCAGGGCCCTCAGAGGGGACTGTAGAGAAGGACAAAGGAAAGAAATCAGAAAAGACTCCTCGTGGGAAAGAGGATAAGGACCAGATGAAGTTCCAGTTCCAGGGTGCATCTCTATGATCAAAAATCACCATAGACTGGAAAAGAAATAACAGACATCAATATTGGCCAAGTTGATATTGATGAGTTTATGCAAAGGGTCAAAATTCACCCAAAGATTGATGATGCCAGATTAATCAGGAAAAGCAAAATTGTAAAAGCTACGGGCTTCCCCCCAACTCTCATTTCCCCTGAGCTAGTCATGGCCTGTCGGCAGGCCTATCAACCCGAGACAAGGACCATCGTTAATAGAGATGGTAATATTCTGGTGGACATGTCAGCTGAGGGCATTACAAAGACCTTCCACATTCATACTTTTGAAGAGATGGAAATTCCCACCATAGAGGAATGTAAGGCACCATGGGATGACAACCCGATGGGCTGTAAGAGATTGATAAATCAGCATTGGCTCAAGGAAAAAAGGGGTAGTGCCGCGAAGGTTCCCCAAGAACTCTTTCGCAACAATTTTCATGAAGACTCTCATGACTTGGTCACCATGTTGAGTTGGGTAATGGGCCTTCCCACCACTCCATTCTTCCAGGAATGGATGGTTTACATTGTTGAAAAAATCCTTTGCGAGAATGAGGATGTCACCACAAAGGCCTCGTTCTACTGGGGAGGCATGATAAGCAACTGCTTCCATGAGCAGTTCATGAACATGAAGAAAAGCTCCAAGTTCTCCATGACCTCCTATCTGGTCTACTCCTTGGCAGAGCAGAGGCAGTATAGTGAACTATTTGTGGCACCCAACGAGGAGCCAGGGTAAAGATTGAAAGTCTATGACAGACATCCCCAGCTCCAATTCAGAAATTTTAAGATGGAATACTGTAAGGTCAATGATTCCTTCATTGGCCACGTCATCCGACTACTTGGAGGGGACTTTGAGAGGAGGGTCTCCCACAGTACGTGAGAATTATTGAAGTAGTACGCCTTCCTGTTCCTTCAATTCCTTGAGTTTACCTACATTTGCGCCTAGCATTTCACCAAAAGGCCGAACAGGTTACCTCGGTACCCCAATGACTAGATTATACTATTGAAACTCTCCCGGGAGCTACAACATGTGCACACCATCCTTAGTAGCAAGCATTTGGTAGGGGTCTCTTATCCCTTGACCCTCAATCAGGGCATGTACAAACTACAAACTTCCTAGTGCACTGGGAATTCAAAAAAAGGAGCCGGTGGAATACCAGTTCCAACTACACACTCCTCACCCACGGATGGACCCATATGGGTATGTAAGAAAAGCACTGTGGCCAGAGTACGCCCATTTACATAATTTTGAGGATTTTTGGGAAAATTTCCAAGATGATAAATAGGTGCGTGTTAGGCACTATATGAGGATGACTGCATACTTTGTAAGAAGGGTACAACTGTTCCCCATACCAGATCAAGTAGAAGAAGATGAAGGCATCATCATGGAACCCTGATATAATGCAGTTGCCAATTTACCATTGGCTGCAATTGACTGGAATGAACAAGAGGTTGATGACCTTGACATCATGGCCAAACCCATTGTGGCCCAAACCAAAGAATGGGTTAAAGGACAAGTGAGCTAGCTAAAGCAACAAGGAGTGGTCCTGACATATGAAGGACTAAAGAGTGAGCCCAGTGCCTCTGAAGATGTCGTTGCCACAACTTCAACGAGTAGGACATCCAAATCTCCTCCAATCATCGGATCTAAGAAGAGGAAAGAAATAGAAATGGAGCAGTCTTCGAATCCCAAAGTATACACAAGGAAAGATCTAGGAGGCTGACCTTCTAAAAGGCTCAAGCAAATGGGAGGCACCACGGAGCAACCCATAATTCAAGAGGGTGAAGAAAATAGGATAGATCAGTTAGAACCTCTTTTGGCTCTCCTTGTCTTGACTACCCCACATCTATCTCCCTGGCCATGGTGGCCACATCCCCACCGATAGTGGACATCTCATTCCATCTTGCTCCTTCACCTCCGGCCGAGCCTGTAATAGTGATTGACTGTTCCTCCGCTGTCACTACTCCTCCTTCCTCCACTACCATGTCACCTACCACATCACTCCCATTAGCTATAGTCACGGCACCAATACCTGCTCCTGCCTTGCCTAAGGCCTTTTTGAAACACATGTAGAATCTCCCTTCTGAGCTCTCCCAGATCCTTATGGACCCCACTCTTTAGGCAGCCCTAGCATAGGTCCTCGCTACTACTAAACCTTCGCAGACTACCAACTATGGAAGCCACCATGTTAATCTCTGAGGAGTGGGAGAGAAAGGAGCAAGAGGCCTCGAAGCCATTTGAAGAGGAAGCCGACGAATACCATGAACACCCAGAGTACTAACATTAGACAATTGACAGGGTGGCCTATGAGGAGGAGGGAACAGGCTCTTCTGAGAGCGGGGATGAGGAGGAGGATGTCAATGGTAAGGTCATCATACAAACCTTTGATGATGATATTGAAGAAGAAATGGCTTGGCAGCTAAAAGACCATGAAGAAGAGGCAGAGAGGTCATCTCTCAGAGAAGAGGAGGAGGGTGACAAGACAACAAAAATTGTGGAAACCCCCGTAGGGGAAAAACAACTAGAGATTGTGCCGCCTCCCACAAAAGGAAGAGACAAAGAAGAGGACCAGCCCAAGGGGTACATTCACAAAGATGAATAGATTGAAGACATAAATGAAAAGGACACTGAGGAAGAAGGGAGTCCCTGAAGATAGTTGATTACTAAACCTCCCATAAAATGCCTCACATTCGCCATAGATTCTGATGAGGAAGAGGGAGACAACACCAAGGTGAAGGGTGAAGGTGCTCAAGAGCCACCAAAAGAAGAATCTGTCATGCCCGAGTGGTTGGGAAGACAACTTGAGAAGAGGAATCTTGTTCCTAAGGATCCAAGAGCAAGGTTAGAGGCTATCCTAGCCCAAGCACAAAGCTCAACCAGGAAGGAGAAAAGGCCTAAAGTGAGATTCAAAATAATGATGGATGCTTCCGGGTCCTGAACCACACAGATAGCAATGCCCGTGGTAGGCCAGGGTAGTGTAAGCTACAAAATTTCCACCATCGACTTGGGGAATGCTACTAGAGAGTAGAAGGTAGGGCATCTTGAGGAGTCAGTTGCTATAGTGGTGTACCTGATGAAAGAAGACAACGTATCAAAGGATGAACTCAAAGAAGAGGTAGTCGCCTTGACGGATTACATCCAGCAATGGTCTTCGGTGGATGACCTTCCTACCACATCTACGGCTCCACTCCAACTATTGTCCAAAGAGAAAATTGAAAAATTGGAGAGAAGAAAGAACTTGGAAAAGACCACAGAGAGCTGGTTCTTATAGGTCCTGTACGTTGGGAACATGGGTATTAGCTGGGTGGTTCGAACAACAAACAAGTTTTTGGATCTGCAGCAATCTTTGGAGAGCACAAAGAAGCTCTACACCAACTTCCCTACAACATACGACTCCACCTATCCAAATATTGAGGCCATCCTCTAGTTACCAAAGGCCACATGGGAAAAGGAGCTTGCATTCAAAAGGGACGATCACTAGCTGATGGATGTGTGGAGGCAGGATTTTGGTAACAAAATGGGAAGGTTAGAACAAATAATGAGTAAGGTGGATCTGAACATCGAATGGCTTAAGGAAATTAGGGCAGAATGCACTCGATATCTCAAGCTGATGACGGAGTATGACATGCCCGCAATACAGATGGATCCAGAGAAGATAAAACCTTACTTTTAGAAGAAGATGGAGGATGGGACATCCAATGAAATAATAGGGGAATTCATGAGTTTTGCCACCCGTGCCTTCGACCAATCAGAGCTATTCAGAGATCAAGGTGTAAAGTATGATGAAGACTAGAAAAATCTTGAAGATAATGCAAAAGAATGGAGCTACTAGATGTTGTTGTATGAGATCATTGAGGTAGACAAGCTCCAGCCAATTATTCTAAAATTCATGGAATATGCAGCTTCAAAGAAGCAGGAGGATGGCCCTGTTATCAATGAGGAACCCCTGAAGGAGTAGCTACAACAAAAGAGAAATCAGCAAAAGACAAGATGCTATAGTACCAACACTAAGTGACAAAATAGGGAAAAGGACAAAGATGTTTTTTTTTTTAAATTGTAATATATTGGGGGGTGGGTGAAACCCTATTTTGTAATGAATCTTCGCCACACAATGAAAATAAATCTTGTCCATTCATCTAACTTTTTGGGAACTATAAATAGGGGTCTCCTCTCATTTGCAAAGAGAGTTGAGTTGTTGTAAAGACATGCTGCTGAAATTTATAATGAAAATATATTGACTTGGGGTATTTTCTGATTTCTTCACATGTTTCATGGTTCAATCTCCATTTTTAGATGTTTAGTTAGATTCACATTGTTTTTTTAGTTAGTTGTATCTTTGCTTTGATAGATTTTAGTCTTGTTGTTATGTGATTATAGAAATTTATGTTGCGTTGATGCCTCCAAGCCCATACTTTTCGATGTTTGCTATTGGTAAATGGCCTTGCAAATTTAGCCTGGGCTGAAATTTAAAGCTTCTCTTTGAATCTTTATCTTTGTTTATGTATGCAAATGGTGGATGAATGGTAAAATATTTGCAGACCTTTGAAGATAGTACAAATTTTGTGATACTATAGACATCTTGGCTAAGTGAAATCTTATTTGAAGTGAGTTGTCCATAGCGGAACTTCCATGATCAATGTTCATAGTTAGTTGCAGATCCAGGAACCTTCCCTCTTCCCTGCTCTTTTCCTTTTTTTTTCTTATTTTTTAGGAGTAGCCTGTGCTAAGGTTCATTGCACATTGTAAAGCCAAACTTTAAAAAAAAAAAAAAACCATCAAAGTTTTAGATTGCTGTTCAAACCTATAGCAGAATACACTTTACTTCGCATCCTAGAAACTTCATTTTTGGAGATCCATCCCGCATTCAAATACATAAGTCTGCCCCATGATTATCAACAAAAACACATCAAAATCAACTAAGGAGTTCCATGCAAGTCATGACCTGACAACCGAGAGACCTTGGGGAGGTTTTCAGCAGCTTGTAGTTGGAGATTTCCTTTCAAGAGAGGTAGTGCACCTACGCACTGCCTATGTTGAGGTGCATACAAAGCACATGAACATCTTACAAGGCATTAAAATAAATATTTTGTTGAAATTATCAACTACCACAAACAAATAATCATGTCCCTTCCTAGACATGGGTAGTCCCTCGATAAATTCCATAGAAACACTCTCCCATGGACAGGATGGTGTAGGTAGCGATGTGTACAATCCTAATTTCCTATTTCTAGGCTTGTTTGTTTCACACATTACACATCGTCTAATGTACTTGGATATAGTTTCTTGCATATGAGACCAATAATAGTATTTCTATAGTTGTGGAATTGTTTTTCTTACCCCAAAGTGTCCAACAATCAATGACGTGTGTGCTTCCCTAACTACTTGTGCTTGTTCACCTTTTAGAATACATAACTTCCCTAAATGATACAACAATTTATCCTGCACATAGTAGTATTTCTCTTCTACATGTTTTCCTACAATTAGAGATGAATAAATATCCTTAAAGTTTTCATCCTTGGTGTATTAATTATTCCTGAAAACTTTCATGTACCATAGAACTACCTTGAAGGATAGCCATAGCATTCATGAAGGGTGACCTATACAACATATCTACTACTTTATTATGGAAACCTTTTTTATACTTAATAACTAAATGAAATTTTTGAAGAAAACCCATCTAGCTAAAGTGCCTACCTTGTTGCAATTTGGATTGTGAGTGCAAGTATTGAAGTGGTTGGTGATCAGTGTGGATTATAGTTTCTTTTCCTATTAAGTAGTGTTTCCATTTATTAACACTTTGAACTAATGCATGAAGTTCCTTACCATAAGTAGGATATTTACTTACTATAGTTGCAAAGGTTTTAGAGTGATAGCAGATTGGTCTACCTCCTTGTATAATTAGTGTTCCCGTAAAAAACCCACTTGCATCTGTCGTGATCTCGAATGGTTGTTGTAGATCTAGTAAAGCTAGAACTAGCACAGTGCTCAACTTTTCCTTTAAAGTATCGAAGGAATTTTGCTAAGGATCTCCCCACTAGAAATTTTTCCTCATAGTGGTTAACGCATGCAATGGAGATGCAATGTAGGAGAAGTTGGTGATGAACTTCCTCTAGTATTGAACTATACGTAAGAAACTTCTGACTTCTATTATTGTACCTAGCTTAGGCCATTTTATAATAACTTCAACCTTTGTAGGGTCTACTTTCAATTGACCACCTTCTACGACATAGCCTAAGTACACTAAGGATGTCTTAGAAAATTCACAGTTTGACATCTTTACAAAAAAAAATTCTTTTCTCAAAACTTCATAAACTTTCTTTACATGAATTACATGCTCTTCCCAAGTTTTACCAAATACAAGTATATCATCTAAATAAAATATGACAAACTTATCAATGAAAGGATGAAAGACATCATTCATGACTCTCATAAAGGTAGTTGGGGCATTACAAAGCCTAAAGGGCATGACCAACCAATCATGCAGTCCCTATTTTGTCTTGAATGTAGTTTTCCATACATCATTTTCTGCAATTCTTATTTGATGATATCTAGTACACAAGTCTAAGTTAGTGAAATAAACTGCATGTTTCAATTGATCAAGTAAATCATCTATTCGGGGAAGAGGATACCTATTCTTTACCATTATATTTTTCAGGGATTTGTAGTCGATGCACATTCTCCAAGACTGATCCTTCTTTGGCACCGACACAATTGGATAACCACAAGGAGACATAATCAGTCGAATAACTCCTTTCTCAACCAACTCTTGAACTTGCTTCTTGATTTCCTCATACTGCATAACTGATAGATGATACATGTGAATGTTTGGAAGGGGCACATCCTACTATAACTGGATTTCATGTTGTATCTCTCTCTTAGGTGGCAGTCCCTTTAGCTCCTAGAATAAGTCATCATAGGTAGAAACTACTTTGACCAATTTAGCTTTATGCTCTGGATCACACCATTTGAATGCCTCAAATTTATCATCCTCTTTGGCTATTACAATCATTAAAAAAAAATTCTTACTATCATTGACTAACCTCTTCATTTGACTAGTATTCACCAATGTTAGATTAGTCTTAATCTTATGTGCTTGTAGAATGAATTCTTTACCATCCTTAAAAAGGTGATATTTGTTTTCCCCCGGATAAAAGATTGCTTTCCGGTAATAAAGATAAGGACTCCCTAGCACAAGGAAAAAAATATCTAAAGGAAACACATCAACTTCTACCTCATCTATAAAGTTTGTAGTTATAGTTGTGGACTATGGAAATGGAATGCACAACTTCCCTTATCCACACCTAAAAGAGGAATGAAGGAAGAGGAATCTAATTTCGCAAAGTTCACTCAAGAATGAATCCTTGAGATTCCAATGCAAGAGAGATTGAAATTTATCAAACGATATTGTTCTTAAGGCTGTACGATGATAAAGAAGATTAACTATTAATGCAAAACCAAGAAAATGCAAGATGTTTGAAAACACATCGTGATATGCAAAATGAACTAAAAATGGAAACAAACTATAATAGAAATTAATGAGATTGAAGAGGTGCACCTAGAGACTAGAAAATAATGGAATGTAGACTATAAATACTGCTGATTCTAAAATTTTGGCCTACTAGGACTCATACGCCATTTTGGCCGAATTAGTCCTAGATTTAGAAAATTGCATCGAGGCCCATTTCAGCCAAATGGGTATCTAAATCTATAGAAATATCTAAAAAAACATGTAAATTGGGACTCATATTCCACTAATGGCATATGAGTTCACTTTGGATTTTCTGAAAACCCAAAAGTGGAACCGGAAGCTATCGGTCTGCTCTTTCTATTCCTCCAAGTGTCTAGATTTGAAACCTTGATTTCTGACACTATAAGTGTCTTTTTGTGAATATTTTGACCTATCCAATAAGGAGATGATTTCAACAAGTTTTCAACCTATTCTTCAATCATATTCAAGCCTTCAAAGTACTCAAATCTGTAATCACACAAAGAAAGAAAGAGAAATGTTGAATGTTAGGGAATAGGGGTTTGCCTTGGTCAAACCCCTTTTAGGTAATTAAACCAAATGAAGAAATAATATGAAGCATAAACATGGAATGAAGGAATTAGAAACTTTCCATGATGATATATCTTGGATTTCTACAACAATGGATGAAGAATCTTCCCTTGAATGTCTAAAAAATGATCTTGAATGCTCTCTAAATGACCTAACCCTAGCTTGCTTGATTTGAAAGACATAATGAATGATGAATTAATAATTAATTAGGGTTTAGAAGCTTGTTTATATAGGAAATACACCTAAAATGCTCATTAATTTGATCCCCAAGGCCGACATGGAGGAAAATTAAAGTTAAAATCCAATTTTTACTGCTCAAACCTTGAAAATGGCCCAAATGGGACTAATTCACCAAGCTGGGCGACTTAGTCCCACCTGGATGGGACTCATTTTCCCAAAGTGGCAAATGGGTCTCGTAGGGGCTCTTTTGCTAGCTGGGATGTCGGGGAGTGAATAAATCAGGTTTATATGCTGATTTTGTGAGGTCTTTGATCAAAATAAGCCTCATGATGCACAATATGGGGTCGTAAGGACCTATTAATGATGATATAAAGGTAAATTAGGGCTAGGGACACAAAGTTCAATGTGAAAGTGTGATTAAATACAATTTTAAACATTAAAATGAGGTCCACATAGCCTAGAAAGGAACAACATCCAACGTGAATGTGTAAAACACATTACAACACTAGATTAAAACCAAGTTTAATTTACAAGCCTTCTAGATTAATGTGAAAATGTAATTAAATATATTTTATTTGAATTAGGGGAAAAATAGGTCCATTAGACTTAGATGCTTAATAAAAGTCTAGAAAAGTGTGAAATTCATTTACAACACTTTACAACACCTTTGCAAGACATGTATTTTATTCAATTTGCAAGGGCCCATGACCTAATACAACATTAAATCAAGGAAATATTAGGCCAAAGTCACAAGGAGGGCCTAAACAAGTTAGAAAAAGTAGAAGGATTTATTTTTCGGTGTCCACAATAGAAAATCTTAACTTGCATTACTTCATTACCAGTAACTGTGCATAATTGCAAACCCATCCAAGTGGATATGGCTTCAGATATGGTGTTGTAGCCAAGTTAAGTTTCTTATCAACTTCTTAAGATATCATATTTACTTGAGATCTTGTATCAAACAAAGTATCAACCTTAGTATTCTTTGCTACAACTCAAATGTGAAATAATTCATTTCAATGCTTGCCAATCTTAGGTGGAGAAGATTCTTTGTTTTCACTTGCACTTGCATTTGAAAAGCTTGTATCAAAATAAAGAGATATACATTTTCCTTTACCTTGGATCCTAGAAGAAACAATATTTGACTCATCCCTAGAGTCAAAACCAAGATCTTATTATACAATAATAGTAGTCTTCTATTTGCCTTTGTTTCCTCCATACTTCTTCAGCCTTAGTTCTGGATGCAACTTCCAACACTTTGAGTTATCATGCCCCACTTTCTTGCAATATGAGTATGTAGGATTATCACCTTCCTTCTTGATGGTTGTTGTCTTTTTCCCATTTTATTTGGCTTTGGATTTACCTTCAAGATTAGATAGCTTCTTGTTAGAATTTTCATTGAAAGTATTCTTACCTCCTGACTCCAAATGTGTGGCTTGTACACATACGTAATCTAGATTATTAGGGTTTAAAACCAAAATGGTATGCCTTAAGTAAGAATGAAGACCACCTATATACTTTAGCAATGTGTCCTAGGTGTGTAATGTAACATTAAGTGCAATAACCTGCTTCCTAACTTCATGAGTATATTCTAGGACAAATTGACCCTTATCTTGCCTAAAATTTTTCTAGTTCATAGTTAACTATTGCATATGGCCTAAGGGATAAAACTATTTTTTAAGGGAAAATTTAAACTCCATCTAAGTTAAATTGATACTACCATGATGAGCAATTTCTGCTTGAGTTTTACTCTCCCACCAGGTGAGAGAATTTCCTCCCAACCAAAGAGTAGCTAATTGGATTTTAGAAGCTCATCATCTAAAGGGCCTTGAATCCTATAGTATACTTCTACTTGTTAAACCCAATCATCTAATTTCTCAGCATTTAACTCTCCACAATATTAAGGTAGTTCAAATTTTACATCCAATTTGATTGTAGGCTTATTAGCACTTTTGAAAGGATTAATAGAAGAAGTAGAATTAGAAGAAGAAGATGGAGAAGATGGAGAAGATGGATATGGAGGAGTTTTTGGAAGCTCTTCATCACATTCTTCTCTTTTCCCTTTGTCCTTCCAATATTCATCATCCTCATGCTTTTCTTTCTTTGAAGATCCTCCATTTCATGCTTCTTTTGTTCTTTCTTTTCCTGATAGAGCTCTTCCACCATAGCCTTCATATCAAGAAAGTTTCATTGAAAAATTTCCTAATCGAGCTTAAATTTTTTTCCAAATTTTGTTTCTTCCATCTTTGATGATAAAAAATTTCTTCATTTACCAATCTCAAGATTTAATTCTGCAAGCATTCCTTCACCTCGTTGGCTCCTGGATCATGTTAACATCTACTTCTACAATACTAGTCAAAAAAATCTTTGATACCAACTTGATATGCTATAAGGATCTATGACAATTGCACATGTATTATTAATGATCACAATGATTAAATTGAAGGTCTTGAAAACATAATTGAAATACTTAAATAAACACAACAATAATTAAGTGATGAAGTTAACAACAGAGAGAAAGAAGAGAGGAGACAAGAACACAAGTTTGTAACAAAGTTCACCAATATGGCTAGATGTCTTTGGGTCCCTCTCCAATAGAGTGACTGATCCTTGATTATGCTCCAAAATGGTTACAAGGCTTCAACTAGACAAAGTGTCAAGTCTCCTAGTTGCAAAGAGCTACAAATTCCTCCTTCAAGTGCAACTGTATTACGCTTTGATGCATAGAGTTGAACACTCACTCTTTAGGAAAATTCTCTCACCACTTACCAAAATTCCTAAGCTACACTTCTTTTTATACACATTTTTTTTCCCAATATGGTTCATAACCATATGATTTTTACAATCTCCCCATATCTCCCATTTACAATTAAAAATCTTCAAAAATCCCCTTTCAATATCACTAAAATCCTTAAAAATCCCCTAAAACCCCTTTTAAACCTTTAAATACTCTTTAAATATCTTTTTACACATCTTCAAATATTATTTTGAGCCCCTTAGAATATAATAATTCGTGCTTAAGGATTTAAAGGGATTATTTTTTTAAAAATATGATTTTATTAACTTTCAATTATAATTCAAAAGGAACCATTCTCCTTGTATAGTGCTGAGAAAATCATTGGCACATCAATGAGAGTGGGGGAGTGTGGGGGTAGGTCCGTGGTTTGACTAGCCAGAGCCCCCTAAATTGGCTTTAATATTCATTTAAAACAAACTGATGACTATATATAGTTAAAGCATGATATGTGTAGTCCAACTGTGGAGGGTATTGTTTGTAAGATGGAGGTTGGGGGGTCGAATCCCCCAACAATGATTTTTAGGAGTCTACATAAGGTGCCATGTGGCACCATCTCATTGGGCAATGTGGAATCTTCCAATTCATTGTCAAAGACACATGTCCCCATATGATTCACCCAACTCAACACCCGTATGTTGACTCGTCTACGCAATTAGATGCCATGTGATAGGGTCTGGTTCATCCATGTCATTGTTTGTATTGCATGGTTTGCCTCATCAGCATGTTAATGCCATGATGGCATTAATGCCAATGCTCAAAAGTTCAATGGATATTTTTTTTTTGCAATAAATTTGGTCATATGGCTACTCAATGTAGAAGTAGAATGAATTCAAGTGGTCCATCATTCTCCAGTCAATGTTTCAATTGCAATAAGTATGTCCATAAGTCAATTGAATGCAAAAATATGTCAAACAACCTTTTCAATAGAAATGTCAGATCTTATTCCTGCAATAGATTTGTCCATATTGCTAACTAGTGCAGATCAAGAGAAAATCAATGGAATAACTGGTCTAGAAAAATAAATGTAGTGTTCTATAATTGTAACAAATCCAGTCAGATTGCAAGATTCTGTAGAAGCAGGAAGGGTCCGGTAAAAAAGGGAAAAATATGCAAAAGGATGATAAGGGAAAAGGAACAGTTACTACGAATGAGATCAAGAAGCAAATGAAGAAGACATGAGTGAAGAGGAGTGCTTCTGATGTAGGAAATGATTCCACACTAGAATATGGTACTAAAAATTCCTCCATGAATTAGTTTAAGGCCTCTGGCCTAGGGGGAGCTCTTAAGAAAATCTTTTACCCCCTGCCGATAGTTGGTACCGGGATGCGGTAGATTGCAACAATTGCATTAGTGATCTACATAGTTTTTGGGAACTCTTGAGGAAATTTTTGAAAAATTGAAGGTCTACAGAAGAATTTTCTTTTATAGTCTATGAAAACAGGGTGTACAGAAGACCTAGGGAAAAAGAAATTATTGTGACAAAAATTTAGGTGTGTGAATACTAAAAGGGTACTTCTATTCCTCATTTTTCACATTGTATTTTGAGAAGAAGAATTTTGGAGAGCTCTACACTGAATTTTTGTGAAGATACAAGTCTGAAGGAAATTCGGCAATCAAGCCCTAATCTAGAGAAATGTATTTATCTATAAAACTTGTGAACTTGAAAATTTGAAAATGGCTACTCCTTTGGTTGTTGATATTAAGGATAGACCCCATCCAAAATTCAAATGGAACCCATTCAAATCCATTGAGACAAAACCATTAGGTGCATTTTCTTCTGTTTCGTATTATGTTTTGCACATTGGAGATATTAGGGCATATGTTCATGCGAATGTTGAAGAGTTAGGAAGCTCCCAATTGTTAAATCTATATACAAATCACATTGTGGGAGAAGATATCTATGTAAGGCCTGAATTCAAGACTTTGGAGGAGAAGAAGTTCACACAAATTGTGAAGTTTCCCATGTTCAATGAAAATGAATGGGTTCAGTACATATTAAGTTGAGTGCATGTTGAGTTCATGTGGTTAAGTCATCCCTACAAAATCACAAGAGAAGCTATAAGCATTGTTACTAGTTTGAATTCATCTGGTGGGTTGCCCACATTGAAAGTTGTGAAGAACCAAATAGTCACTAAGGAAACCGGTTTCATTTTTGACAAAAGAGCTATGACAATTAATGACATTATTAAATTGGATGTAATATTTTCTTCTATGGTTATTGGATATAATATCTATCACTCCAGCCGGGATAACTCTATATCTGGTACTACAATCTATGCAGCTTATCAAATGATCATGGAAAATGTAGAATATGACTTATGTGAGTTACTCTGGATCCAACAAATTGAAAATCTTGGTAAAATCAAGAAGGACAAGAAGAAATATTTCAAGTATGGCAATCTACTATTATTTCTATTCTTCTACTTCATGAAGGAAGTTTTGGGAGTTGGTAAAGTGCAATGGGAAGGTGGCAGACCTATAGTTGTTCAAATCGAAGACATCTTATATAGAATTGGTGATAGAAAAGCAAGGAAAACTGCTATATGGGGTTACTTCAAAAGCTTTCAGAGTGAAATGCAAGCCAGGGAAAGGATTCCTAAATCTATTGTGGAAAAATATAACACTAATTGCTTCATGGTTGAAATTGATCAGTGTTTGATGGAAGCAACAAAACCTAGAACATTTTGGATAATGCCTATGGGATATGAGGTTGAAGAACATATTTTGGAGTTGTATTCCCAACACTTGTTGAGCAAACCTCGAGATCCAACAGAAGAAAGGTTTGGTACCTTTGAAGAGAAGGATATGCAAGTGCATACACAACTAAAGAATCCTATGATAGTTCAGAAGGTGAGAAAGGAAGTTGAATCTTTTGCAAAAAGCATGGGAATATCAATTAAAGCAGTAAGGGAAGCTAGGAGGAAAAGAGAACAAGCTGAAGAAGGAGAGCCTACTAGAACTGTGTTAGCTAGTCTGACAACATCCTCTACCAGATCTAGATCTACAAGGATCTTTGCACTCTCATCTAGTCCGAAAAAGAAATCAAGCTCAATAAAAGCTCAAGTCAAGGCATCTAAGAGAGAAGGAAAGAGGAAGAAGGAAAAAAGCACAAGAGTCTATGCTATTGTTGATGATGATGAAGAAACTGAATCAGATAAAGAAGTAAGAGAAATCAAGCATAAGGGCACCAAGGCATCAAAAGTATCTAAGGACAAGCCCTCCGATGAAGAGAAAGCAAAGAAAAAGGTGAAAACTTATAGATCAGGTATGTCTATAGAGGAAGTGGAAAAAGCTTTAATTAAGGATGCTAATCTCAAACCACTTTTTGAATGGTATGAAACTTTTGATAGTTATGGTCAGAGAACTCTTGAATAAGCCTCAATAAAATATTTGAATATTTTCAATTTGACTCTCATAGAAATAATGTCAAAGTTGCCTAAATGGCTATATGAATTCTTAGAAATGAGGAGAGTAAATGCAAGAACTAAAGAGGAACAAATGAGAGAATGCATACTTGTCGATCTATGTCTGAGAATGTCAATAGAAGAAATGAAGAAGATCCTCAATGATGCTAAAAATGATTTTAAGAGAAAAAAAAGGGTGAATAAGCTTATGATCGGGTAGACTGAGGAAGTAGCAAAAGACACTAAGAAAATTCTTAAGGAAGTTTTATGGAAGAACAAATATGATGTTGTTTCTGAAGAGATTCATGATGAAGATGTTCCATCTAGTATAGAAATTGAAGAAGTGAAAGAAGACATAATTGAGGACACTTTGAATCCTCTAGATCTGCAAGATACTAAAATTTCCATGGAGACTGAAGCTCCTAAAGACATGGTAGTTGAAGAAATAGAAATTCCCAAAGCCAAGCAAGAATTTGTGATTGAAGAAAAGAAGGTTGAAGAAAAGGAGATTCCTATGGAAGCAAGAGACACTGCAAAGGAAGTAAAGGAGTTTCTAGAAGAACAACAAGAGGAGTTTGACCTTGAATTGGTTGAAGGTCCTATCAACTTGGCCACTCTATAGATCCTATTCAAAATTTGAAGGTAGCATCATTTGCTCATGCCAAGGCAAGGGAGGAGGTATTGAAATCTCACATTGAGGATAATGAGCTACTAAATCTTGCATCTGGTATCTTGGAGAAGATCATGCCTACACATGTCAAGAACTCATCTGATTATGCCTTCGGATAGGTAAATAAACTTATCAACTATGTAAGTACTCACTTTGAGTCTCTTGAAGAGTCAAATGTGGATAAGGTTCAAAAAGAATTTGATGCAAATAGGTTCAATAGAATGAAGTATATGATTGCTAATGATAAATCCTTATTATCTACCTATGAAAAGAACATTCAAGGTGCATTATCTGAGGGTGGAAATATCTATTGTCATGCTTATCCTTTTCCAAATTAACTGAGGTCACTGAGAAGAAAATTAAGGAATATGAGAAATAGTTAGTACATATTTCTCAAGCCTTTGATCCTCTAACCATTTTTGTGGGTAATCCAGAAGGTCAAGTCATATCCCTTCTTGAAAAAATTAAAAGTTTGAAGCATGAAAATGATAGAATTTTTGTAAGGGTATGTGAGCTCAGAGGATTGATTGGTCCTAAAATGGAGACAATTCTTAGTGCATTAAAGGAAGCACAAGATGTTGTAGCTGTCAATGATATGGAAAATCTTGAGTCAGCAGAGATGCAATCCTACCTATTTTGTGGTCACATGACTATTTTGAAGAGTCTCAAAAAGAGTTGAGACACTAGATTAAGCTAGTTGAAGAACAATTTTGCAGACATATTCCAATCCATGTAAGTTGTAAAATCATGTTTGTATATATAAAATTTTGTATGATTTTTCGTATGTGGATTCCCATCTTTATCATTGATGTCAAAGGGGGAGAGTGGGATAGTGAAAAATGTCATATCCATTTTAGGGGGAGTTGTTTTTTGAAGTTTTGAGAATGACAGTGTATTCATGTTGGTACTAATTCTGACACTTAGTCATTTTTCACTAAGTGTTGCCATCAATGCCAAAGGGGGAGATTGTTGGCAAGAGACACTGCACAAGTCATTTGGTGTTTTCATTCATGGAAACCCTAGTCAATAATCATATCTGTACTTCATTATTTTCTTGTACTGAAAGACAAATTAAAGATATGTGTTAATTGTCAAAGCTAGAATATGGCATCCAACATAGTTGTGTACATTGATTCATATGTAAATTCCTATTATCATTTTGTGTTGTGGATCTCAGGAAAGTTTTTTTGATGTATGAACTATCTTATCTTTGTTGGAAGACTGAAATCACTAAGAGGGGGTGAATCAGTGATTTATGAAAGTCACAATCTTTTTCAAAAATAAGAATATATGTTTTCTTTTGAGGCAAGAGGAAAAAATGACAGTATGTGAAGCAAACTTGAATTTTTAAATCAAAACACCAAATAATAGTTCAAAGAACAAATTTGACTTGTGCATGAACAATATTGTAATTCCATGAACCATGAATTAAACATGAAACATTAATAGAGGTGAAACTTAACACTTTCACATGTATCAGAGCTCACTTTAAATCAGAACCTTTTATGCATGAAACCTGATATAAACATTGGTAGATATGAAAGACTAGTAATTAATAAACATCCAATGTATTTAGTGACACATTAAAATAAGACAGATAAGAAAAATCACACACATAAAACCATCTCATAACACATTATATGTCTTGAGTGGAAAACCCTCTAGGGGAATAAAAAGCACTCAAAAAATCTCTCTTTATTCACTTAGAGCACCAAATGTTTAAAGTATAGGAGCATCGACTCCATAAAGTTCAAGAGCACCAACTCCACAAAATTTAGAAGCAAAAACTTCATAAGATACAGGAACACCAACTCCTTTACAATGCAAAACAATACAGTATTCTATCAGAACCCTAGAAGTGCAAATTGCAGTCCTAGAATTTCAATAGAAGACCATAAAATATTTTCAATAAGCACATTGAAGAATATTATATGAAAATGACATCTTCTAGAATGATAATCAGTGTTTCAATATAAACAACCTTTGCACAAAGTCTTTTAAAGAATAGTCATGAAATCTCTTTTCATTCTTCTCAAGAGTAACAAAGAAAAAATTGATAGTTATCATTTTTATAGCCACTGCCTTCAAATGCAGTTTTTAAAACCGTAAAGCCAAAAACCATCCGAATTAGGGTTGTAGAAACCCTAAATGAGTTAATTGAAGTCTCACATATTTTTCTTGCAAAGCGAACCAAGAAATACCATAAATTCATCTTTTAAAGACACTGCAAAGTAGTTTGTGTAACTAAAACCAACTCGAGTTAAGGTTTAAATTGAAAACCCTAAATAATCCTTCTTCAAAACAAACCTTTAAAATTTGGAAATAGCATTTTTATTTTTAAATTTTTTTTCTTTATAATATGTTTAATCAATAATTTCAAACCCGTAAGTAAAAAAAATGTTGTAACCATTTACGGTGAAAAACAACTTGAAGTAATACCTTAAAAACCTGTCAAATGGTTTCATAACTATCCAGCTGATAGTCTTCAATCATTCACTGTCGTTTCTTTGACCAACATCCATTGTCATTTAAACTCATTTTATTCCATATTCCCAACCATCTTCATCCAAGCTAAACTTCCATATCCACAACATACTGGCTGAAAAAATAAAAACCATTGTAGTCCCCAGAATAACCATGGCGGCTAGGGCTTCAAAAGTGGAACAACAATAATGCATTTGCATTAATCAAGCTACAAGAGCTTTTGAAGACATTGATAAACAACATAATCATTTGAGATCCAGACAAAACATTATAATTTGCAAACTACCAACATCATAATAGTGTTGAATCATTTATCCAATGAGTTGTCAATGCCACATGTGCATGTACTATCCATGATGGTTGTCGATGTCACTTTTCAACCCAATCACAAGTATCAAATAGAATAATGTTGTAAACACCATGTGACTATAAGAAAAGTCAATGCCCGTTATCACATTTTTATTGTGATCAAAATTCCAATCAAAATGCTAACCATATTAACCTGCCCGATATCTCATTAGAAGTATAAAGTAAACAAATTCCTTTTACAAGAGATGTTGACCATGTAATACGTGCTATAAATACCTTCCCAAACTTCATATGTCGATGATAGTCAACAATAAACCAAGATTCTTATAATCATGTCAAATGTTGATTGTTAACAATACCACAAAGAAATATGTGTATCAACTTCCTTAAAGAAATACATTTGAATATAATTACAAGGAAGCTTAAGAATCCTTAGCAACAGTGTATATACTTAAATCACTTTATTTGATCAATTTGAATTCACATAATGAGATCACAGTATATGATTTTCACTTGAAAGAAGTAAAAAATAATGAAGAATATCCATATAAAAGGAAAAACCTAATTCTTGTATTCTTCATTCTTTATGACACCATGTATCAAGTATTAGAGTACTTATGTATCAAATGTGTCTTGGAGACAACACATACCCTCTGCACAAGCCAACAAGCAGAGCCATCAAACATAGTGTATGCCAACAACATAAATGCTATCTTCACCAAAATATGACTGAGTTCATACCAGCACTTATCACCTAAACATATAGCCAATGGAGAGAATACATATAAGTGGCCTAAGACTTGTAATTTGCATTTCTATGCAAACTTTTGTAAACTTGCATTTTTATGCAAACATAAGATGTGTCACACATCCAAAAGAAAAATGAACCAATGTATAAACAAATGTATACCTCAAATGCATTTTTTCAATCACCAACAACCATATACCTATGACACCAAAATACCAATCACCTTGAAGAATCAAACTAAAAATCATCTGTTAGAAACCCCATATCTGATTGCAAACCAGAAAATACCTTCCACAGAAGAGAAAAATGAAAAAGCAGAGATTTGCATAAAAACATGCAATTTGATATATTTGAAAAGACCAATTAATTACAAGAGATAATTTGCTTTATAAAAGAAAATATGTCTAAACCTAATCTTATCTTTAGCAACAAGATAGCTCAATAAGATAAAGATGAGATCCTATAACTTAGGAATTAAATAAACCTAAGTAAACTTATGCAAAGTGTAATTAATAATTAATTACACCAACACCCCCCATAAGTGCAACTTAGGGAGAAGTAGATTATTATGCAAATATGAGTCCCGGCAACAAGGCCTGATCAGGTACTCATGTACAAATGCAAAGAGAGATAAACCCCCCTCAATGAGATGAACTGCTATGAAGAAACACTGGAAGAACTCTGATGAAGCAACACTGGAACCCCAAATCCAACAAGCAAGGAAAGATACTTCTATTTGCAAAATACCAATCGGAATCACAAATGCAATAGCAGACCCGATGCCAAGGAACACTGGAAACTCACATACTACATCAACTGTCACCGGTCTTTCTTTTGGGTTGGTCACATCACATCAAATCACTGGTATGGTGATCTCCTACGCGGGCGGTACATTGGTTGTCTTGTTTACATCGGCGTCCATGGGTACCGACTATCATCGTCTATCTTTTCTTACCAGCGGGTACAAGGCTTGATCACAGATTTCATTTTCCAAGGGATACGGGTACAGTCAAAAGGCCTGCAGTTGGGGCTACTCATTTGGCCCAAGTAGTAAAGCTTTTGTCAGTGTCCATTCCACTGATGGTACCGGTCCATGTACCATCTTTCGGGTGCATTCACTCATAAAAGTTTTTTCATCCAATTTGCATTCTTCGATGTACATCTATTGATCACATCGCTTGGGTTTTTAATGGTCCACGGGTACTATTCCCAATCGGCATACATACTGCCTGATTTTTTGAAAGATTTGTTGCATGGCTCTATTTTTCCTAATTTTGGTTAATTTTTTTAAAAAGAGGGCAAGATTTTTTTAAAAAAGAGGCTTTCTATTTTTTTTGGAAAATTTTAAAAGTTTTTTATAAAACTTATTTATTTCCAAATAAAGAGGAAAAAAGCCAACCAACATTCAATGTCAAGATATTTTTGCAGCGTTTTTTCACCTCTAAAGTTGCGACAAAGGAGTTGCTTTCCAATTTTGTGCAGGAATTATTTGTTATTCTCTCACCATGGATTTTCCAAAAGTTTTACTTCTAACTTCATTTAATTATCATGAGTAGAAATCTTAGATGGAGTTGCTACTGTTAAAGTTGAAGCTGCAACGAATCACTTTTGGTCAAGATCCAGAATCACAGGGAGCAAAAGAGAAAAGGAAATGGTTTGATAGAAGGGATGAAGCTCTTGGTAATCTTCTTTTGTCCATTTCTCCAAATCTTAGATATCATGTTGAGTCTTGCACACATCCTCATGAAGTTTGGACTACTTTAGAGAGCCTCTTTGGTAAGCCAGACAAGCTAAGGAAATTTAAGTTGGAAAATGAATTGATGGGTCTTAATCCTTCAGATTTTGACAATATTCAATATTTTTTCTCCAAGCTCAACTCTCTCAGATTGCAGTTATCAAAATTTGGTGTTGTTAAAGAGGATGAACAAATGATACTTTCTATTCTTACTAAGCTTGGTTCTTCATATTCTGTGTTTGTCTCTACTTTCTATGCTACAATGGATGCTCTTGGCGATACATATAAAATTCCTTCTCTTGATGAATTTGCTGCACAACTCACAAGGGAACAAGCAAAGTTGATGCACATGGGTACATTGAAGTCTTCAACATATCAAGCTCTGATACCATGTTAGAAACCCCAGATCTGATTGCAAACCAGAAAATACCTTCCACAGAAGAGAAAAACAAAAAAGCAGAGATTTGCATAAAAACATGCAATTTGATATATTCGAAAAGACCAATTAATTACAAGAGATAATTTTCTTTATAAAAGCAAAGATGTCTAAACCTAATCTTATCTTGAGCAACAAGATAGCTTGATAAGATAAAGATGAGATCCTATAACTTATGAATTAAATAAACCTAAGTAAACTTATGCAAAGTGTAATTAATAATTAATTACACCAACATCATCTTGTCAAATACTGTTAGCATCATCATATACAAATCCAAAATTTTGTAACAGTATATCAAATATCAACTAATGCTAATAAAAAAAATAAACCAATCTGCATATCATCACATATATTGTCATATTATCACTTTTGGCATCAAGGAAAAACCAAAAACAACTGAGAGCCAACAAACTCACCCTTTGTCCTTGATGGAAAAACAGATACTTTCTCTCCCCCTTTTTGGCTCAATGACAAAGGATGAAAGAGGAGAATGTGAGATGCCATGAAAACAACTGAGAAGCCAAATGACCATTCAATACAATAACCAACTACAAGTAGAGAAATATAGTAGCAAACTAAATAGGCAAGAGAGTTGTAAATTGAAAGATAGAGAAAACAAACTTCCTCTGTCAAGAAACAATCAACATTGAAAAAAATATGTGACAAAGAAAAATGGATTGAACAAATTAAAACATGATATCAATCTATCTCTATTTGATGTTACTCTGCATAAATAGAGTGGAAAGAATTTGAAGATCACTTTTTGTCATCTGCTACTATTGTGAACTTATCCTCCTTGATTGTTGCCAATCATACTTTAACTGTGGTTGTTACAATATCATGAATCAACTCAATGTTCTTGTTATAAAATATACTTGTCCCAGCCGTTGTATTCAATTTCCTTGAAGGTATAAACATGTCACATCATTCATAACCTCATTTCTCTATATATCGACACCAACACTTGTTCTATGAGTCTTCATCATCTCTGTGACAAACACTTTTCAAGATGCATATCTAATTACTTGAGCACTGTCATGCAAATATGTTCACAAAGATATTATCATTGCATATGCTTTATTAACTTCAAACACAATTAGCTTCTTTCCAATTCACCTCTTCAGCTGTCTTGCAAAGATCATCTTTTGTTCCTTCTATGATCATATCATGCCTCTTAAATAAATTTTCTACAAGATATATTGGGTTTTGTAATCTTCACCGAGTGATCATGAATATACAATATTTTTCCATTGTTGTTAGGCTGTCCTCAAGTGTATACTTTTCATGTATACAATCTCTATACCATCTCTTTTAACATTCCATCACATCCAATTCCAAGAACTTTTTTTGTCACAAATCTACACTACTGCACCTACAAACACAACTTCAGAGAACACTTGTAAAGTCTAAATTTGTATTGACTTAAGAAACCATAAAAAATGCATGTTGTTCCTAATCTACAAACATTAGTAGATAAACACTTGAACCTCAAACATCTTGAATAAATTTTGAGGTCTTCTTGAATGTTGTTCATGTTCCAACCATGAAATGTTACCATCATCTACTATCCATCAATCCTTATTCCAATGAACTATCACTGAACTTTCAAACTTGAAGCTTCCTGCAAGAGATATGTCAAAGAAACACAAGTGAACAGAACACTATCCTAGTAGCAAGAACATAAAATCAGGTATACACCACTGTAAGCACTAAATTATAGACTTGTTAGTTGCCTAACTATTTGGGTAACTTCCAAGAACACTGCAAAACTTAATTTCAAGCAACATTCACTGTCATTGTCCTTTCAGCTAGCTGCCACTATCACTACATTTTTACAAGCCAAATACTGTGTTCCAACTAAGATCTTAAACAATTAACAATCCACTATCTTATCATGCTTTTTCATTTAAATTTCACTCATATAAGATGAACCAAGCATTATATTATGTGCATAGCAAGTAACTGTTAAGCATGATATCAAAGTGTTAAGCAATGATGAGACTGATCAATCAATATAACAAGCTTAAGGACAAAGAAAAAGATGAATACAACTTCACTGTCCAAGCCACCATTATCTCATGGAAATATTTTGACATCAAATAACTCATGCACCTTCTAAGAAACACAGACCACTGAAGTTATTAAACCATTGTTTCAAGTAAGCATAATTCACAATCTATCAATCATAGGAAAAGAGTATTGTACCTACTTCCATGTTCACTATGTTGCAACAAAGAAAAGATAAAACAACCTAACCAAAAATGGCATGTAGTATTATTGTGTTTCAAGCTTCCTTCACATATTTTATACTGTGTTTTTACCACAGTCACTTTCAAAGAAACATAAAGCATCCACTGCAACTTTAGTAGACATATGGGAAACTACCATCCACCAGTATGATGACATATATGAACCATAACATTAAGACTGTTATCATCAACTCATTGTCATTGTTATTCCCAACATAGACAAGAACTCAACATAGAGCATAAACAAAAAATATGAGACATTTGTGGCTTAACACTATGACTTACACCCTGATATGAGAATCATGATAAATAAGTCATGAGGTAACAAAATGCAACTCCTTCTTGGTTGATATCAATGGGGTTTGATTTATAATGCACTAACCATCTCCCCCTGTCTTTGTGTTGCATTTTAAATTTTTATTAATGATTCTTGTGGAACACACACAATATTTAGTCCTTCATCTTCTTTTTCTTGCTTTCTTCTCCAAACCTCCAAAGATTATTTCCTTGGATTAAGCAGGTTATCTAATTGTGCAAACCCTTCTCCTATAACTTGCAAAACAACATGAGTAAACAAGTTAAACAAGGATTTGCAAGCTAAAACAAGGATTCCCCATGAAATCCATTTACAAACTCAAATTAGGAAGAAAATATTGAAGAACACAATGCAAATGACAAAAACAAGATAAAATTCTAATTAGATATGCAAACTCATGATCCCATGGGGGAATTGGTGCCAATTTGATTTGAAAATTGGCCCTTTCCCAATTCCTACGATGCAAGCTTCGAATGTTGAAGATGATATTGATCCACTTTGTTGGTGAAGAATGGAGACTCCAAGCCAAAAATTTGCAAAACCTAGCTATGACTCAATGATGATGGATGGAATTCAAGAGATATTTGAGCATGGTAACTTTGCTTGGATTGTGGATGATAAAATGAGGATATGAGCTCTTTATTTATAGGATTTCAAGATGGATGAATGCCCAAATTTGAGCAATGTGGGACTAACATTCATCCAATGATATGGTGCCACTTATTAAGGTATGAATGGATGATGGATGTGCAAGATTTGGGGTTTGTGCCAATAAATGCCAATATTTGAAATTCAAATTTGTTGAAATGACATGCAAGAGGGAAGGGAAAATGCAATAAATGCCACTTGGCTCAAGGCAAAGGACATGTAAGAAGAATTTATTTCCTTGTTGGATGTACATATTGACTTGGAATTTTTGAATTCAAATTGAGAGAATATTCCAAAAGATGCCTTGTGAGGAAAATAAAGATTTAATAAATGAATTAAATCTATTTTCATGTGCAACTTGCATTATCTAGAGGATGTGATATGAGATCAGGTTAAATTAATCAAGGGTTAATTAATTTAACAGGAGATTAGATGATGTGACTTATTTGACTTAGATTTATGGATTTATTTAAATCAAATAAGAGAGGAATATGATAAGAGGCTAATTAAATAAGGATTTTGATTTATTTAATTAAAAGGGATGGTGTTCGATTAAATCAAGTAAGGTTTTCATTTATTTAATTTAATGGATAGACTTTAGAGATTTAATCAAATAAATTGATTATTTAATTAAATAGGGATAATTAGATCAAATGGATTGATTTAATTAACAAGAGAGATGACTTGATTAGATAAAATGATTTATTTAATTAAGAGACAAATATTGATGAATTTAATCAGATAGGGGAATTTGATTAAATGGTTAGACCGAGGGATGATTAAGGGAGAAATGTTGTTAGTAAGTCAGGATCGAATGCATGATGTCAATTAGTATATTTTACGTGTCTACACTAACTCTTTGTTGTTTCCAAATGATTTCTTCCACTGAACCCTACAAATTTTTTCTTTATCTCCAAAACCATTACATCTATAACATACAACCAAAGATTTATAGTCTGTTGTATCACCCTTTAGAGATAATTTATCACAGTTTCTTGCAACATGACCCAAATGGTTACATCTAAAACATGTGACATTATCAAAGTTCTTATTCCAATCATTCTTCCTCACATTCATCCAAGATTCAAATGCTTTATGACCATATGCATAACATGAATGAAAGTAACTAGAAAAAGAACAATTGTACCTCATTGATTGACCTTGCCAAGTAGGAAGAAATCCTATGAATCTATTTGCTCTACTACTTCCTCCTCTGTTGATGTTCTTAAACTATTTAAAATCTACAATTTTAGAGTTAGCAACATGAAATTTTAAACCTATATTTTTTTGGGGTTTTTTTCTAACCTTAGAACACTGAACTTCCTCCAAGCCTAAACCACACTTGTCACCTGGAGCTTTTTGTTCACTAATAATATTGTCCAAAGATATAGAGTTGTTCTCATTAATCATCTCATAACTTAATTGATTAGATGTTTTATCTATGTTCCTCAATGAAATCACTTCCCATTCAAGTCTTTCTATATTTTGTTCTTTCACCTTAAGTTGGTTTCTAACTTCTTCCTCAATCTTTCTAGCTTCTTCAACTTGTATCTTTTCTTCCACAAGATCTGAACATATCTTATCTTTGATATCTTTTTCTTGTTGAAGTTTCCTTTTAAAAATTTGGTTCTCTCTTCTAAGTTGCTTAATTGTATTTAGAGAACACAAGAGTTCACCTTCCAAATCAATACCGCTCTCTTGTTCATCATATTCCTGTTTAGAGTTAACTTCAACCAAAGAATGATCTTATTCTTCATTGATTTCTTGGCCATTTGAATGTTCATTAGTAATCTCTATATATTTAGAATCAATTTGATTTTCTTTAGAACTATGAAGATTTGCACAATCATAACTTTTAGATGAGCCACAACTTGTTTCAATTTTTAAAGATATCTCCTCTTGTAACTCACCATTCTGATTCATTTCAATCAATCTATCCCAAAATTCCTTTTCATTCCTACAATGCATAACCTTAGCAATAATTTCATTTGGAAAACTATTGAAAATAACATATATATCCCTAGCATTGAATTCAAGAGATGTCTTCTCCTCATGTGTGGAAGGAGATGTCATAGATACAGTGCAACCTCTTTCTACTACCACCCACACATCAAAACCTAAGGAAGAAAAATATGTCTCCATCCTACGTTTCCAAACAATAAAGTTGGTACCTTCAAACTGAGGTGTTCTAAATGTAGGATACTCTATCTTTTTTGGGTTATTGTTAATTGTCTCTTCTTCATTACTCCTCATATTAAGTTCAAGCAGAGACTGATGGTTAGTATTTTTTCGTGAACTTATTTTTACCTTATTCCTTCTACCTTTTGCCATATCAGACACAAAACTTCAATAACATGAATCCTTAAGTCGATTAGACTTTATTAATCAAGGATTTGGCTCTAGTCACAAAAGTGCCTTCTTGAAGTTGAGATATGTTTGACAGACTTCCAATAACCAGAATCTATCTAGGTGGATTAGACCTATGAAAGGACCCTATGCTCTGATACCAATTGTTGGAAAACTAAAATCACTGAGAAGGGGGGTGAATCAGTGATTTAAGAAAGTCACAATATTTTTCAAATACAACAATGTATGTTTTCTTTTGAGCTAAGAGGACAAAATGACAGTATGTGAAGCAAACTTGAATTTTTAAATCAAAACACCAAATGAAAGTTCAAAGAACAAATTTGAATTGTGCATGAATAGTATTATAATTGCATGAACCATGAATTAAACATGAAACATTAACAGAGGTGAAACTTAACACTTTCACATGTATCATAGCTCACTTTAAATCAGAACCTTTTATCCATGAAACCTGACATAAGCATTGGTAGATATGAAAGATTGATAATTAATAACCATTCAATGTATTCAGTGACACATTAAAATTAGATAGATAAGAAAAATAACACATATAAAACCATCTCATAACACATTATATGTATTGAGTGGAAAACCCTCTTGGGGAATAAAAACCACTCAAAAAAAATTCTCTCTATTCACTTGGAGCACCAACTCTTTAAATTACAGGAGCACCAACTACATAAAGTTCAGGAGCACCAACTCCACAAAATTCAGAAGCACCAACTTCATAAGATACAGGAGCACCAACTCCTTTACAATGCAAAACAATACAATATTTTATTAGAACCCTAGAAGTGCAAATTACGGTCCTAGAATTTCAATAGAAGACCATAAAATATTTTCAATAAGCACCTTGAAGAATATTGTATGAAAATGACAACATATTCTAGAATGATAATCAATTTTTCAATATGAAACAACCTCTACACTAAGTATTTTAAAGAATAGTCATGAAATCTCTTTTAATTCTTCTCGAGAGTAACACATAGAAAAAACTGATAGTTATCTCTTTTATAGCCACTTCCTTCAAATATAGTTTTTAAAAGTGTAAAGCCAAAAACCATCTAGATTAGGGTTGTAGAAACCCTAAATGAATTAACTGAAGTCTCACATATTTTCCTTGTAGAATGAATAGAGAAATGCCAAAAATTGATTTTTTAGAGACACTACAAAGTAGTTTGTGTAACTTAAACCAACTCGAGTTAGGGTTGAAATTGAAAACCCTACATAATCCTTCTTAAAAAAAAACCTTTAAAACTTAGCAATAGCATTTTTATTCTAAAAAAAATTCTTAATAATCTACTTAATCAGTAATTTCAAATCCCTTAAGTAACAAAAATGCTTTAACTATTTGCGGTGAAAAAAAACTTGAAGTAATACCTCAAAAACCCATCAAATGGTTTCATAACCATCCAACTGATAGTCTTCAATCGTTCACTATCATTTCTTTGATCAACATCCATAGTCATTTAAACTCATGTTATTCCATATGCTTGGCCATCTTCATCTGAGCTAAACTTCCATATCCACAACATACTAGCTAAAAAACTAAAAGCCATTGCAATCACTAGAATAACCATGGTGGCTAGGGCTTCAAAAGTGAAACAAAAATAATGCATTTTCTTTAATCGAGCTACAAGAGCTTTTTAAGACATTGCAAAACAACAATCATTTGAGATCTGGACAAAACATTATAATTTTCAAAATATCGACATCATAATAGTATTGAATCATTTACCCAATGAGTTGTCAATGCCACATGTGCATGTACTATCCATGATGGTTGTCGATGTCACTTTTTAGCCTATTCACAAGTATCAAACAAAATAATGTTGTCATGACCTTGTGACTCTAAGAAAATTCAATACCCATTATCACATTTTTATTGTGATCAAAATGCCAATCAAAATGCTAACCATGTTAACCTGCCTGATACCTCATTAGAAGTATAATGTAAACAAATTAACAAGAGATGTAATACATGGTATAAATACCTTCTCAAACTTCATATGTCGATGATAGTCAACAATAAACCAAGATTCTTATAATCATGTCAAATGCTGATTGTTAATAATACCACAAAGAAATATGTGTATCGACTTCCTTAAACAAATACATTTGAATATAACAAGGAAGCTTAAGAATCCTTAGCAACAGTATATATACTTAAATCACTTTATTTGATCAATCTGAATTCACATAATGAGATCACAATATATCCTCTACACTTGAAACAAGTCACAAATAATGAAGAATATCCATATAATTTAAGGAAAAACCTAAGCATTGTATTCTGCATGCTTTATGACACCATGTGTCAAGTATTAGAGTACTTATGTATCAAATGTGTCTTGGAGACAACACATACCCTCTGCACAAGCTGACAAGTAGAGCCATCAAATGTAGTGTATGCCAACAACATAAAAGTTTCCTTCACCTAAATATGACTGATTTCATACCAACACTTATCAATTGAACATATAACTGATGGAGAGAATACATATAAGTGGCCTAAGACTTGTAATCTGCATTTCTATGCAAATTCTTGTAAACTTGCATTTTTATGCAAACATAAGATGTGTCACACATCCAAAAGAAAAATGCACCACTGTATAAAAAAATGTATACCTAAAATGTATCTATTCAATCACCAACAACCATATACCTATGACACCAAAATACCAATCACCTTGAAAAATAAAACTGTGAATCATCTTGTCAAATACTATTAGCATCATCATATAGAAATCCAAAATTTTGTAATGGTATACCAAATATCAACTAATGTGAATAAACCAATCTACATATCATCATATATATTCTCATATCAGCACTTTTTACATCAAGGACAAACCAAAAAAAACTGAGAGCCAACAATCTTTGATTCATAGGGCCTCGTATTGATTGGTGTGCAAGTTAGAAGATTCGGTTTATCGATTTTTAGTCTAACAGTGCAGAAAGGCCGACATGATGATTGTAGTGTGTTGTGGATATTTGAGGAATAATTTTTGAAGGTGTTTCATGTTTGAGGATGTTGTTTTGGGTCCTCACCATGTTGTGGCTGACTTTGGTTAGTTTGCATCAATAATTATTTATGGATTGAGCAGACAGTGTGCACATTTTATATTTTGTAAAAGACAACATGCAATTGATGTAATCTCTTGATGCAGATATATATAAGCGATTAATCATATCATTTTGAGTTGTATTTCGATGTGTTGTGATAGTTAGAATGAATATAGATCATCAATTTTTCATAGTTTCACTTGAGCAAAAAGAAGATTGCTGATTCAAATTAAAGCAAATAAAGTTTCAAGACTATAATCAGATAGAGTATGAATAATGTGATCTATATGCTTAATCAAAACTATACTCAGGCATTGGTAGATTCTATCTCATAGTTCATCCACTTTAGTTGTCTTTCTATGACTGTAAGATAGTGAATCCTCCTTTGGGAAGTAAGCCTTTTTGTATTTGAGTAGTGAGCTCTAGGCAGTGCACCTGAATGCATGTGCATTCCCCATTTGTAAACTCTTATTTTGAGTATACTCATATTGTGGATTAATCTCCACCACTTTTTTTCCCCTAATAGGGTTTCCACATAATAAATCCTTGTGTTATGGTGTTGTGGTTGATTGTCTTGTGTTCTTGCATATTTCTTTTGGTTCAATACTATAAGTGGTTTAAAGATTAAGTTAATAAAGTTAAATTTTGTAGAACATTGATTCATTGCCCCCTCTCATTGTTCCTTGATTCCAACATATGGTGATTTGGCTTACTGGTAGCCTTGTAATTTCAAGTGAAATGATGTGATTTTGATTAAGAGATAAGGGAATCTTGGGTGATTGTTTAATTTGATCTTCTCCATTTAAGTTTGGGTCAGAAGTACCCCTGTTAGTTGATTTTTTTGGTAGATGCTCTACATCAATTGGTATCAGAGCTAGTTGATTCTTAGGATTTGTTGAATTGGTAGTTAGATGAAGTTGGTTTGTTGAGTTGTGGTTGGTTGCAGGTGCTTGATCCATCTAAGTTGTAGAGAGAAAGTGTTGGTGTTTGTGCAAGCTAAGAGAGAACTTGGTTGTTAGTTTCCAAGAGACTAGGTAGAGAAAAGAGGAGATGCCTAGGTGAGGCAAAGAAGTTTGCTCAGTTTGTGTGGTAAGGAAGTAAGAAAGATGGATACCTATCTAAAGAAGAACTTGAGTTTTCAGCCATTGAAGGATACTCCACTGATGGGAGTAGATGAGAAGATGATTCGTCAGAGAAGGTCAAGGATGAATTGTGGAAAAGGGGAGAGATTTATGAGAAAGGCAACGTGAAAGGAAAATCCTATGTCCTTTGAGAGAGAAAGAGTTAGTCGTGAATTGAGAATTGTGAAATGGCAGTCTTATGTCCTTTTGAATGAGAAGAATGATTATGAACCTAATAGGTAGAGAAGAAAGATGGAAAAGACAAAGTTGAAGGCAAGGTTGGAACCAAGACAAATGAAGACCCAAGAGAACAGAAGAAGCAGTAGTCCAAGAAAAATTTTAAGTTGATTTGTAGGTGAAAGAACAAGCAAGGTTGATATAACATGTTTCCAAAGGGACTTGGGAAATTTTTGTTGGTTGGTTGTATGGTGCAGGTGCACCTTGTTCTCTGAATGCCTTCAAAAGGAATATTTGTAAAATTTGAGTTTTCAAGTCTAAAGAAATGTGACAAGGTCATGTAAAGGTCAATTTAAATGTAATTGAGTCATTAATAGGTGAGTCTAGGGGGTTAATTGTGTCAATTTGGGAAAATTTCTATTTTGTTGCACAAATTGGAAAAGTTGCCAAACTTGTAAAATGCAAACAAAACCAAGAATGTGAAGGGTCATCTCATTAAAGAAGGTGGTTAGTTAGTTGAAGATGGAAAGGTAGATGTTGTAACTATTGGAAAAGCTCTATAAAGCATGTAAAGGATGAGGAAAAGGCATATTTTGTATCTTGGATCAAACTTAATAAATAAACTACTCTATTTCTGCAAATTTTAGTGTTTTCTCTCATTTACCAGTCCTTGTACGGACTGCACAGTAGTCTAATAGTCATTTATTTGTGTTGATTTCATAGGACAGTCAGTTAACAATCCATTGGAAGATTTTTGAAGAATTTTTATCAAATTCATTAGGTTTAGATACAAGAATACAATGGTTTGTTTGTAAACCCTTAAGCAAAGGTTTGAGAGTCATCTAAGGAGTTAATCCTCCATCCCATCGATGTAGGTTTAGTTGTTCAATGGGGTGGATTGAATATAGTTTATTTTTTGTGTGTATTTAGTGTGTATGTGTGTGCAGATGCAAGAAGATGGAAAAGACCAAGATTTAGTTGCTTCCCTACATAAAATACAAAGATTTCTATGAAAATGGATGGTTAAGAGTGAACATTTCATGAAAGTGCATTCAAGGAGGCTAGGAGATGATTCCTAAAGCATATGTAGAAATAATATAACATGTTTGAAGAGGTGGTAGATGGTTTTGAGGTTTGCAACATTTATTTTCAGTAAACCCTCACTCTTTTATGTTATAAAAGCCTAGAATCAAGGGTTTAAGTGTTCAATGCATTATTGGGAATTTTTACTTCTAAATGTTGGGGATTTGAAAGTTTTGAGACCTATTCTAATGCTTCCTATGGTTTTTGGGTGTTTATATATTGATTCATTGGTATCTACTTTGGAAAATTGACGTAATTTGGTGTGTTTGGGCAATGGTACAGTCATGTTTTCAATTATTCTTGTAAAATAATGGTGTTTGAGTTTGTGGTATGTTAAAATAGACTAAAATGGGTTTTTGAATGTGTATTGGGTTTGTGAAGATACATTGATATTGAAAAGGAATGAGTCGTTTAGGGGATTGTTGACCTACAAGGAATATGGTGGGTTGATTGCTTAAAATGGCAAATCTGATAAAACGATGAAAGGAATGGTTGTAAGTATTTGGAAACTGTCTTGTTGATGTTGTTACAAATTCCTCTATGTTTGGATAAGGTTTAGAAAGTAGTTTTGTTATTTTTGATGTTTTGAGAAAAGATAACTCAATGTGCAAATGATGTTTTGACAGCAAGGATCTAAGGATATGATAGATCAATGTCATGATGGTGAGTTATTTTTTTTCTAACAAATTATGATTGTTTAGAGGTGTTACAAGGTCTAGTAATGGGATTGAAGTAAGATTACAAGAATGGTTTTCTTTTGCTTTGTGAATCAAGTTGACAAGCATGGTAATGTGGTAAATAATGAAATATTTGAATGCTTTAGTGTTTTTTAATCATGTTCCTACATTGGTTTAGTAATTTTTTTGATGGATAACTTTTATCTGAGTCTGATAAAGGTTTGGTATGATGATGATGGTGATTTGGCTTACTAGTAGCCTTGTAATTTCAAGTGAAATGATGTGGTTTTGATGAAGAGATAAGGGAATCTTTGGTGATTGTTTAATTTGATCTTCTCTATTTGAGTTTGGGTTAGAAGTACCCCTATTAGTTGATTGTTTTTGGTAGATGCTCTGCATCATTAAGAATTGGATTTAAAGCTTGGGGGTAAAGGCTTATTAGGGTTGGGTGTTTTCATGAGAGGCAAGGTAATCATTTTCTGTTGTAAAATTTGGGACATTGTTTTATGAAGGGTGTCGGGTAAGGGAGTGAATTGTCTTTTCAAATCTCCATAGCTAAAGGGGACCGTGGCTTTGAAAAAAAATACTTGGTTGTTGATGTTTTGAGTTGGTTGTTGAAGAGGATTAAATTGAAGGAACCCTTTGTCTTTTTTTCTAAAAGGTTGGGAATTGTTTTGGTTTGTGAGCTCGGATCTCTCAATTTGGCTTGAAGTGGACTGTGTATCTCGACTACTAACCAAATTTTGGTAATCACATAGGGTGGTACATAGGCGAAGAGAGGATGGTAATTCCATCATAGTCAGATTGTCTTGGATCTTAGTTTGCAATTTTTCTATGAACATCTTTTGAAGGTGTGGGTTAGGGACCTTGACATCGATTTGGGAATAAAGCGATTGATAGCGTGAGACAAAATCATTTATCTTTTCTTCATCTTTTTGCTTGCATCTCATAAAATCAGAAAATGTCATTTTTGGAGTCATATGCACTTATAAATGGTTTACAAATGCATCAAAAATTTCATTAAATAAACAAATTGAATTGTTTGGTAAAGAAGAAAACCATTCCAAGGAAATATCTTTTAAGGACCTAGGGAAAATTTTTTCCAACAATTTATCATCAAGGAAAAAGTCACTACATAAGGAAGTGTAGGAATTAACATGGTTAGAAGGATCTCCCTTCCCTCCATATTTCTAAAATATAGGAACCTCTACACCTTGTGGCATCAATGTTCATAATATCTCCAAAGAAAATGGACTACTTTTGACATAATATGTGGGTGGGCCATTCTGATTTTGGTTAATAGTGGAAATTTGTTCTTGCATGGATGAAATAGTTTGGAAAAGTTGTGTTATGAGAGGATCATTAATTGTGGTATGAGATGGAAGTGAAAGTGGTGATGGAGTTTATTTATTAGTAGGAAAAGTGAATGTAATTTTTATAGGTGGTAATGTGGTAGAAGATATATCATGCGATGCCACATAGGAGCTAGGGGAGCTAGCAAGAATACCCAAGGAAGGAATCACATTACTAACTTGTTGCATTGTTGTTGTGACTTGAGGAGTGGTATAGGTAGGTATTGAGGCTATTGTTAAACGAGGAGTAATTTAGGTTCCTCCTTGGCTTGTATTATTGTTTGTTGGTATAGGAACACTAGGAGTTGAAGGAAGATGTTTTCCAAAGATCTCAACTATGTTTTTCACAAGGTCAAGGCCATCTTCACTTTCAATCATGCGGTGAATGTTTTCTATGGTAGGAATTGCAGTAGTTGAAAAAATTTCAAGGCTTATTTGATGTTGCAGGTTTATATTTCCTCATTAATTTGAATTATTTTATCTTGCAGGATATTATCATTCCTTGGTTTAACTTGCATGCTACTTGAAGGAAAAGAGTTGCTATAGGTGTTATTCATGCCTAGTGTACTAGTGTCAATACTAGGAGTGGAAGCTCTAGATAACCCAAGATCCACAAAGATTGTGCTATCATGGGATGCCATGAGTCTCAGACTTCTTCTCAGTATGGTATTAGCAATAGGACACCAAACACTCATGCAAAGGTTACTAAATGCAGGGTGAGCACAAATGCAATGTAAACTAAGAACAAAGAAGTGCTTATAACTGAAATTCTACAAAATAAAACTGATATGTAGAAACAACAAACAAAAACTCAAAAAATGAAGATTAAATGCTAGAAAATGCAATAAAAAACATGCAAAGGGATTGATTCACCCTAAGTGGTGAATGAGTTCAGATACTATTTTTTTTAGAATTTTCAAAAATTTTGAATTGGATTTGATTCTTTTTTATGTTTTGTAATGCAAGTATGCAATGCAAATGCAGAATTTTAGAAATTTTCCATGGAATTGAATGCAATAAAACAAGCTAAATGAGATTTTCACTAATGCATATTTTGAAACCCTAGAATGGAAATTAACCAATGCAAAGTGCAATGCAATGTTAATGTAAGTTATCTCTAGGATGTAAATGCACTCCAAATCATCATTATGATGTCCTAAATGTAGGTTCACCAAGATGTATCCTCCAAAAATGGAACCTCCAAGATGGAACCTCCAAAAATGGACAATGGTGGGGAGATGGGTTTTTGCTTTAAGTCTTTTTCCACTCTATAAAGGTTCCACCCAAGGATAACCCTCGAGATTTCAATGCAAAGGAGATTGAAATCTAATAATAGGGTTGACCTAGGGGTTGAATTTAACAAAAGGGGTTCACCACCAAGTGTAAACTTGGAAAAAACAAAATGTTGGAACATAGTGTGATATGAAAAATGACCTAGAAATGCAAGTAAAATGTAATAGAGAACTATGAAACTGCAAATGTGCACCTTAGAAACTAAATAAGGAAAAATGGAGGTCTGAAATCTTAGAAAATATACTCTTAATGCTAATTGGGACTCATATGCCAAGCTAGGAAAATCAATCTAGTTTCGAGTAAACTGTGCCAAAATAGGTTTCAGACAAATGGGTACTAAGATCTATAAAAATACTTGATAGACATGTACAATGGGACTCATTCATGAATAGTGGAAAATCAGTCCACTTCTAGATTTCTAGAAATTCAAAAATGGATTATGTAGCTCTTAGTCTATTTTTTTTGTTCTTGATTTGGATCTAGGTCCAAAACTATAAAATTCAGCCTGTAGACCTTCTCTAAGCTTCTCCAAGGTATGTTTACAACTTTGACAACATTGAATTGCTTTGAAAACTTGATGATAACTTTTCCAATCTTGCTCCTTGATAAATCTATAACCTAGGCCTGCAAATCACACGAAAAGAGAGGGGGAAATGTTGTGGGGTTAGTGAATAGGGGTCTACCTTGGTCAAACCCCTTGTTGGTAATCAAACCCTTGAAATAGAATGAAATAGAATAGAGAATGATGAATGAAAAAATAATGATGTTGCAACTCACCAAACCCTTGTAGTAAGGTGCTAAAAACGTGTAAGTAATGGCTCCAATGAATGTGGTTCTTGACTCTTTCTTGAGGGAGATAGATCTTGCTTAAAACACTTTCTTGAATCACAAATCCTACATCACAATTGTTAGCTCTAAAACAACATGATGCAAGCAATCTTTGACATTATAATTGACACTTGAAGAATGCTCTTGAATGCTTGATAATCTACCCTTGAAATGTCTTGAATGCTCTTGTGAATGCTCAAATGCTCTTGTGAACTCACTTGAATTCTAGGTATGAATACTTGAATGCTTGGGATGAAAATGAGAGAAAGAACCTTATATTTATACTCAATTATGCAATAATTCTTGAAATTACAACACTATAGGTCGACCTTAGATCTTGGAGATTAAAAACCCGCCAAAAATTTAAATTAAATTTGAAGTTTGAGTTAAAGGGGACTCATTCACCACCCTGGGTGAATGGGTCCCACCTAAGGGGACCCATTTGCCCATATGGTGAATGAGTCCCACATTAGGAATTTTAGGTGGGTTTCAAGATTTTGATGTTTTAAATGATATTTTTTAGGATTATTCTCGAAAATACACATAAATAAGGCCACTGGATGCAAAATGGGGCCAATTAAAGCATAAGAAAGCCCAATTATTAATGAAAAACCTTGAAAAGTTTGAAAGTGTGTTACAACACTTTACAACACTTTGAAATAAGGCTTAGTAAATGATGAAAATGGGTTATTGTAGGTGAAATACATTAAAAAGACCTTTGAAAAGTGTGAAAGTGTGTTACAACACTTTACAACACTTAAGTAAGGTACCATTTGAATCCTTTTAGTTCACAAGGGTCCAAGATCTAATGTGAATTTGGTATCCACATTGCAACATTAAATCAAGGAAATATTAAGGAAAAATCACAAGGAGGGCCTAAAAAACTCAAAAAAAGTAGAAGGGTTACTTTTTTGGTGATTCCAATCATTAAGCATACACGCGCAATTGTCATAGATCCTTATAACAAATCAAGTAGATTATCAAAAAAGAAAATCTAAAAAATATCTATGCACTATATGCACTAGATATTGATGTCCTTGATCCAACAAATAAAATAAAATTGAATTTTGATATGTACAAAAAATGGTGTGTTAGCAAGTAAACCTATGTCTGAATTGTAACTTGTTTGACTTCAAAGCTTAATTAAGAAAAAAAAATCTATAGTGTAGTAAAATGCATACCCTTGAATTTTCACACTTTTTTGGGCCTGCCTTGCTTGATTTATGCTTCTTTATGGCTTAATCGGTCTTATTTTACATCCAAAAGCCTAATAAACTATATACTTTTCTGAAAAATCCCGACAAACATAAAATGATATATTGTAATTTAATGTTTTTGTCTATGTGTCCCTAATTTTTGGGTTGGGACTAAAATGCCACCTAGGACGTCTTTGTCCCCCAAAGGTCTTGGGACCCAGATTTCAAGTGCATCTTAAATGGGCCCCTTTTTTGGAGTCTGTGCCCCATGTTTTAAGCCTCAAGACTAAGACACCACCGAAGGCATCTAAGTCCTTCTTGGCTTATTTTTGAGATTTAATTTCAAATTCTGGCTGGATTTAGCCTCCTTTATTTAATGAATTCCTATGTCAGCTTATTGTGGTGTAATTTTAGGATATTAAGCATGAATAAGTATAAATACAAGGTTCCTCCATTCATTTTTCATAACAAGCATTCCATTATTCATTCATAAGGAAAGTTTATGCATTCAAGAGTAATTCATCAAGTATTTGGAGCCATAATCAAGATTCAAGCATCATGTCAAGGGTTTAGTACATCCATTCATGTTTTTGAGCCAAGACTGTGGATACAACATTGAAGATCTAATTGCAACCATTGTTCACATCATATCCAACAATCCAAAATCTATATTCTTCATGCTCACTACATGGTAGATGCCATATTTGCTTCACAAGACAGCACAAAAGGTGATATCATTTACATATTTCATGTTTCGTGGTCCATTTCATTCATTTCATCATTTGGTTTAATTACTAAGAAGGGGTTTGACCAAGGAAAAACCTTATCCCCTAACAATCAAATTTTTTTTCCCTCTCTTGCATATTTAAAATTACATATTTAGGTTGAATACTAGAAGATCCTTTAAAGTGTAAAGTTGACAAAGTTGCATAGTTGCATTGCCAAAGTTGTCATCTTCATGAAAACTCACCTACAAGATGAATCCGAAAGTTTTAGAACCTGAGATTGGAAAGGAAGCAAGTGCATACCTTGGAGCTCAAGATCACATTCAATTTTTTTTAGAAATTTAGAATAGGACTAATATGCCACCTTGGGAATCTTAGTCCTCCCAAGCATATTTTTTAGAGATTCCTTTAAATCCGGTTCCGACATTCGAAGACTCCGTATCTTCCCAAAAAATAGTAACGGGACTAAGACAAAAATAAGGGCGTCTTAGTCCCCCCTAGCACTTTTTGACAACATTTTTGCATTTCCAAAAACCTCATCACATTTCCAAACTTCCCAAGTCTATACCCCCTAACTTGCTATGGTTTAATTTTGTCATTTGATCTCTTTATTTGGCTTGTATTGCTATATTTTGTAGGTTGAATTATTATTTGTCTTTTCCAAGCATTTTCTTGATGGTGAACCCCTTAAAGTTGAAAGAACCCCCTCCTAGGTCCTCCTTGTTGAGAATTGACTCGCCTTATGAGGTTGATAGTCAATCCAATTAGGGTTCCCAGGACATTATTGAATGATAATAGGATAATACTAGTGTTCTATTACCTATGTTATAAAGCATCTCCTTTTTCCTATGGTTCATTTTGGTAAACCTAACTTCTTGAGCATTCATTTTCTAAATTCGAGTCCATAAAATCCCTAGATCTAGGTTGCATTCATTCTTGCATTGCATCTTGCATTAGTGAAAGTGCATCTAGGGTTTCTCATATTTAGTGAAAGTGCATCTAGTGTTTCTCATATTTGCATTAGTAAAAGTGCATATATGTTGCATTTTTGCTTTCTTTCATCATTTTATCTCATTTAAAAATGAGAAAGTGCATTGTTCATCATCCTAATTGCATTTAGGAACATCATTATTATATTAAAAATTAAAAAAGAAAAATTGCATTTACTTTTGTATCTAATTGCTTGTCACTAGTTACTTTTTATTGCATTCATTTGCACAATTTTCTATTTCCAAACATTAGGTCCATGGATATGCAATCTAGGAACATTGTTAACAACTCAAAATTTGTTGTTTTCCTCAAGAAAAAAACTTCCACTAGAACAAAAATTCCCTTCCTAGCATCTTATTCCCTCTTAGGGTTTTGACCTCAGAATCCTGTTTGAGTTGATTGCATTCTATTCTAGTTTCTCGAACCTTCAAATTATGTCAATAGGACCAAGACACCCTTACGGGTGTCTTAGTCCCTATTGAGTTTGAAGCTACAGTTTCCAAGGTTTAAATTTTCTTTTGTGCACTTCTATTTGCTGTCATTGGTTATCTGTTTCAATGGGTTGACTATTTATTCCATGCATTTTACTAAATCTAGTTGAAAGTTCTTTATTTCATGCATTGCTCAATTCCAAATTTGCATTTACATCATTTCATCTTTCAGATCATTGTATAGTGTAATTAGAAAATTACCTTGCTTCCAATCTAAAAATTACATTTAAACATTTCACTTTAAGTCATTACATTGCACTTTCTTTACTTTTTCATAATAGCATATTTTCTTTCAAGAGATGTGGTTTTGATATTGTTAAAAATGGAATGCATAAATACATCCCCTCTTATGAGTTCAATTTAGAATATAACAATGAGGTCATTAACAAAGATGTTAGTCATCCTTCTACTATCTTTCATAGTTATGAGAACATACTAGAGTAACTGGATCAAACCATTGACACAATCCTTACTATTAAATTTCCCATTAGTGAGGAAGGTAGTGTAGACAATTATAAGAATCACACTTGTTCTTCTCTTGATACCTCTCCTATTAGTCATTAAGGTATCTTGGTGAAAGAAGGTACAATCATTGGGAGTCTTGATTGTCCCTATCCTCCTCCCCATCTGGAATACATTAGAAAACAAGAAGAAGAGATCATTTCCACCACTTTGCTTACCCAAAATCCATCTCTCAACACCTCCCCTAATTGCAAGAAGGATTTAGTAAAAGAGGATACAATTGCGAACGATCATGAAAATCACATTTTTTAGGACATCTAGATTGAAAGTGAACCTTATCTCTCTCTTTCCTAATGTCCCTAACATTTGGAAAGGCCTATTTGAACAAAATCATTTAACCTTTCCTAGTCATAAAAACCCTAGTAGTCCTTCTCTTGATGCTTCCCCTATTTGATGCAGGGTACTACGATTACAATCTAAAACTCACCAAAAAAAAAAGATAATGGCACAAAAATAATGCAAGAAGGAAAGAAAATATTTTCTATTATCACTAAAATGAAAATGAAATTACAACATTATATTTGACATCACATGGGCTTTTTGATTACATAAATCTGAAAATCTACAAATCAGAGCCACCATCTACTCTACTCTCACCCACTTCTTTGTAGTCCCCCTTTACATCCTTTATTTGGAAGGTGTAACCGCCCTAGAATCTTCTGGAAAGTGTAACTTCTTCAAGAAGATATTTTGATTTTTTTAAAATTTTGGTATTACAACTTCATGGGGTCATAACTTTTGATCCGACCATCAGATTTTCTATCATAATACCTTTTTGGAAAGCTCTCGAGAAATATTGTACCAAAAAGTAGGGCCTAATGGCCAAATACTTTCATTTTCCACCAATTTTCAAGCCCATCTCAAGCCTCTAAGTGCCTCAAAATTGACCTTGAAGATTTTACTAATATTTTTGAAAATTAAAATTTTAATATCTCTCAAATGACAAATGGTATTGAAGTGATTTCTTCACCATTGGCTTCAATTTACCATTTTGGAGGTATGTGTAAGATTTCCTGTCCAACTGTGCATAAATGAAAACTTACAAAAATACTAACTGTGTGTGTGAATATGTGATCTAACTAAAGGATAAACAAAAACACCAATGCGACATTATATTGAAGAAAACTAAATAAAAGATAAACAAACTCTCAATAACAACAGTTTCCTCAATGACGTCCCATTGTTCTCTATCTCCAAGGACTTGTTGTAAGTTGTTTGTTTTCAATTGTTGTAAGTAGCAGCTTGGTAAAATGCCAACTTAGAGAATGAGATTATGCAACATGCATGTCTATTGCTAAATGATGTGATATGATTAAGCTAAGATACGAAACTATGATAAATGAAACTAAAATAGCTTGTGCAAGACTATTCTAGCATGATTATTTTGCTAAATGATGAGGCTAAAATACTATGCTAAGCTCAAGAAAACAAGATGGCTAAATTCTAGATAGAATGCACCTATAGCAATTGCATTAAATTCATGAAATCCAAGATCATTTTCAACTCACAAAGAGGTTGTATTTATAGGTTTTTTGAAGGAAAAAGCTTAGTTGGCAAAGATCAACGGTTGAGATTCATTCTGGTAAGATGAATGGTGAGAGATGGAGAAGTTGGAGAGAAAGATGGAAGCTAGAGAAAGGGAAAGATGTTTTCTTCCCACAAAACCTTTCACTAAAAAATGAAGGCAACTTGCCATTTGTCAAGTTTAGTTATGAGTTGGTTTTGTTGGTTGAACATAATTCATTAATTAAATAATAAAATTATTTAATTTCATGTGACATGTGGTTTTGGAAGTTTCTAATTAAATATTGAAAAATATTTAATTATGTGTGGAATGTGGATAAGAAGATTCTAATTAAATATTTAAAATATTTAATTAAATGTGAGATGACTTTTTAGAAGATTTTAAAGATGATTTTATGATTTTGGGAAAAAGAAGAATATTTACCTTATTTAAAATAAAGCAATGTGATTTTTAGAAGATTTAAAGATGATTTCATGATTTTGAAAAAAAAGAAGAATATTTACTTTATTTAAAATAAAGTAATGTGATAATTAAATTAAATAAATTGTAAAAATTATTTAATTTAATTAAGGAGAATTAGAAAAGTGATTAAATTAAATAAGTAATTAAACTTATTTAATTAAAATAGAAGAATTAGAAAATGAGCAATATCAATAAATAATTAAATTTATTTATATGTAGATTGAATTAGAGACTTAATTAAATAACTTGTATTTAATTAATTACCAAACTTATTATAATGTGACCATTTTTAGGTGTATGCACTTTACCCCTCTTTGAAGTGATGTGTTTTACATATTGCTTCAAAGAATTAAAAAGTTTTCCCTAGATGTGAATTTTTGAAAATTGACGCCTACATGCCCTCTGAGGCAATGAATCAGATAAAATTTTGAATTTTTTAGATTTTTGATTTTTTTTGGAATTTTTTGATGATTTTGAAAATGTACAATGATTGACTGTCTGATTCATCGGCCGATAAGTTGATTTGATAAAAACCACTATTGAAAGATTGATATGAAATGATGATGATGATGATTTTGATAATTGATCTCATGATAGGTGAGAGTCAATGATAGGATGGTGATGGTTGACCTCATCATAGGTGAGGATCAATGATAGGTTGATAGATGATGAATCAATTAGATGAAAGGAGAGATGAGGAAGATGATGCAAAATGATGGACAAGAGAGAATGATAAGCAATAGGAGATTGGGAAGATAAAATGAGAAGAAAGAAAGCACAAATGGATTCAAAAATAAATATGATGTTACCCCAATCAAACTACAAGCCAAGATGGATTGGTGATGATGAGGATAGTGTTGTTGATGAGGGAAGGATACATCCCAATGATGATGATGATGAGAGTGTTGTTGATAAGGGAAGGATACATCTCGATGATGATGATGATGATGATGATGATGAGAGTGTTGTTGATGAGGGAAGGATACATCCCGATGATGATGATGATGATGAGAATGTTGTTGATGAGGGAAGGATACATCCCAAAACAACACAAGGATAGGGAAGGATACATCCTAATAATGATGATAATGATCAAGGCTTGAAGTGAGGCTAGGAATAAGATCAAAGGTATGATTAAATGATTTGTGTTAGATTGAATGGATTGATTAGATAAGATTGGAAGAAAGGATTGGATGAATTGATTGAGATGAGAATGGAAGAAATGATTGGATGGATTGATTGAGATAATGCAGATGAGATGTGATGGATATGATAGTTCTCATGCACAAACTAATATGGATGTCATATATATTAACCATGCAGATTTTAACTATGCAAAATGAACTACACACTGTTGTCATTCTGTGAGCCAACTTTATGCTTATTTATCATCATTGAGCCTTTTGATATGTTGAAAGTTAGTACAAGAATCAATGGTATAATGTAGACCATGATGACCTAAGTACAACTTCCATACAACTTCCATTGAGATTTGATAGTGCAAGATAGCACCAACATCTAGGTATAATGAGACTGAGATGACCTAAGCATCACTTGCGTAAACAAGAAAGAATTAATCATTTTCCTATGCAAATTTGAAATGTCATCAATAATACTTTGTAGAGCATGTCCCGTGATAATTTGCAAAGTAATACTAATTAACTCATAGAGAGAAGACAAAGAAAATATCATTCTCCTTCCTAGCCCCTCTAGTTTTAGACATCATTGAGGTACTCCAGAGAAATGATAACAACAATCAAGATAAAATAATTGAACATAAGTGTTAAAGTGATCAAACCATGTTTCAGAAGAGATCATCCAATGAGAGTTGATTTTTTTTATTTTTGATGTTGATTTGGATGGTTGGTTGTTTGATTGATTATGATTGATGTTTTCACTAGGTTGTCTTGTTGTTGCTTGTCTATTGATTTAAGCTCAAAACAAGTTGCCCCCAGTGAGTTCAGGATTTTGCCCCCAGTCTAGGATGAGACATGACCATTTTATTGGTGAAAGCATACAATTTGTTTTTGTATTTTGGAAATATTTTGATTTTTTTTTGGATTTTGATTTTGATTTTATTTTTTATTTATTTTGATGTTGTTTTGATTTTTTTGGAAATTGATGTTGTTTTGTTTTTTTTGGATTTTGATGTTGTTTTGATTTTTTTGGATTTTTCAAGGACATTTAAGATGGAATGGGATGACCAATTGAAGAAACAAGATGCCCCACAATATAAGATAATATGCATGGCGAAGGAATTGAATAGGATAAGATGCATGATTTTCAAGAAGATCCTTAACCTTGTCAAGATCAAAGGTGAAAATGAAGATAATGACCATGAAGGATAAGAGGAAAATGGAAGATAGTATATGGATATGAAAGAAAATATTTGCATGATATGGGGATGGAGGAAGGGTTTAAGCATCAAGTTTCACAACTAATATCCCTCGAATATGTGCTCTAATAAACCATGGGAATGGGAATTAGACTTATAAATGTTGGCATGATAGTAGAAGCTAAGGACTTATTCAAAGCTTTGAATTAAAGGAGGAGAATAGGGATTGGATGTTGGATAATGGATAGGAGGTTGGAAGGCTTGGTGATGGATAGATGGAAAGGATGGCAAGATTAACATTAGCACACACCTTGAAGGGTGATGGAGTGATGGAGGAAAAATGGATTTGGAAGGTGATATGTTTTTATATGCGAGATGGGGAGAGGCTTTCAGATTAGAAAATTTGGATGTCAATTTTGATTTTATTGCTTCTATGAGAATTTTAGGAATCCACATGTCTTTTGATTTTAATATTTGCTTTATGGGCCTTTGTGGCCTTTGAGATTTTTCTCTTTGATTTATGTACCTTTGCGGTCTTTGAAATTTTTATTTTGAATTGATGGGCCTTTGCGGCCTTTTGATTTTTTCTTTTGCTTTGATCGGCCTTTGTGGCCTTTTGAAATTTTCTTTTGATTTTTTTATCAGATTTTCTTTTATTTTTGCATGACTCTTCGAGGAGACATGTTGATCCTTTGATACATGTGGATTTTTATATTGAAGCTTTTGACATTTGACACCCAAATTGCTTCCAAAAGCAATGGGAGGAGTGTATTGAGATGACTGATATGGAGGTATGATGGATGAGTTAATGTCTAGGAATAATTTTGAAAGTGGATCAAGGATGTGTGCCTTTGTTGTTCTTGAAGAATATGAGATGGAGAAATGTGGGACCCCAATATGGATGGAAGGGTTGATGAGCTAGGGTTGGGATGATAAGGATCAAGGATAGATGGAAGGTTTGGTGAACTAGGATAAGGACCTAGGATAGATGGAGTGTTTGATGGACTAGGATAAGGACCTAGGATGGATGGAGAGTTTGATGGACCAAGATACCTAGGTTGAGCATGAGGTGTATAACCAAGGCCATGAGAATATGGATGTGCTTGGATAGAAAGGTGTTCTAGGATACCTTGCTCATGAAGGACTAAGCCTTTGCCTTTGTAATTCATAATTTCACACATTCATTTACCCATGGGATATGCATTGTTTGTGAAACAAGATGTGAGTCCATTTTGAGGAGGATATGATATGGATGAAAGGATAGGTGTTGGAAGTAAACTAGAGTGGATAAAGGTCGAGGATCCCAATTTATAGGTGTGGGGTTCATGGATGGCTTGAAGAGGTGTGAGAGGCTCTTGACATGAGGATGATGGGATACTTTGATCTTGACTAGGAAAATAATCATTAGCTGAAGGATATGGAGTAGATTGATCATCAGATGGAAGGGAATCTTTGGATAGGATGGAAGAATTTTTTTGCTCCTGGGATGTGATGGAATCATAAGAGAGTATGGATTCATTGAATGGGGTGGACAAAAAACTTGGAAGAACATTCTTTTCTTGAGATGGAAGAGGATTATCATGGGTGAATAATGAAAGGAGGGGATCATCATATGGTTCTTGAGAGATGAGATCTTTATCAAAGATAGGAAGGGTTTGTAGAATTTTGGTATCATGGGAGGAATGGAAAGAATGTTTTGATTGAGATGTGTAGATTGAAATGAATCATTGGATGTAGAGGATATGATAGAAGAAGGTGATTGAATGGAATCGTTATCTTGGGTGAAAGAATCATGAGGTTCATTTTGAATTGTGAGGGATGAAGATAAATGCATGACATGATAGGATTGGTTAATTTTATTTGATGGCTTAGATTTGGGCTTCTCATTTAACCTTTGCAAAAATTCATAAACATTGAATTTGGATGATGTTGTTTTTGGAGGAGAAGAGGTTACATTCATATTTCCATCAAAGGACTTCTTAGTTGTTCCCCCTTGTATTTCCTTGATTTTCCTTTGGAGTGCTCTTATTTTTGGGTAAGAGTACTATGATCATTTAAGGGAGTTTCAGTCTTTTCAGGATCTTCCTTAATTTTCTCCATATCATAGTTAGAGGGAAATTTGGCACCTTGGTTTGCTAATAAAATAAATTATCCTGCTTTATTTCGCTCTAAGATCTTGTCCAAAATTATGTGAAACTGTGGATCCTGTTCAGCTTCTTGAATCATTTCATCAGTTATTTCATCATTTGAACTTTTCCCAGTATGAAACCTATGAAAAGGATTTTATTCCATATCACCCATGTTGTAAATTGGATCTCTTCTTTCATCTTCTTCTTTGTGGTTTTGGGACCTTGTGACAAGAGGCATATGCTTATACCAATTTTTTACTAACTTTGATCACAAATGGGAGAGAACAATTTGTTGGATACCTTAATCAGAACATAATGATGAATTTTATTGATATGACTAAGGAATTTCTAATTTTTAGTTTGTGATTCCATGGATTGAGGTATGATGATCTTGTTATGGGAATTAAACTAGAAATTAGAAATGGATGTGATGATACACTTTGCGATGTTTTGATCTTAGTTTGAGAAAATAAGGAATTTGCAAAAGCCTAAAGTTTCCAAGTTTTGCTCTATTGTTGATTTCCAATCCCTTAACATAAATGACAAGGTTTGATTTGTCAACTTCTTGTGTTTTCTGGATGATCTTATATGAATTAATGTGATTGAAAACACAACAAATACTTAGAAAACAATAGTTCTTTTAAGCCCTATACTAAACATTGAGTGTATGTTCAAAATGTTTTTAAAAAATAATATTTTCATAGGTTTAGCACATAATATACAATTCAGGAAAACTCACTCTTAGTTCTCAAGTAGGTCATCATAATAATCAACAACCCACATCTTAGAACTATGTTGACTCACACAGCCGTGTCACTCCTGAAGGGGCACCCATGTTTTTGTCTTTTCTAGGTGCCTACTCAGAGTGACGGAAGTGGATACCTGATCCCCTGAGCAAACGGTCCTTGGTAGTTATATGGTGAGTATCTTGGGGGTAGATTCTTCCCTCCCCTTACACTGTGATTATTAGGATGTTCATAAACTAACACGGTTGGCTTCTACACTAAGGTTCGTAGTAAGGTTTTTCGTTCAGTATGGAAAATGATATACTCCCTCAGGAGATGTCCCAATATTTATAACAAAGGCTTTGGGGATGGTTATCTTTGCACACTACTATCGACAACTCACTTTTGTTTAGAGTGGGTTGGAAACCTTGGCTTTAGGTGTTCCCACTTAGGTCATTCCTCTTGGGTGAGTACTTTTTCCCACAAGAGCAGGCCTTCTAAAGGATGTAATAAAACATAAAATGCATAAAATGAAAAGGTAAGTCTGGAATTTTGGTCACCCAGTTAAGGGGAGAGCATAAGCCTATTACTCAACAATCACAATAAATAATTTGTTCAATTTTAAATCCCAAATGACAATTTTCTACACTAAGTGAAGATATTGCTTCACAACAAGCATGGGATTCATTTTATCCAAGATATATCAATTATTTGGTGACTACCCTTGGATTGGTTTATTTTAAATTTGAATGACTACCCTAGGATTGGTTCATTTTAATCCAAATGGCTACCCTAGGATTGGCTCATTTTAATCCAAAAGCAACAATAAAACCACTGGCTATAGTCGCATCGGATCTAGAGAGTAAATTATACAAATTACAAATGCGTTGGAGAATATGTGAGAATTTGAAAATTTTAACTCTATCAAAGTTGATAAACACCTATACCATTGGATAGATTATGAAATTCTACCCCATTTAAAAAAAAAATCTCTAAAAAAGACCAAAATATGACTAAGATATGGCCATTTTAAGATTGACTATAAAAATGCTAAAATAGAGGCCAATGCACTAAAATAGTCCTCATATGTGCTAAAAGAAGTGCCAGATGTGCTAAAACACATCTCATATGTGCTAAACCACAAATCCAGTCTATCACCTATCAGACAATCTCTCTGCCTCCTCTCCACTCTCCTCCTCCTCATCCCCTCCACCCTCCGCCTGTTCTCCCCCTGCCACATCATCTTGTCTCCTACCCCCTAGATGTTGTGCCACCAAAATGGGTGCCGACTCATCTAGACATGTCAAATGAGGGAATGGGTGTGTGTGAAAATAAGCAGCTTAATCATCTGACATCCCTACATCCATAATATCTGGCCTATAAGCCCATGCCTCAGGCTGTATACTGGTGTACTTTGTATATGCTACCTGATATGAAATACATGGCCCCCATCCAAGATCATCCTTTCGCCACCCATAATGTGCAACTCCCTGAGGCATCCCCTGTGTATAGCCATACTGTCTCTGTACTCGCAATACCAAAAATCTCTCTATAATAAAGAGGTTCTGCCCTATTAGATACCGAGGCATACATACAAATGGCATCTCTAGATGATCAGTATCCCACCCCTCACAATCCATATATGGCCTCCATATCACTGCATCAACATCATCCAAAGTCCATCGCTAGTACTCCAACTTGCCCAACTTGGGCTGGACAAGTGCAATAGAATATGCATACACATATGGCTTTCCTGGTGGCCTCACTCTCAGACAAAGTGGTCTCATAATCGCAATATGCTCCCATGCCCATATCTAGAGTAGGGTAACACCATAGTAAAAACTAGATGATTAGCTATATACTACTTGATGCAAATCATGGTATAAATGAGCTAACATGCAGCTCCCCTAGGAATATCTCTGTTGCTAACCTATCATCAACTCAATAATCCTCCCCCAACCAACTAATAATCCCTTTGACCAGTGGTCCGAACAAAGGAAGCCTCCAATGAATGCACCCAACACTACAGGTAAGGCTGGATATCCCCTAAAATCTGCCCATGGCACCTAGTACCCTACTATCTGTGCATCCCCAAACACCCTCCTGAGTTCATCTATCCCACCTAGCTCCTTGTAGTCATACACCACAAGAGAACCTTCCACTGGAATCCCCAAAATCCTATATACATCCTTAGGGGTCACGATCATCTCCCCCCATCGGCAAATGAAAGGTGTTATGCTCAAAATTCCACCTCTCTGCTAGTGCCGTCAACATTCCCCTATTAACCTGAATTGGTGGCATAGATAATAATGGTCCCAACCCACATCCCACTATCAACTATACATTCACAGGTGTCAAATCTCATATCTGATCCCACCCTATAGGGAAGTGCTCTCTGATTTGAAGGTTTTTGAAACCCTCCTATTTTTGGTCATCATAAGGACAATCAATTAGACTCATATCATCAACCCATATCAATATGATTTATCTACTTCCCATCATACAAATCAATTAGACTCATATCTATCTATCAATGAGCCATATCAAGTGACTCATATCATGTGGACCATATCCAGTATTCTATCTACATGACTCGTCTCATGAAATCAATGCTAAATCAATGCTATCTCAATATCAAATCAATTTACTCTATCATCGTCTACTATTTGTTTTCTATCACATAATGAAAATTTATCATAAGTCATATCAAGCATCTACTCTTTGTTTTCTAAAGAAAAGTTATCAAAAAATCCATCGTTTATTCTACTCTTTGTTTTTTCGTTCAAGGGAAACAAAGTTATCAGTTATCTACTCTTTGTTTTCTATTTTGGGAAACAAAGTCATCAATTCATTTATCATATTTCCTATCATTTCTATCCATATCAACATGATGATAAGATAATTTATCTATCTATTGACCAAAGAAGCAATCTATATCATCATTTTTATCAAACAGTGCATTCTACCTAAATTTCTTAGATGCTCTAAAACAAAGGCCATTTGCACTAAAACAGTCCTCATATGTGCTAAAAGAAGTGCCAGATGCACTAAAACATGTCTCGTATGCACAAAACTGCAACTCCAGTCCATCACTTGTCAAAAAATCTGTAATAAAATATTAAAAATAGGGTAAGATCCCCACGGTGGGTGCCAAAAAATGTGTGCGTGAATATGTGATCTAACTAAAGGATAAACAAACACACCAATGCGACATTAAATTAAAGAAAACTAAATAAAAGATAAACAAACTCTCAATAACAGTAGTTTCCTCAATGACGTCCCATTGTCCTCTATCTCCAAGGATCTGTTGTAAGTTGTTCACTCTCAGTTGTTGTAAGCAACAACTTGGTAAAATGACAACTTAGAGAATGATATTATGCAACATGCATGTCTATTGCTAAATGATGTGATATTATTAAGCTAAGATACGAAAATATGATAAATGAAACTAAAATAGCTTGTGCAAGACTATTCTATCATGATTATTATGCTAAATGATGAGGCTAAAATAATATGTGAAGCTCAGGAAAACAAGATGGCTAAATGCTAGATAGAATGAAACTATAGCAATCGCATTAAATTTACCAAATCTAGGATCCTTTTCAACTCACAAAGAGGTTGTATTTATAGGTTTTTTGAAGGAAAAAGATTAGTTGGCAAAGATCAATGGTTGAGATTCATTGTGGTAAGATGAACAGTGAGAGATGGAGAAGTTGGAGAGAAAGATGGAAGCTAGAGAAAAAGAAAGAAGATGTTTCCTTCCCAAAAAACCTTTCACTAAAAAATGAAGGCAACTTGCCATTTGTCAAGTTTAGTTATGAGTTGGTTTTGTTGGTTGAAGATAATTCATTAATTAAATAATAAAATTATTTAATTTCATGTGACATGTGGTTTTGGAAGTTTCTAATTAAATATTAAAAAATATTTAATTATATGTGGAATGTAGATAAGAAGATTCTAATTAAATATTTAAAATATTTAATTAAATGTGAGATGGCTTTTTAGAAGATTTTAAAGATGATTTTATGATTTTGGGAAAAAGAAGAATATTTACTTTATTTAAAATAAAGCAATGTGATTTTTAGAAGATTTACAGATGATTTCATGATTTTGAAAAAAAAGAAGAATATTTACTTTATTTAAAATAAAGCAATGTGATAATTAAATTAAATAAATTCTAAAACTTATTTAATTTAATTAAGAAGAATTAGAAAAGTGATTAAATTAAATAAGTAATTAAAGTTATTTAATTAATATAGAAGAATTAGAAAATGAAAAATATAAATAAATAATTAAATTTATTTATATGTAGATTGAATTAGAGATTTAATTAAATAACTTGTATTTAATTAATTACCAGACTTATTATAATGTGACCATTTTTAGGTGTATACAATAACACTATCAAATTTAGCCCTTATTGAAAAGAAACAACATTTTTTTTTGGGTGATACAAGATTGCCCTTACACCTTGGATGCTCTTGCATCAGACACCTGGGGTAATTTGAAAAGTGACCTATCACTTCTCAGGAGTTAGAGGGAAACTAAGACGGTTAACCTCAAACTCAGATAACCATGATGAATTTTCAATAGGCCTTCCTCTCCATTTCACCAAGTACTCTGCATATTGCCTATTTCTTGTGCTTCTTCCCACACGACTATCCAAAATGTCTTCTATCTCATTTTCTTAAGTAGGTGCTGGAATGTTCCATTGTGCCTCTATTATTTCTTCATCAATTCCTCCCTCATGATATTCTATTAAATCTAAGATGTTAAACATAGGTGAAATATGAATTCCATCAGGCAACTCTACTTCATATGTATTTCTTGAATCATTCTTCTTTAGGATATTACATGGTCTAAACTTCTTCATCTTCAACTTGTTGTATGTACCAACTAGAAACCTTTCCTTTCACAAATGAAGCATGACTTCATCTCCTACCTATAACTCCTTATACCTCCTTTTCTGATCTTCCTTAGCCTTATACTAATAATTCATCTTATTGATATGATTCTTCACCTCATCATGCAAATTATTCAAGTGCTCAACAAAATATTTAGCCTTAGCACTACTCTTCTCTCCTTTATCCATATTTCTTAGTTCAGAAGCATTCCTTAGACTACTCCCATATACAATCTGGAATGGTGATTTACCAGTGCTCCTGTTGACAGAATTGTTATAAGAAAATTCTACCTGTGGTAAAATCAAATCCCATCCATTTGGTTTATCTCCTATTAAGCATCTTAGAAGGTTACCCAAACTCCTATTGACCACCTCTGTTTGTCCATCAGTTTATGGATGGTGAGCAGAACTGAACTTCAAATCTATCTTCAACTTCTTCCATAATGTTCTCCAAAAATAACCAACAAATTTGGTATCTTTGTCTAAAGCTATACTTTTTGGTAGACCATGTAGTCTCACCACCTCTTTGAAAAAAAACTTTGCAATATGAACATCACTAGTCTTATGACACAGAATGAAATGTGCCATCTTTGAAAATCTATCCACCACCACAAATATGGAATCATGCCCTCTCTGTTTCCTCAGAAATCTAAGGACAAAATCCATACTAATGTCCTCGCATGGCCTCTCAGCTATAGGTAATGGCTGATACAATCCAGTATTCTGACTTGTTCCTTTCACCATCTGACATACTCTGGAACTTTGTACAAACTTCTTCACATCCTGTTGTAACTGTGGCTAGTAATAATTCTCACTAACAAGAGCAATCATCTTATCTTGACTAAAATTCCCAACCAATCCTCCACTATGCTTCTCCTTGATTAGATTCTCTCTCATAGAACTCCTTGGAATGCATAATTGGCCTCCTCTAAACAACATTCCATCTTGGATTAAGAAATCCAACCATTTTGTCCTATCCAATGTAACAAGTTCCAAATAAGCCTTCCAAGCTTCTGTAAACTCTGGATCTTCTAGATACAAACTCTTGAGTTCATTGAACCCAACAACCTTTATATTCATCTCTATTAACAATTTTTTCCTTCTACTTAAGGCATCTACAACTTTGTTTGATCTTCCAATCCTATCCTTAAAAAAAAAGTATAACTCTACAAAAATTCAACCCATTTTAAGTGTCTTTGATTCAACTTTCCTTGACTATTGAGATACTACAAATTGTTTTGGCAACAAATAGTGTCTCAATTTCTTCAAATCCTGAACTATAGTATAAAACTCTTGATCATAGATAGAATATTTCTTCTTAGCATCATTTAAATTCTCACTAAAATAGGCAAAAGACTTACCTTCTTGATTTAAAATAGCTCCTATGGTAGTGCCACTAGCATCACATCTACCTAAAAAACCTTATTGAAATCTGGAAGTACCAAAACAGGTTGCTCTATAACTTTCTTCTTCAACATATCAAATTTTTTTTCTGCTCCTTTAGTCCACTTAAACTCTTTTCTATCCCCTCTCATTGCTTCAGTTAGAGGTGCAAAAATACTACTAAAACTCTTAATAAACTTTAAAAAAAAAACTTGCTAGACCATGATTTGATCTTACCTCTATAACACTCCTCGGGGTAGGCCATTCAATTATAGCTCTCACCTTCTCTAGATCCATTTTAAGACCCTCTACTGAGAGAAAAAATCCTAGATACACCAACTCTCTTTTTACAAAACTACATTTCTTCAAATTAATCAACAACTTCTCCTCCCTTAGCTTCTCAAAAAAAATTCAGATATGCATCAGGTGCTCCTCCAATGTCTTACTAAAAATCATAATATCATCCAAATAAACAATAACAAATTTTCCTAAAGATTGTTTTAATACCTCATTCATAAGCTACATAAATGTGCTTAGTGCATTGGTTAGCCCAAAAGGCATGACTAACCACTCGTACAAGCCCTCCTTGGTTTTAAAGGTTTTCTTCCATTCATCTCCTTCTCTAATACGAATCTGGTGATATCCACTCTTCAAATATATCTTTGTGAAGTACTCAGCTCCACTCAAACAATCCATAATGTCATCCATCCTTGGCAAGGGAAATTTGTACTTGATGGTGATCTTGTTGATGGCTCTAGAATCTGTGCACACCTGCCATTCCCCATCCTTCTTTGGTGCTAGTACTACAGGTACTACACATGGACTCAAACTCTCTTGAATCAATCCCTTCCACAACAACTCTTGCAATTGTTTGTTCAACTCTTCACTCTTTGTTGAAGTCATATGTTGAGCTTCCTTATTCAAAAAATTGGCTCCAAGAATTAGGTCCATCTAATGACTAATATTTCTTACCGGAGGAAAACCTTTAGGTACATTATCAAAAATAATAGCTTGAAACTCATTCAACAAATCTGAAACCTCTACAAGTACCTCAATAGTATCTTCTTTATCAACTTTAGGGATCAATGCAAAACACATATGCTCATGCTTCGTACCTTCTATGAACTTTCTTCCATCAACCAAAAAAATTCTTCCATTACTGCATACCTTTTCCTCTACCTCTTTCAAGGGCTTCAACTTATGATGAACTCCATCCTTTGTCAAAGAATAGGTGTTGGCATGTCCATCATGTACTGCTCATTGATCAAACTACCATGGTCTACCTAACAACATATGATAGACATCTGTAGACACTAAAAATTATCCCAGGCTTGTGAATTCTAAATTCTCCATCATTTCCTCTTTTGTCTTTGATAATTAAATCATTTTAATTATTTAATGAATTCATTTTTTATCATTATTCCTCCTTGATTAATTAAATAAATTTTATTTATTGAATTACGTCACTAATTAAGTCCTCTTCTTTCTAAAATTAAATAAATTCTTATTTATTTAATTTGGTCCAGTCTCTTGAATTTTGAAGTAAATCATTATTTAATTCAAAATGATTCCTCCTATGTCACATTCTTTTATAATTAAATAATATCTTTATTATTTAATTATTCATTGGCCACCACTTTGATTAAATATTTTTTATTATTTAATTTCTCCTATCACCTCTTTCTCTATGCCAATCTTATCTTCCACATCAAATCTTATCTCTTGACATCTCATTTAATCCTAGCCCTTGATTGAATTATCTCATAATTCAATCTCAACCTTTCATCCATATCATTTGCCTTAATTTTTCCCTAACCCTAGTCCATACCTCAACTTTCAATCTTGGCCATTGATTAAGACATCTTATTGGCATCCAATCTCAACCATCAATCTAAATAAGACCTTTCCTATAAATTGACCCTCTCATAAGCCATTTTAGGGGTTGATTCTTCAAGTATCCTTATTCTACCAAAATCATTCTTGAATCATTCAGTTATTTCTATCTATCATCTCCATCTCAATGTTATGTTGTTGAATTGAGAAACCGACATATAAAATAAATCAAATAATTCATCCATCATTGTGTCTATTTGAGATATTGAATATTTGGATTAGGTAATGCATGTTATTGTTTTGCCATTTTTTTATTTTATCCAAATTTTTCTGATACATTTTGGTGAACCTGGCGTGAACCCCCTAACTGATTTATAGCTCAATATTTTGAATTTTTTTGTGGAATATTTATAGCTAACTGATTTGGATCCTTTTTGTTGTAGGTTTTGTTAGCTTTTTGTTGTAGGTTTTGCATCATTTTGGGACAAAACCCTAGTTTTCAAAGATTCGACCATAACTTTCAAACAACTACGTATTTTCTCATAATTTTTTTTTTATATGTTGGGAAAAATATCAAGAGCTTCCAGTCTGAAAATCATATGTTTTTACCTTCTTTTATTTTTTTATAATTTTTTTGTTATTTTTCATGAAAAATCAATTTGAGAGCAAATTAGAGAAATTTTCAGATTTCTTTATATTTTTGGAAATCTCTTTGAATTGTAATAGGGGTTTGGTTTTTTATATAATAACACAAACTTACAAAGAAGGTAACAGGGTAGCTGATTTTCTTGCAAACTTAGGTTGTGAGGGAAAGAAGATTAAAACATTGTAGGATATAAGTCAGTTAAATGCATACCCAACGCTTTTAGATCTAATCAAACAAGAAGCATCGTCAACATCATATGAAATGTCAGCCACCGTGGCTAATGTATAACTAGTTTGAAATGTGCCACTGTGGTGCCACCGTGGATAAAACATGATGAGTGTGTAACAAGCTGGATTTAAATCACAAGCTTTTAAGCTTTTCGAGGCAATGATGTTTTATAAAGCCACAAGATATCTTGTAGCACTTTAAGGGACATCATGCATAAGTTTGAAAGGACCATCACTTACCCAGGTATGATGTTGAATATAGCTCATTTAATCCAGTTGGTACATTCAAATTATGATTTTTAGTGTGTAGTCAACCACCATTCATCATGATTTTAGCTTCATACGAGCCATTAATGGGAAGGTACTACATAGTTTTAAATGCTCAGCCCTTTGAAATATGTTTATCATGATTTTTTCTTTTGTGATAGCCTAGAATCGATATTAAATAGGTCCTTAAAGATAGCCATTCACATATTTTAAGCTCCAAACTGAAGGGTTGTTAAAAGTAGAAAGAGTTGGTGAAGGGTTAATAAAGGTCAAAAACTCTGGTGAATTATGGCTTCAAATGGCATTTTTTCTATGGAATATGCGAGTTGCATTGCCAGTAAAGCACTAGGAGAGACCGATTGAAGGCTACATTACCAGAGATGCTCTCAACACAATGTTTAAGATAGACAATGGTAGGGTGGAAGAAAACATTCACATCTTATTAGGGCTTGAGGTCACTAGTCCCCATGCATGCTGGATTATCTTCCCATCATAGGTAATTTCAATACTTCTATCCAATGTGCTCGATCTAATCCAGTCCTTGAATGAATTGGAGGAATTGGCACAAAAATAAGTTAATTTTCAATTTCTCATGGATAATGTAATTCTGTGAGCTGTGCAAAGTTATAATTTTTTCTTCGAGGAAGGGTTTATTGGAGGATTATTCCCACGGGCCTTTGTGCTGAAATGATAGGGATTCGAAGAATTGTTTGATACCATTAGACTAGCCATTCAATTCAATAATGATAAAAATTTTCTCAGAGCTCTTAGAAAAAATAGAAGGTACATATGCTCTTTAATGGAGTTGGAGATTAGGGAGAAATACTATGCGTTGGCATATCTTCATGCTCATGTTCCTCCTCCTCCAAATAATGGTGTGCATTTGGACTTACAACTTAGAGTCAATTCACCAGCTTGTGCTAAGAACCAAGTTCAAAACACTCCTAACTAGACTACTAACAAAGCTCAGGTGAATTCATGCACAAGGTCGGCGTCCTTTTTCCATACACATAGATTTCATGTTCAAAGTAGAAGGGATTTCGAGCATGGTCTTCAGATAGTTGAGGGATTTGAATTGTAGGACAAAAATTTAGTTATTGGGGGTCAAAGAAATTGTAAAGGTGACAATTAGTTGGTTTTTTGTTAAAATCTTTGGGTTTATTGACAATGTAATTTCAATTTGTAGTGGGTTTTTTGAATTTGTTTACAAGTTCGGGGGATTTTATCATTTTGTAAAGGGATATAATGGGTTGTCCAATTTTTTGGGTTGGTCTTATGGGGTGAATTTTGAATCATTGGAACAAGGTTATTAGTCATGTAACTGAACAAATTCATAGTTTAATTTCAGGCTATAAATGGAGGTTTTCTTACTGGTTCTTTCCTACCAGTATGCCCTTTAGAACTAGTTTTTGTACTATCATATTTATATATAATATAATATTACAATGGCATACCACTTTTTCTTAAAAAAATAATAATTAGAAAAATAATCCATCTTTTAAAATTAGGGTTTTACAAAGATTTACTTATATCTTGCAAACAGTCACAATATTTTCACAAAAAAATTTCTATAGATTTGGGATGATGTCAGGCGTCTTCAGTAAAAAAAATCAAAAATTTTGAAGCTATTTTGAATTTTTTTATAATTTTTTAATGATTTTTCATAAAAAAATTAATTTTGGGTGCAAAATATTTTTTTTTGGATTTCTTTACATTTTTGGAAATCTTTGGAAATTTTAGTAAGGGTCTGTTCTCTGTATTTTTATTTTTGATGTAGAAAATATTTCCAAAAATCAGATTTATCTTGACTAGCTAACCCTCTAATATTAGTGATCAATTATCTTGTTAGGGTTTTGGCTTTGTTGTTGGTTTTGTGAATGTGTAGAAAAAGAAACACTACAAAGGACAAATTGGATCAAGTGGACAAAAATTTGGAGCTTTAGAAAGTCTAGATGCACACATTGCATCTTTCATCTCTAATCATTGCTTGTCAACACACTTCAATTTGGGGCTTAAAAAGAACAACTTGTGTGATCACACATTTGGATTTTGGGGTCTAAAATAAATCTTTTTTTCTATCACATCATTGAAATTGGGTTAAAATGAACCATTTTCTTCAATCACACATTTTGGATTTGTATTAAAAAGAAAAAGTGCTTCCATTGTTTGTTTACACACATTTCATTTCTAAAGGGAAATTAGTCACTATGAGCGTGAATCAAATGTGTCCTCCAAAACACCTCACTTGGTTTTATTTTGTCATACCCTTCTTAGGAGGCCTACTTGGGGTACACACCCCTCCAAGGGACGACCTCAATCAAGTGTGAATCCTAAGACATGCTCCTTTGGGAGTTGAAATCTTGTCACTCTTCACTAAGACCCAAATAACTTTATACCTTTGGGAAGTGAAGGTGAAGGGTGGGTTACCCCTTTCTCCCAACTGTGTGCCAGGATTTTGCTTTTAAATCATCCTTAGTCAACCTTGTGCATCCTAGCTTAAGACCTAATTGTCCATACCCACTTGACTAGCATTAGGCTTGTTGTTGTGTATTCAAGTATTTTCTTAATCATAACATTTAATCTTGAAAGAAAAATTTATCATTGTGTTTGGTGTGTGTGTTCATGCATTTACATGTGAGATCTTGTGTTTGATATTTCCCAAGTCAAATTTCTAATAAGAACTTTCCACATCATCCAAATCATCCAATCTTGTCATTCCACATCATATCTTAATCATCATCATCTCTTTAATCCAATCAACATCATTTCACACCATGCCAACATTAGAAGAAATAGCACAAAAGCTTGTTCACATACTTCACAAAGATCAAACAAGCCAATCTCCTTTAAACCAAAAAATCTTCAAGGAGTCCATGACATGATCCAAAAACTTCAAACAAACCAATCACCTCAAATGCAACAACTCATAGAAAAAGCCCAATATCTCATGGCCACTTGTCAATCCAACAAGCATATCATCAAGTCTAATCACCACATCAACAAATTTCACATCAATCCTATGTCTCACCTATACCATCATATCAACCTCATCCATCCACATATAATGTTACCCCTTCATCAACCTATCACACCTCTTCCAATGTCAACCCTTATCCATATCAATATACTTCTCAACAACCATTATCCTATGCAACCCCTCCATCATCATTACAACAACAAATCATACCACAACAAGTCCAAATACCATTCCAACCTCAACACATTCAACCAATTTCCTATGTCACCTTCATCATCATTCCAACCTAACCCATCTACCTATCATGTCAATGCCACATCAACACATCCACCCATATCACACCAAGAAAACAAGAGCCTAAGTCCACCTCGGCATCAAAATCAAGAGCCTTTGAATTCTCATGTTCCATTTGTCAAGGGGAACACCAATCTAGTTCATTCACCCTATAATGCTATCATACCACCATCTAATCAAATTCCTATCCCTAAGCCACCATTTCCTAGTCCTAATCCATTGGCCTCTCCACCTTCTAACCCATCAAACTCTTCATTACCCACACTAGCACCTAATCCTCCATCAAATTGATGCCCTAATTTCAAACATTTCAAAAGTAAACCTATGGCATTACCCAAATCCACCCATCTACCTACAAAGGATGTGACCCAAGGGCTACTAGTAAGGAATTAAACATTTCCATGTCATCCAAATCATATGTTTGAACCTACCAAAGAGTCTTCAAACATCATGCCCATTCTTACAACCCCTTCATGTAGTCTCCCTCTTGAGCCTATTCAAGAGTCTCCCCCATTGAGCCCAAGTCAACCTCCATCATGTCTACATGTTGTTGACCATCTAGAACATGTCAAGCCTATTCAAGAGTCATCCCATTCCACTTCCATTCAAGCAAGCCAAGAGTTATGTCAAGAGAATTATCCTAAGCATGAGGAAACATTAACCTCTCATTCTAATCAAGATCTAGGCCCATCTAATGACCCCACTCATAACATACTTGGTACTATTTATGATCAAGCTCCCCTCTACGATCTTACCTATGATAAAGAAGCCCATGATGATCCTCTTAGCCAACTTCATGCATTCCATTGTCAAGAGCCTATCACTTCACCTATCCATGAGAAAGAAACCTCTATTGCTCCTATCCACCCCCTACTTAGTCCTATCCATAATCCATCAACATCCACTTCTCTTGATGAGACATATGCCTCCCAAGCACACATAGAAGTGTTCCATAGAAAAATGCCCCCTTGTCATTTTCATGGCCTTTTAGGTCTTGTTTCATGGTGTTTGATCTATTTTTCTCTAATTTTATGTCGTAATATGGCTTGAAAATGCATATTTAGGTACTAAAATTCAAATAATGACATCTTGTGAAGGTGTTGTGAAGTTTTGTAAGACATTTCTACACTCTTCTAGACTCTATTCATTACAATTTACCTAAAAATCACCTTTTCATCACTAAACAAGTCCTATTTTGAAGTGTTGTAAAGTCTTGTAACAAGATTTCATGCTTTTCTAGGCATAATTTCACTATTTATTCCTCTCTCATGCTTTATTTGGTCCCTTTATGCCCTCATATGTCCTAATTAAGTGTATTTTTGAATGTTAACCCAACAAACAACATTAAATACAACTTAATTCCCGAAACCTATTTTCAGGTCCTAGGTGGGACCCATTTGCCATGGGTGGCAAATGAGTCCCCTTTGGCTCCAAATTCAATTTTTTTAAAATTTCCTTTCAGGTTTTTATTCAAAAACACTTGATGTTAGCCTATGATGAGGTATGAACAAGTAACTAAGGCACAATATTGTATAAATAAGTGATTTTCACCTCATTTTACATCTCCTAACATATTCAAGCAAACTCCTACAATCCTCCAACATTCACACATCATATTCAAGCATCTTACAACATCAATTCAAGCATTACTCAAGCACTTTGGAGGATCCATTGACATTACTTCAGATTTGCATCATCAAGGGTTTGATAAGTTAATAGCCATTGCATGTTGTTAGTTTATCATTCTCTTTCATTTCATTGTTTCATTAAGGGTTTGATTACCAACAGTGGGGTTTGACCAAGGCAAACCCCTATTTGCTAACCCTCAACCATTTTTCCCCTATTGCATGTGTGTTTGCAGACCTAGGTATGCATATTTAGCAAGATTTTTGGTGTTTAATATTTGTAAACAAGTCTACTAGGTGCTTCAAGTCATCTCATTCATAGTTCAAGCTTGGAGAAGGTTTTCTGTCCGTTTCCTACAAATTTGACTTTGGCAACCTGACAATCAGAGATTTCCAGATTTGGTGTTGCAGATTTGTCTCCTAATCTTTTAGAATTTTGGGAGAGGACTGACTTTCCACTAGTGGGAAATGAGTCCCACCATAGGACCAAATTTTTTAATTTTGTCAGATTTTGGATCCCGATAGTCAAAAACTAGTTTTTGACACTTTTTCACCAGTAGGAGGACTAATTTGCCACCCTGGGTGAATGAGTCCCACTGTGAAATTTCAGTAATTCTAGTCAACATTCACAACATTCCAAATTCATCAAATATTTCCCAGGTGCACTTTTTTTCATCCTTTTTCTTTTTGTTTTGCATTATTTCTTCATTTAGTTCATTTGTTTGCATATCACAACATATTTTCAAACATAGTTAAAATCTTAGTTTTACATTCATATTCATTCATTTAGACCACACAATTTAATTTAGTTTACTTCATTTAGCTTAGACAACATCACACATAACATAATTTGAATGAACCCTTAGCATTTTTTTCCCTATCTCTCTCCTTTTAGGTGAAAAATCCTAGAAGAGCTAGAGAAATCCTCGAGTGCCAAAAATCTACAGTTGATTTTGGTGAACCTACATTTTGAACACTTTGAATTTCTGATTTAATTTTCACATTGCATCTTAGTTTATATTTGCATCAACATTCAATTAGGAAATTGTTTTGTTTTTGCATTCTAGGACTTTTCATATTGCACTAGTGAAAACTTTATTTAGATTTCATTTTTGCATTGTATCTCATTGAAAAAATTGAAACTTTGCATTCTAAATCCTTGATTACATTTTTTGGAGCATTAAAATCATCTTTTTGGAGCATTAAAATCATCTTTTTTTTTTGGAAAACACACAAAAACATTATATTGGGACTCATTCACCACCATGGGAAAATTAGTCCCTTTGCACTTTTTAAACAAAATTTTTGGCATTTTTTTTTGGAATTTTTCTATATTTCTATTTTCTATAGTTAGTTCTCTGTTACAGTTAGCAACATTTTTTTTATTTCCATTTAGACATCTCAGATTACCTTGCATTTTATTTCCCCCCTCCTTTGTGGTACTTGTATGAGTGTTTGGTGCCCTGTTGATAATACTTTAGTGAGAAGAAGTTCTAGACTCATGGCCTCCCATGATAGCACTTTCATTGTGGACCTTGGGATCTCACTAGCTCCTACTCCTAGTATGGATAATGGTGCATTAGGCACTGACAATACCACTTCTATGCCTTCACCTTTCCATCTAATGAATATTGACACCCAAAAAAATTCCCTCCCGCAAGAAAAGGTCATTAATATTCATCAAGATTTTGCATATTTACAACAAGACTTGTCACTTGAAAACATTTCCACCACTGCCATACCTGCCATTAACAACCTTCATCATTTGATTAAAAGTGATGATGGCTTGCAAGTGATGAATAAAATTTCCAATAATTACAATAAACATGCCTCTTCTAATACCCAATCTGCAAATACTCATGTTAGCCAAGGAGGACCTCAAGTTCCTCCCCCTTCAACCATAGCATCCATACCAACTTATACCAATCCGCAAGTCCACACAACTATGCATCAGGTTAACTATGCAACTACTTATTTCCTGATTCCACCTAGTATTCCTACTTCTCTTGTGGCATCGCAAGTCCCCTCCACCACCTTCACACCCCATATTATTCCTTTCAATTCCCCTAACATTACCTTCACTCCATCACCATTTTCCCTTCCACCTCAACCTACATACCCCGACCCTATTCTTACACAACTCCTTAACACCATTTATTCTATGCAACACCAAATTTCCACCATTAGCCAAGGTCAAACTGCTCCACCCACATATCATGTCCATAGCAGCTCCTTATCCTTAGAAATCTTACGTACCCCAATGCCACAAGGGATAAAAATGTTGTGTTTTGAGAAATACGGAGGTAAAGGAGACCCTATCAACCATGTTAATGCTTATACAACTTTGTGTAGTGATTTTTTCCTTGATGATAAGTTGTTAGCCAAATTTTCCCAAGGACCTTGAAAGATACTACCGAATGGTTTTCTAACTTGCCTAATCATTCCATCCATTCTTTCAATAAATTGGTGGATTCTTTCATAAGTCACTTTCAAGTGCACATGACACCTAGAAAGACAATGGATGAACTTGTGAGATGTAGACAAAACACAGATGAAAAAGTAACTGATTTTATCTCATGATACCAATCCTTGTATGCTCAAATTGATGTCAAGATTCCTAATGCACATCTACAAAATATTTTTATCAAAAGCTTGCACATAAACCTTCAGGATAAGCTAACTATGATTAAATTCCCTTCATTTATGCATTTATGCACAACCTTGTGTGAATACCATAACTTGGTTTCAAGTCATGATTCAAAATCCACTTCTAACCAAGCTAAAAAACCTAAACACAACAATCAAAACCAAAATAACACACAAAAATTTCACAAACCAAATATAGGCTTCTTATAGTTCAATCCTCCTTCACAACCACAACCAACCCAATCAATTCAAACTCAAGTGGTAGTTGTTAAAGGAACAATGCCTTATACCTATGGGGACCTGAAGAGATAGTTTACTCCCTTACCTGATACCCTCCTTAATACAATGAACCAATTAATTCAACAATGCATGCTCACTTTTCCACCAGTTAGACCACTTGACCCAAATTATCCCTTACCATCCACCTTCAAACCTAATGCTTATTGTCATTTTCATCACCAAAATGGACATGACATTAAACAATACAAGCGTCTAAAAATTTTAGTTCAAAACCTCATTGATTTAGGCCATTTGTCCATTATGGTTGTTAATGATCAAGGAAATAAGTCTGTTGCACCCCCTAACCAAAACTTACAAATTTTCTCCAATCCTATGCCTAAACACACTACTTCATTTGTCAAGGCTAGCAAACCTTCAAACATTGATGTAATGACTGTTGATACAAACAATGAACAACTAGATATACCTCCACCTATTATTGAAGATAGTCCTCTGTATCAACTTGTGGCTATGATAGACATTATCCTTCATAAGGGTCAAACCACTAAATCTCTTGATTTCACTTTTTCTGCTAAAGACATACTACAAAAGCTTCCTGATGGTCCTCTTTACATAGCTAGCAGAATCTATGATAAGCCCATTAATGGGATATTAATAGATCTCCCTTCTGCAAGAACATGATCACAGAGGAGTTTCTAGTATTACATGAGTTATATCAAGATGCTTATAAAAAAAAACTACATGGATTAAAACACATAATGGTTTTGCATTCCCTACGATTGGATCGATCGTACTCCCCTTACAGATAGGAACTAAAAATTTAGATGTAACATTTTCAATTATTACATAATCCAACCAATTTTGTTTATGGCTAGGCCACCCTTGGCTTCACTCAATGAAAGTGGTCTCATCAGTTGTTCACAAGTGTTTGAAGTTTCCACATGGCAATGAGATATTCACCATACACCATAGTGGATTTCATCCCTTATCTTCCAAAGGAAATTTTTCATTAGAAGCCTTTTGGCTTGAACCCGTGGAACTGATCACCCCTTGAAAGGACTTCTTTTTCATAGCTTATCAAAAGTTCAAAGTGAAAATGAGAGCCAAATTGTCTTTTCGTAACACATCCCCATCCATTTCCACACCTCCTATCATAGCTAAAACCATGCTTCAACCTGAGTTTGACATTGAGCAAACCATACAACCTCCTAAACAACCACCCCTAGATACTTCCTAGCAATCATTTAAATGACCAAGGGAAAATGAAACAACTCTTGTCATGCCTCCTCGTATTAAACAAGTTTATAAAGCCAAAGAGAAAGTGGTTGACCTGTTCTCTTCGATTTCTTCTATTCTTCCCTCTTTGGAAGTAGAAGAACCTATGATGACTCAATCTACTCTTACACCTCAACAACTATAGAACTAAATTAAACAAAACTGCAGTGTTAGGGAATGTAGGTGTCATCGTCGTCTCCTTGCTTGTCAATCTCACATGGAAGAAAATATAGAAAATGAACCTCCACCTTTTAAAAAAGAATAGATGACCACCCTACTCTTGACCTACCACAAGATAGTCTAGTGCAACAATCACAACAAAATGAACCAATCCAACAACCACAACTTTTGATACATCCATCCTTAGAAATTACCCTTCATCCTCCTATTGTCATTAATCTGTATGATCATGATGATGAGGATGTGATGATAGAAAATATAAATGAAGTGCATAACAATTAAAACTCTTTATTTTCATCTACAATGAGTTTAAAAGATAAAACCTCTCCACCAAGTGAAGAACCTAGTACGATTCCTAGTTCAGCACTTGCAATTATTCCTTTGGATAGTCAACTGCCCTCGCATTATACTGAACATGATTGGGAGGTAGATGACTTGTTAGATGGTTGACTTGCATTCACCCAACTAGCCCTTTTTTTTCTTTTCTCTTTTTATTTTATTCCTTTTCATGTGCGTATCATGTTCCCCCATATCGTGTGTTTGTTGTTCTCTCTCTTTGTACACTTCTTCTATTTGTCCCTCTATTCTTCTATTTGTCGTGCATTGTCTTTTTTCACTTTTTTTTTGTGTTCTCCTTGTGGGGATGACACAAAGTGTAGAGGCACCCTATGTCTCTTCCATGTTGACCCAATCGGTCCTTTTTCTTGTGTTTTCCTTTTGGGGATGATGCAAGGAATTGAGACCAAAATGTATCCTTCATATTGACCCAAAGGATTTTGCATTTTATTTCACCTTTTCATTTTCTTTTTGCTTGTGCTTTCCTTTTGGGGATGATGCAAGGCATTGAGACCACAATTTCTCTTCCATGTTGACACAAAATGGACTTTATTTTTCCTTTTTTTTCACTCTCTTTGTGTCATTCTTCCAGTTCTATGTACTTTGGGGAATGATGATAGTTATGAGCTCTTTCCTAAACACATTGCAACAACAAACATACTAACCCCAAATCCATAGATCCCTTATGTGTTTGGTGTGCTTTATTCTCTAGAGGGAAACTCCCTTTATTTTTCTTTCATTTTCCTTGACATGATGCAGCCTAACTTTGAAACATATGACCTGGCATAGGGATTTCCAAGTTGGATCTCATGTCTTGTTTAGTTTTTTTCTTTTTCTTTCCTTCACTACTTTAAATTAATTGCTCATAGAATGATGTGTCACAATTCCTTTAAAATGGGGGGCATACATTACCATTAATTCATTTACATTCTTGGTTCCTAGTGTAGCCTTGTTGTTTATATGATGTGTTTGTCACTTTGTGGATGACATTGGGTGTGATTTCCTTCATAATTGTGATCTATCTCAACATATTACATTCCTCTTGGTGGCCTGATGTGACACACTGCATCCCCTAAGTTGTGAATATAATATTCTTTGATTGGTCCTCTTTTGGAGACATTAGACACAATGTTCCCTAAGTGACTGACATTGCATGAACTGAACAAGATTCCTTTGAACATCTTTCACATTTTACACTTTACATTTTACATTTTTGCATTTTGCACCATTTTTCTACCTTGCATAACGCAACTTGCATGATTGTGGTACCTTTACTTTTGTTCATAAATTTTTTTCTTTGTGCAACCTTGTTAAAGTTATTAGGAGGCATAACTTTAATATGGTTGAGTAGAAAGTCCACCTAGTGGCATGACTTTTCCCCATAGCCACCTTTGTGTTTGTGAGTGCATACCAAATAGCGTATGTATCTTACCTTTTTGGGATTTCTCACCCCGTGGATAGCCAGAAGTTCCATGTCCCTAGAGTGAGTACATTTGGGCCTTCTCACCTAGTAGATCGTCATGTGTTATGTCACCCCAAAGTGAGTACACATTCTCTTTTTCAAAAAATCAGCCTAGATCTAATCCACAACTAGTTGGACAGACGATCGAAGCTTCATCTGATTCTCTCTTTTCAACAAATGTGTTTTCCTTTGTTCTTCTGTTTAGTTTCCATGGGATCTTCATCCTGGGGGCTTGATCATCCCTCTTGATCATTGCCATTCCATCTTGCTAGCATAAGTACATTTGAACCCTCTTCTCGATGTTCATGGCTACTTTAGTGTGAGTTTGAACTAGGTTCATCCTCTCACTAAAGTGAGGGCTAAATGTGTCATAGAAAAATGGCTCCTTATCATTTTCATGGCCTTTTAGGTTTTTTTTTTATGGTTTTTGATCTATTTTTCTCTGATTTTATGTCATAATATGGCTTCAACATGCATATTTAGGTACTAAAATTCAAATAATGGCATCTTGTGAAGGTGTTGTGAAGTGTTGTAAGACATTTCTACACTCTTCTAGACTCTATTAATTACAATTTACCTAAAAATCACCTTTTCATCCCTAAATAGGTCCTTTTTTGAAGTGTTGTAAAGTATTGTAACAAGATTTCATGCTTTTCTAGGCACAATTTCACTACTTATCCCTTTCTCATGCTTTATTTGGTCCCATTATGCGCTCATATGTCTTAATTAAGTGTATTTTTGAATGTTAACTTGAAAAACAACATTAAATACAACTTAATTCCCAACACCTATTTTTAGGTCCTAGGTGGGAACCATTCGCCATGGGTGGCGAATGAGTCCCCCTTCACTCCAACTTCATTTTTTTTTTTAAATTTCCTTTCGGGTTTTTGTTCAAAAACACTTAGTGTCAGCCTGTGATAAGGTATGAATGGGTAACTAAGGCACAAGATTGTATAAATAAGTGATTTTCACCTCATTTTACATCTCCTAACACATTCAAGCAATCTCCTACAATCCTCTAACATTCACACATCATATTCAAGCATCTTACAACATCAATTCAAGCATTACTCAAGCACTTTGGAGCATCCATTAACATTACTTCAGATTTGCATCATCAAGGGTTTGGTAATTTAATAGCAATTGCATGTTGTTAGTTTATCATTGTATTTAATTTCATTGTTTCATTAAGGGTTTGATTACCAAAAGTGGGGTTTGACCAAGGCAAACCCCTATTTTCTAACCCTCAACCATTTTTCCCCTATTACTTGTGTGTTTGCAGACCTAGGTATGCATATTTAGCAAGCTTTTTGGTGTTCAAGTTTAGTAAAAAAGTCTACTAGGTGCTTCAAGTCAGCTCATTCATATTTCAAGCTTGGAGAATATTTTTTGTCCATTTCCTACAGATTTGACTTCAACAACTTGACAATCAGAGATTTCTAGATTTGGTGTTGCAGAGTTGTCTCCTAATTTTTTGAAAATTTTGGGAGAGGATTGATTCGCCACCAGTGGCGAATGAGTCCCACCTTAGGATTGAAAATTTGAATTTTGTTAGATTTTAGATCCTGACAGTTAGAAACCAGTTTTTGACACTTTTTCACTAGTTGGAGGACTAATTCCCCACCCTGGGTGAATGAATCCCACTGTGAAATTTTAGTAATTCTAGTCAACATTCACAACATTCCAGATTCATTAAATGTTTCCCAGGTGCACTCTATTTCATCCTATTTCTTTCTGTTTTGCATTATTTTTTCATTTAGTTCATTTGTTTGCATATCACACTATATTTTCAAACATAGTTAAAATCTTAGTTTTACATTCATGATCATTCATTTAAACAACATAATTGCATTTATTTTACTTCATTTAGCTTAGAAAACATCACATAACAAAATTTGAATGAACCCTTAGCATATTTGGCCCTATCTCTCTCCTTTTAGGTGAAAAACCTTAGAAGAGCTAGAGAAATCCTAGAGTGCCAAAAATATACGGTTCAAGAAGATCAAATAAATACCTTGGATCTAAGTGAACACAATGCTAATCAAGATCCTAATGATCCTCCATCACCCACTATTAACCCCATTGCAAGTCCTCCATCATATCCTATTGGTCTTTCCACCCTCATTCATGAATGTTCCTCCTTAGAACAATAACAACCATTATCTTCCCTTGCTTCATTTTCTCCATCCAATAAGGAACTTGTGTCTAGTGTTTGACCTACACCTAGTCCCATTGTCCATTGCATACTCCAAAACTTGAACCACCAAGGTAAAGGTCTACACCTTCATGAACAAGGTAGTTTGGAGCCCATCCATGTCAAAGTCCCTCCACGCTCTTATGGCATTGAATATACACCCCAAGGACACCAATATCAAGATTTTGGTACTTCCTCCATGCCTCCTAAGTCTACTTTCCATCATAAATACTATCATATACCTAAAACATATGTTTCCATCCTTCCTCCATCATCCTACAAATTTCAAAAGCATGTGACCATACACCTTCCACAATCAACTTTTCCACCATTACTTCCAACTCCTAATATTTTTTCATCCACTTTACCACCATTAATCCCAATTCCTAACATCCAATCCTCTTATCCATTTATCCATGAATACCCTAACATTCCTAATCATGACCAAGCAATGCACACATTGTCCAAACATGAAGCTTCCATTCATTCCACCTATCCCATGGGATTCAAAAGCAAAAATTTCAATGCCTCTACCTACAAAGTAAAAAATTATAAGGGTCCTCATGCCTTAGGGCACAAAAGAAAAGAATCAAAGAAAAATACATCTAAAAATTTATATAATCCCATACCTCCAAAAGTAAAAGTCAAAAATAAAATGGTTTGGGTCCCTAAGAAAAAGGAAAGAAATTCTAATGAGACATCCTCATCACAAAAATCCCAATCATCCACTTCCACCTCACATTCCTACTCTATTCAAGAATCTCATATTCCCTCCCACAAGAAAAATAAAATTCATAAAAACACTAAGTCTATGTGGGTACCTAAAGCACTTCATCACCCATCTCCTAAGAAAATATCTCCATTGCTTCGTACACCCTATCCACTTCAAAAGCTTCAACATTTATCACCATGTGTGGAACCATTGGTCATGGTTCCCTTCCATTTCACAACAATTCCACATACCTCCATCTCCTCACCCTTCACTCATTATCATACGTATCTCCCCCACCACATTCCTATGGTCCATTATTTTGGCTAGGCCTCCCCATTCATCTTTTGCATAAGTCCCATACAATCCCTATCATCTTCCCTTCATAATTTGCATCATAATCCACTATTTTTCTCCATAATCCGCACAATAATCCATCATCTACCTACTCCATCTCCCTTTCATGTCATCCCTTACCAACATCTATAAGCATAATGATATTTGACATGGTCCATGCAATGACATCCATCTCTAGTGGGACTACCACCTTTCATGGAACTACAAACTTTTGTCCCTCCTATCCATATTCCCCCTCTCCTATCCAAAAAGTCAAAAAGTCAAAAAGTAAAAAAAAAAAAAAAGTAAAGAAAAATCTCTTCATCCAATGGTGAAAACCTAGTAAACAAGAGTCCTAGATAAGTACCATGATGGAAACTTAGCAAATAGGCATCATGTGTAGGTTGATCTTCTATGTCACTTACACTTGGGGGCATAATGTCTTATCTATCCAACCTATCATTTTCATGTCATATCATTTGCATCCTACCTACCATCTTTAGCCATCATAGATATCTATCATATTGGGTCCACTTGTACACCTTCTCCTTTTGATCTTGATGAAGACATAGGGGAAAAATTTTAAAACATGTTTTTTTGGGTATTTCTTGACATACCTCATCTTTCCAACCAATCATATCATTATCCTATTGTCATATGCTTGTCCAAAAAAATCCTAAGTATTGTACCTCAAATAGGGAATGCTATTCCTATGTGACATAGTCTTTGGAGATCACATCCTTGCTCTCTTATGATGCATACATACATTCCATCCATCCATCCATATATCATGATCCTTTTATCCCTTATCCTATCACCCACCCTTCCATCCATCAATTCCATCTATCTTGTTACACCTAGAATTGGTTTTCCCTTGTCATTGGTATCTAGCACAAAGGCTACCCAAATTTTTATCCATTGACACCTCAAAATATTCTAAAAAATCCAAAAAAAAAAGTCCCAAAAAATCCAAAAAAAATCAAAACATTTCAAAATCCAAAAATAAAAACATTTCAAAATCCAAAAAAAAATCTCAAAATCAAAATATTTCAAAGTACAAAAAATGGAAAAAGGTCCTAAAAAAAAGAAAAAAAAAATCAAATATCCATAAAAAAAAAATCCAAGAAATAAAATCACACCAAATCACTTCTTCCAATCAAATCTTCAAAACAAATCAACGCATCAAATTCAACTCCTTCAAATCAATCAATTCATCACATCCTTTCATCCAATAAAATCATCAAATCAATCATCATATCATTCCAAACCACTTCTCTAACTCAAATCAATCATCAATCGAATCATTTCAAGCAATAATATGTAACAAAGATTTTGGCAACCCAAGATCTCTAGCTCCTCCTAGGGTTTTTCACCTAGAAGGATAGGAAAAGGGGGAAAAATGACTTTGTTAACACTAGAAGAAATGGAAGGAGGAGTGTGAAATGTGTGTGAGGATGTGTTTGGAATACTTACAAGTGCAAATGAATGATTGCAAACTACTCTAATGCAAGGTGCTGGAAAACACAGTGTTGATTGCAAGAATGAATTAGAAACTTAATCAAATGGAAGTAGAAGCTAATGAGATTAAACATAGTGCACCTTAAGGTAGATTTATGTCACTAGAAGATTCTTGAATGTCTTAGAAACCTCTATTAATTGCCACTAGGATTGATTTTCCATGCATGGCGAATTAGTCTTGCTTTTGGTAAAATCTTCCGGAAACCTATTTATGATTGGCAGGAGCTGAAGTATGAGAAAATCTATTTTTAGGCCTATAGCTGGGACTCATTCTCCATGGGTGGAAAATAACTCCACCTACAAGAATCTGGAAAATCAGGAGTTGTTTCTATGGAGTTGGATCTACACTTCTATCTCCTACAGATCTCCACTTCTGAAACTGTTAGATTCGGGTCTGAAAGTGACTTTTTATTGATGATATGACTTGAATGATGAATAGATTACTTGAGTAAATTTGAAATGTAATCATCAATGATTCCTAAACATTCAAGAGTCTCAAATATTCAAACAATCAAGAAAAAAGATAGATATGTTGAAGATTAGGGCATGGGGGTTTGCCTTAGTCAAACCCCGTTTAGGTAATTAAACCAAAGTGATGAAATAAAGTAATGAAACATGCAACAATGGAGTTGATTACCTTGTCATGATGATTTTATCTTTAAATTCTACACCATAACATGAAGATTCGTCCCTTGAATGCTTTAGAAAGCTAACTTGATGACCTCTAATGAAGAAACCCTAGTTTGCTTGACTTGGATGAGAAGATAGATGATGAATTAATAATGGTAGATGTAAGAATGAGTTGTTATATTAAGAGATGAAAAATGAGGATTAAAAAAACTTATTTATAGACAATTGTTCCTTCGTACCTGATAATAACTCACCACAGGCCGACATGAAGCAAAATTAATTCAAATTTCACTTTATTTCCTACTCAAAGGTCAAAATAGTTCCAGTAGGACTCATTCGCCACAAATGGTGAATAGATCTCACCTGGATGGGATTGATTCACCATGCATGGCGAATGGGTCCCACAGGGGCCATTCTGACACCTAAGAAGCCAAGGAATTAGGAAATAAGGTCTAAAATTCTATTTTTTCAAGCATTTGATCAATTAAAGCCTTAAGATGCACAATATGGGTTAATTAAGGCCTGTTAGTGATGATGTAAATGATGAATAGGGATTGGGACACATAAATCAATGTGAAAGTGTGATTAAATACACTTTACAACACTAAAATTAGGTCCACATAGCCTAGGAAGGCACAAAAACCAATGTGAATTTTTAAATCACACTACAACACTAGTTTAAAGTTAAATTTACATTAAGAATCTTCTAGATGAAATAATGTTATTGAACACATTTTATAATGTTGAATTAGGGAGGAATAAGTTAATTAAGTCTAGAAAAGTGTGAAAGTCCTTTTCAAGACTTTAGAACACCTTTACAAGACATTATTAGAAGCATGTTATTTGATTTGCAAGGGTCCAAGACCTAGTGTGGACACATAAAATACCTCACAACACTAGATTAAGACCTCATTAAGTTTGATTTATCATGAATTAATCCCATGCCAAGCAAAGGGTCATGTTTTCTATGATAGATTTAACCCCCACTTTAATGAGAGGATGCACCTGCTTCAAACTCACACTAAATTAGCCATTCAAGAGAGATCCTCATACATAGATGTAGTTGACAAAGAATGAAAAAAATAAAAGAAGGTGGTCAAGCCCCCAAGATACAAAATCATGCAATGTCAAGAATGAAGAGAATGAAAGACAAGGTAGAAAGGATGTACTCACTCTGGGTTGATGAAACTTCTTGGTTGTCTACCAGGTGTGAAAGTCTAAAGGTATACTCACTCTAGGGCCACAAAACTAGTTGTTCATGGGGTGAGAAAGCCCAAAAATGTAAGATACATACACTAATTGGTATGCACTCACAAACAAACAAAAAAATGGCTATGGGGAAAAGTCATGCCGCTAGGTGGGCTTCCCGCTCAACCATATCAAAGTTGCCTCCTAATAAATTTAATAAGGTTCCACAAAGAAAAAGGAAAAGGTTATCAATTCGAGCTTCATGAGACAAGAAAAGCTTTGAACTCATGAACAAACAAGATGGCACCACAAGCATGCAAGTTGTGTTATGCAAGGTGGCCATACAAAATTCAAAAATGTAAAAATGAAATCATGTAAAATGTAAAGGATGTTCAAAGTAGTCTTGTTTAGTTTATGTAAGGTTAGTCACTTAGGGATCAATGTGTCTAATGTCTTCAAGAGAGGACCAATCAAAGAATAGTATATTCACAACTTAGGGGATGCAGTACATCACATCAAGTAACAAAGAGGAATGCAATATGCTAAGATAGATCACAATTATGAAGGAAATCACACCCAATGTCATCCACAAAGTGATGAGCACATCAAATAAATGGCAAGGATGCACTAGGAACCAAGAATGTAAATGAATTAATGGTATTGTATGGTCCCCACTTTAAAGGAATTTATACACTTCATTCTGTGAGTAATTACTTTAAAGTAGAGAAGAAAGAGAAAGGGAAAAAGAAAACAAGACATGAGAGCCAACTTGGAAAGCCCTATGCCAAGTCATATGTTTCGAAGTTAGGCTGTGTCATGTCAAGGAAAATGAAAATAAAAGAAATGTTGTATGCCACATGCAAGTCAATATTAAGACATGTTTTTCACATCTCAAGCTTGCTCTTATATGTTTATGAAAAGTCAACAAGTAGTCAGAAGAGACAAGGACAAGTGACATACAAGTGATAAGGCTGTCTAATCCTTTCCCCCACACTTAGTGTAGGACAAGGGTAAGCCTAAATTCGATGATGGTATGCTGACCCTTGCAATGGATGGAAGACATGCAATAGTGAGAATGTGATCATCCTACAACTATTACATGGCAAGGAACAACAACTAAGGTTATTGATGTGAATAAGGAAGATTCTTGGAAGAGTCTTGTGTGATAGTATTGATGGTGAGTGAAGGAGAATAACCAAGACCATGAGTTGTTTGTTGTGTGTTTGGCTCTACAGGGTTGCAAATACCTTTTTATTGAGCACCACATCCTTTTCCACTTTATACTTGTTTTTTTAGGAGTTCATACCATTTTCCATAAAGATTTTTCATTGCTTTGAAATTGGGTGGTTGTTCATTATTGTGTTCATCAAGGGTGTTTTTCTTTGTTGTCTAAAGTGTTTGAGGCGGATGCTTTTGAAAGGTTGTCTGAATTTTGTGTTGACATGATAGTTGGTCATTATTGTTTCTCATCTTTCTTTCATGTGAATATGTATTCTCCCATAACTGATGGTGTGAATTCTAAGGATCCCCAATTGTCACCAAAGAAATTAGGTGGAAATTCCTCATTGTTGTGTTCAATTTTGATGTTGGATGTTGGAATTAATGTTTTCAGAGGACTTGTAGTTCTTTTTTCAAGGTGCAAGAAACTTTCAAGTTCGGGATCTGCTTCAATTTGATAAATATTATTCTTATAGACATATTTCATTATACGATGAAGGGTTGAAGGCACTACATTCATCTTGTGAATCCATGGTCTACCTAAAAGAATATTGTACGAAAGATCACAAGGCATGACATGAATAGGAGTTTGCAAAGTAACCACCCCAACCATAATAGGTAAAGTGATTACACTGTGGGGTTGCTTTGTTGTATTATAAAATCCTCAAATAGAGACAGAATCAGGTATTATTTGTGACCTATCAACTTGTAATCAATCAAGGAGACTCACACTACACACATTAAGGGTAGAACCATTATCTATGAGAGTGTGTTTGATACATGTGCGATGGAATTGAGCAATTATCAAAAAGGAATCATGTTGTGTACGCAACTACAAAGGAGGGAGCTCATGTTGATGGGAGGTAATGTTAAGATTCTTTTTATGGATGAGAGTTGCTACATAATTCAAAGTTGTACCAGGAGGAATAGCTACTTCTTTTAAGGCTGTTTAGAGAATGTTGTTGTAATTTGGTGAGTTTTGAAGTAAATCCCAAAGGGAAATATTTGGAGTATTCTTTAATTGATCAATAAGGTCATAATCCTTTGTGTGTGGGAAGTAATGAGGAGCACTAGGTAGGTTAGGTAAAGGTAAGGAGGGTGGAATTGGTTGTGGCGGTTGTGGGTTATTTTGTGTGTTATATGTATGAGCAACAATATCATCACTAAATTACGACAATACATTGGTGTTAGGGGGATAGAGGGTGTGTCAGGGTCAGTTAGAGGGATGAAGGGGATGTGAGGGTGGGTAAAGGATAATTTTAGGTTTATTGGAAGGATGAATTTTATGTGAGGGTGGGTAAAGGATAAGTTTAGGTTTATTGGAAGAATGAAGTTTATGCGAGGGTGGGTAAAGGGCATAGTGAGATTGAATATTGTTAACATCCCATGACAAGTAATATTTTTCATTGTATTTGAAGGGGATATTATCTTTGTCTTGGGTCATAATCTCCTCCATAGAAGGAGACGTCATAGGATAACAAAAAACCACATTTTCATGACAACTAAGGTTTGGTTTATCCAATATGACTTCATCACCAATAGGGGAATGATCAATGATGGGATTGACAAGAGGTGGAAGATTAGGAGAAGGTGTTCATTGAATGTCCATTTTCTATAAGGTCCCATTCTCTTGTTTTAGGTTATCCATCCTACTAGGAGAGCTTGCAGTATAGTCATCCAAGTTTGAGTTTTGTAAAGAAGCTTCATCACAAGTGTGGGATGTGTCAAGAGAAGGAAAATTATGATTTTCATGAATGGTTAAATTCTTTTGGTCAAAGAGGCCTTTCCAAATGTTAGGTACATTAGGAAGGAGAGAGATAAGGTTATTACTTTCAATCCATATATCCTCTTGATAAATGTGATTTATATGATCATTCAGGATTGTCTCCTCTTGTACTAAAGCCTTCTTACAAGTAGGGAGGGTGGTGTCGATGATCTTATGTTCTTGTTGTCTAACATCATCGAAAGGGGAATAAAGAAAGGGACAATCAAGACCCTCAAGACTTGTAACTTCTTTCACCAAGATACCTTTGTTGCTAGTAGGAGAGGTATTGGGAGAAGAACAAGTATGTGTGTTATGATTATCTACACCTCCATTAAAACCAATGGGTAATGTAATGTTTTGGTCTACGTAATGTTCCTCATAGTCATAATAAAAATAAAACTCATAAGAGGGACTATTATGCTTATAAAATCAATGTTTAATCAAGTCAAAGGCACATTTAAAGAATATGTTATGCCAAAAGTAAATGAAGTGCAATGTAATGGAATGCAATTTTTAGATATGAAACAAGGGAATGTTTTGATTACACTATGTACAATTTAAAAGATGACATGAAGAATGTGAATGAAAAAATGCATGAAATGAGCTATTTTAAGTGAGATCTAGTGAAATGCTTGCCACAAAAATGCAACTAACTGATATATACAGGTTAAGGCACCAAACAGAAGTCCAAAAACAATGTTTTGAATTATGTAAAATGTTGCTTCAGGGGTCAGGAGGGACTGATTTTCCCAGGGTGGTGAATGAGTCCTAGCATGGAATTTGTTCAATATTTTCAAAACTTTGTGACTGATTTTTATGTTTTCAGAATGCTATGATGCAAGTTTAAATGAAAAATGCAGAATTTTAAAACTTTTCAATGAGTAAAGATGTAATAATGCAACCTATTATGCACTTTGTATGAATGCAAAATTTAACACCTAGCATGCAAAGGAATCATGCAAATCCTAAGGAAAGCATAGATTTATGATGATGAAGGACTCCAAATCAAAAAAGAGAAGTATTCAAAATGTGGATTCACCAAACTGTAACAAAGATTTTGGCAACCCAAGATCTCTAGCTCCTCCTAGGGTTTTTCACCTAGAAGGAGAGGAAAAGGGGCCAAAATGACTTTTTTAACACTAGAAGAAATAGAAAGAGGAGTGTGGAATGTGTGTGAGGATTTTTTTGGAATACTTGTAGGTGCAAATGAATGAATGCAAACTACTCTAATGCAAGGTGCTAGAAAACATAGTTTTGATTGCAAGAATGAATTAAAAACTTAAGCAAATGGAAGAAAAAGATAATGGGATTGAATAGAGTGCACCTAGAGGTAGATTTATGTCACTAGAAGATTCTTGAATGTCTTAGAAACCTATGTTAATGGCCACTAGGACTAATTCAGCATGCATGGTGAATTAGTTTGCTTCTAGAAAAATCTTTAAGAAAGCTACTTTTGACTGCCAAAGCTGAAATATGAGAAAATATTTTTTTAGGCCTATAGGTGGGACTCATTCACCATGGGTGGAAAATCAGTCCACCTACAAGAATCTAGAAAATCAGGAGTTGATTTTGTGGAGTTGGATCTGCACTTCTATCTTCTATAGATCTCTGCTTCTGAAACTACTAGATTCGGGTCTGAAAGTGAATTTTTATTGATGATATGACTTGAATGATGAAGAGATGACTTGAGTAACTTTGAAATGAAATCTTCAATTATTCCTAAACCTTCAAGAGTCTCAAATCTACAAACAATTAAGACAAAAGAGAAATATGTTGAAGGTTAGGGCATGGGGGTTTGCCTTAGTCAAACCCCGTCTAGGTAATTAAACCAAAGTGATGAAATAAAGTAATGAAATATGAAATAATGGAGATGATTACCTTGTCATGATGATTTAATCTTGAAATTATGCAGCATAACATGAAGATTCAACCCTTGAATGCTTTAGAAAGCTAACTTGATGACCTCTAATGAAGAAACCCTAGCTTGCTTGACTTGGATGAGAAGATAGATGATGAATTAATGATGATAGATGTAAGAATGAGTTGGTAAATTAAGAGATGAAAAATGAGGATTAAAAACAATTATTTATAGACAATTGTGCCTTAGTACCTGATAATACCTCATCACAGGCTGACATGAAGCAAAATTAATTCAAATTTCACTTTATTTCCTGCTCAAAGGTCAAAATGGGGCCAGATAGGACTCATTCACCACACATGGTGAATGGGTCCCAGCTGGATGGGACTGATTCACCATGCATGGCGATTGGATCCCACAGGGGCCATTATGACACCTAAGAAGCCAATGAATTAGGAAATAAGGTCTAAAATGCTATTTTCTGAGTATTTGATGAATTAAAGCCTTGGGATGCACAATATGGGTTAATTAAGGCCTATTAGTGATGATGTAAGTTTGAAATAGGGCTTGGGACACATAAATCAATGTGAAAGTGTGATTAAATATGCTTTACAACACTAAAATTAGGTCCACATAGCCTAGGAAGGCATGAAAACCAATGTGAATGTGTAAATCACACTACAACACTAGTTTAGAGTTAAATTTACATTAAGAACCTTCTAGATGAAACAATTTTATTGAACACATTTTATAATGTTGAATTAGGGAGGAATAAGTTAATTAAGTCTAGAAAAGTGTGAAAGTCCTTTTCAAGAATTTACAACACCTTTACAAGACATTATTAGAAGCATGTTATTTTATTTTCAAGGGTCCAAGACCTAGTGTGGACACATGAAATACCTCACAACACTAGATTAAGACCTCATTAAGTCCAATTTATCATGAATTAATCCCATGTCAAGCAAAGGGTCTTTTTTTCTATGACACATTGTAGACATCAAAATTTGGTTTAAGCCTGCAACTTCCACATTCTTCTTAAATTCATATTCTTCATGGTCTTGATTAAATAATCTTAATTATTTAATTAATTCATCTTGTTTTATTTCTTCTATTAATTAAATAATCTTAATTATTTAACTAATTCACACTTTTCTTTATTCTATCTGATTAATTAAATAAACGCTTTTTATTTAATTATCTTACTAATTAACCTTATTCATCTTGTCAAATTAAATAGGTTCTTATTTAATTTAATCTTTATCATATTTCAACTATAATTAAATAAATTCATTATTTATTTAATTATTCATTTAAAATCCCTTCATCATTTAATTAAATAAATCTTATTTATTTAATTATTCTTTGAATACCGAGTCTTGAATTAAATGAATTATTTAATTCATTAATTCTATTTTAACACATTCTTTTATATTTTAGATAATTATGTGAGTTATCTAAGTATTCACTTTTACTCGACTTGACATCCATGTTAATCGTTCAATTAACTCTTCATTTGATGTCTGAGTGGTGTCTTCGAGTAATCTCTTTGTCAAACCATTCAATCATCCAGTTCTAACTCATTTGTGTGTACATGCGGATTAATTAAATATTCTTATTTAATTAATTAAGTGTTGTGGGTGCATTCAAACAGAGAGTCGTTATAATCAATCTTTATCTTTTTCATGCAAAGATATTTCTAATGTTTTCGAATGCCAAACTGAAGATTAAATCATTTATTTAATCTTTAATTCTATTTCTAATTTGAATCACTCATGTCATCACTATCAGTTATCAGAATGCATGGCTAATTAGTCAATCTCAACTGTCCGTTGATCTTTCAATCTTGGCCTGTCATTCGAATAATCAATTTTCTATAAATTGATTTTTCATTCTTCATTCCAATCTCTCTTGCGAATTTTGTAACTTTGGAGAGCACTTTGTCTTGAATCTTCGATATTTTTCTAATCACTATCTTAGGCTATACTTGCATGAACTTGAAAATCTAAGGGCAATTATACTACACAAAAAAAAATGGAGAAGGGCAATCGAGATGAATCATGGAAATACGTTTGAAAATTGGTGAGATTGTTCTAGTTTTAATTACGTTTTTACTTTCCCATGTTCTTTGTTGCTTAACGAATGAATTTTCATTTTAGATTTTAGTATTGCATTGCATGTGTGCTTCTAATCAATCTTGTTTGTTGTCTATTGTGCAAAGCTTTTATTCTGTGTTACATTTGGTGAACCCGACGTGAAGACACCATCTTCGCAAATCCGTAGATCTTTTAATTTTGGTTTTTGCAGATTTTTTGTACGGAATGACGCATGTGAATTTTCTGCACTGCAATTAAATTACTGAACTGCATCTGATAGAGAAACGATGCATCTGACAATTCCTAAACTGCAATTGATTTCATGAGCCGCAACTGAAAAAGAAACAACGCATCTGACTGGTAACAAAGTGACGTAATTGACTGGTAAAATTTTATTTTTGCTTTCGGCAATCTGGAATTTTTAATTGATTTTCGTGTTACTATTATTTGATTTTCAGCGTGTGGCCATTTGGAGTTAACAAGCTTTACAGGATGATTGACGAAGACAATATTGAAAATTACTAATGAGATCTTATGTAGGACGCTTGTCGAAGACCCTAGTTAAATTTTGAAACAGATTGTTTAGTAGCATAGAAAATCTTTCATTTGGTTAAAATTAACAAGTGTCTATTGTGTTTGGTGTGAAAGCACAAGTCTGGTTACCCTTACGACTTGGTATATCAAAGTATCCTCTCCCCTTGTGCATCCGTGCGATCCTGGGTGTAAGAGAAACGGTTACCAACTCTAAAACTTGGGCCTATTCTGGTGGAAAAAAGTACTCACCCCAAGACGACTTAGACCGATAGCACCTTGAACCCGAGGGACTTCCAGCCGATATATAAAAGTGGGTTCTTGGGGAAACCCCAAGAATCACGAGTGTGGTTCCGACAAGATGGATCCAAAAGGGGACTCGGGCTGTATGGATCACACCCCACGAATGGAATGCCAGAATTAAATACCCTTTGTTGTAGAGACCAACCTATTTGTGGCCGTTGCTTGGTATTAGTGCAGGGTATAGTATCATGCCCGAAGATACTCACTACTAATCCCCTTGAGTAGAGATAGCAATTCTTGGGAGGTCATTGCCCAAAGAATTTAGAATTGGTGTGCTCGAAAGACGTTAATGAGCCGTGGAGGGGAGCCAATGCCACCAAATTCCTAAGTTATCCACTCTCGAGAAGGAAAGGTGTTCATCACCAATCCAGGGTATAATAGGTGGGCTATACCAAGTATACAAACCCTAGGCCTTTGGCCTATTAGGATGTGCTTGTCTGTTATCATGATAAATGTTCTTTGAGTCCAAAATTGAAACTAAAAACACTTTGTCTTATGATTGTCTTTGATTGTCAGAATTTGATCACAGAAAACGAAGTTAGTTTAAATTTCATGTCACTGAAAATTCATAGAGAGTCGCAACTGTTCACCAGAAACATGCATCTAATTTTTAGAGTCACATCTGTTAGGTTTTGAGTCGCATCTGTAATTTCTGAGTCACATCTGTTAGTTTGGCTCGCATATGTTTTAGAAACACCGCATGCGCTATATTCTGAGTCGCATATTTAAGTTTGGAATGCAACTGTTAAACTTGAAGCACAACTAAAAGATAAATGACACATCTGTCTGATTATCAAAAAACCAAAATTCACTGTCACTTTACACTCAACACGGTTATACCAGTTTCAGGTGTTTTCACATAAACAGTCTTTGAAACAGAAACCTGGAATGATTTGCTTAATTTTGCATCCTTTAGGTTCATTTAGTCATTACCATAGTTATCTTTAGTTAAAGTTTTAGCTTCATCATAGGGTACATATCACCTAGCATTAGACTTCTAGGAAGGTCACTCTTACAAAATTTAGGGTTGATTTACCATCTACACTCTAGAAAGGTCATAGTGTCAACAAAATTTGTCATTGAACCTAGTCCTATCATCTTATACTTTGTCCTACAGAGAGTCATCCTAGCTCATCAGTCTAGTTAGGAAACTTAGCTTGTCTTTCATCCTCATCCTACTTTGGTTCCTTGACTTAACTAAATTGACACCTTGGTTTTACTTTAGGTAGTTGGTCCCGTCATCTTGGGTTTATAGAATTGATCACTTTAGAGTCTCACTTAGACTTTTGTATTTTTAGAGTCTAGATTAGTGTCATCCTAGGACATCCCTTATTTTGCATAAGAAAATCCCAAAAACATAGACTAGGGTCATATTGTTTATACATATAGTCTTGCATATCCCGCATATTGAGCTTGTCTTACATGGTTGAAACTAGGTCTAAGAGAAGAGAGAGAGAAAACATGTTGAACCCAAACAAGTTCATCAATCCATTTTCTTCAAGACCTCATAAGACTCTATTAGACAAATTCACCACTAGAAACACTCAAGGACATATTGTAGTAGAGGACATAGAGGCTGCCGCAGAGGATCCTGAGTTTTCCTCTTTTGTAGATGAGTACCTAGCAAATGATCGTCAATAGTTTTTAGGAAAATTGCTAGCTGAAGGTGCTACCTTACCTCCAGGATTTTACATTAGCACCTTACAAACTCAACCTACACAAGGGACAAATACCATGAATACTAGTACTACTATACCTCAAGTCAGCACAACTATGCCATCTAGCACATCTACACAGAGTACAACGGTCCATACATCCCTATTTGGTATATCTAGCATGACATCGGGATTTAATTTCACAACAAGGGCATCATCATCTACTCCCATTGGTCCTCTTATTGGGAGTAAAAGACCTAAAACCTCAGTCCATACCTCATATGTCGGTGTCACAAGTGCACAATCAACAACCCTACCTACTGCTAGTATCATGGGTACCTTACCACAGTCGATGGCCATACCTAGTGCTCAAATCACTAGTACTATACCAAGGATTACACAAACAGCGGGCATTCCCTCCTTCCAATATGGCAATCAAAATCCAGTCTTCTAGACTAGCAGTCAGAGTCCACTTACATCGATTCTGAATCAGAACCCTTTTTCATAGATTGGTAGTCAGAATTCGTCCACGCAGATTCCAAGTCAAAACCAATTTATGTCGATTCTGAATCAGAACCCTTTTTTACAGATTGGAAGTCAGAATCTGTCCACACATATTCCAAGTCAAAACCAATTCACATCAATTCCAAATCAGAATACCTTTTCACAGAGTGGTGCTCAGAATCCATTTACATAGAACCTAGGTCAACACCAATTTATGCAGATACTAGAACATAATACATTTACCAACATTCCGAATCCAAATCCACCTCAGATGCTAACATTCAATCGAAACCCATCACGAGACTTTGGATTTCAGAATACATACATGGATCCGCATAATCCTCCTAGCACATTTTTGACCCAAGTTGACGTCCTACAAACACAAATGCACGCATTACAAACACAAATGGATAACATGTTAGTCTCAACTAAGAAATCATTTTCACCAAAGGACATATGCCCATTCCCTTTTGATAGATCATTGTACATGACACCTTTCCCTCACGGATATGTCATACCGAATCTTCTTAAGTACAATGGCAAACAAAATCTAGTAGAACATATCAGGGAATTTTCTACCATATGCATAGATGTTTCTTACAACCCCATGTATCTTATGAGGCTATTTCCATGAAGTCTTGTAGGAGTTGCACTGGAATGGTTTTCGAGTTTATATTCTAGCATTAGATCTTGGGGGGAACTAGTCGAGAAATTTGTGGAGCAATTCTCTTTCCACATTGACCATGAGATAAAAATAGCAACCTTGTGCCACACAACACAAGATGAAGGTGAAACATTCATTGCTTTCTTCCAGTGATGGAGAACTATTGATAGTAGGTGTCTGGTTGAGATACCCGAAAAACAAAAGGTTACAATGTTTCAAGAAAACCTTCATCCAAAACAAGGGAGTAACTTAAGGGTACATTGCTGCATATCTTTTTCAGAACTCATGGAAAAAGGGGTGATAATAGAGAAGGATCTCATTGAAAAGGGTGAAATCAAAATGACAACATCCAATATAAACCCAATCGTACAAAACACCCCCACTAACAGAAACAGATTCTGATCTCGCAACAAAAATGTCACCAATGATGGGGTGGTTGATGCTAAAACACTACAAGCAAGACCCCTCCTCACATTACAAGGACCCCATACTTTTTCCAACACGATTAATGTTGTCAATCAACCTCCTAACACGGTCTCAAATACTCAACGTCCACAACCGAGGAGATTTCAAAAACGCGAGTTCACTCCCTTAGGGGAACCCATTGAGTCTGTGTTCAAACAACTGTTACAACACAACCTCATACAGCTGCAGGAACCAAGAAAATAAGATCCAGGATAGTTTAAACCAGCTTGGTGGGATGACAATGCCTTTTGTGATTATCATAGGACTAAGGGACATAACCTACAAAACTGTCGACAACTGAAGAATATCATACAGGATCTTGTTGACAAGAGAATTATTGAGGTTAGTGGACAAAAACAAAAGACATCCAACACTGATCATCAAGTCTTTTCAGACCCACTACATGACCATGGGAAAGGAACTATCCCCACTTCGAGTACTAAGACCAATATGTCGGCCAATTATGCGAGTATCAATTATGACTATGATAGCGGCAAAATCATTCATTGCCTTAGTGCCGCTGATCAAAACATCAATACCATTACTATCAATGCTAATCCTAAGTGTGCATTCAATACTCGTCGTACTAAGTTTACTATCCCAGGCCCTCCATCACAACACACACCTCAACCTTCCAAGTTACAATATAACCTACTTGACCAATTGGGGAAGACCTCAGCCCAAATCTCAATCTTGGAATTGTTGCGTATCTCTCTGGAACACCGATCTATCCTCGATAAGGATTTACAGAACACCACAGTCCCTAATGACCTTGATGTCAATCATTTCCAGGAAATGGTGGGCTACTTGACCAATAATCATCATGAACAAGACTATGCCACAGACAAGACGAACCACAATGACCCTTTACATCTAGAAGTCCTTGTCGATGACACCAAGGTTAGATGAGTTTTGGTAGACAGAGGAGCAGGGTTAAATCTATGCACTTTAAAACTGATTAAGGCATTAGGTATCTCAGAAGCATGCGTAGACACCACTAAGAGTATTGTCATTAAGGCTTATAATGATGAAGAACGAAAATCAAAGGGGGTGGTAACACTTCCTATTAGAATTGATCCTACGATAATGGAGACAAAGTTCCAGGTCTTGGATCTCACCCTCCCTTATAACCTTCTGCTAGGTAGACCATGGATTCATGCCATGAAGGCGGTCCCTTCCACATATCATCAGTGTCTTAAATTCCCTTACAATGGTACCGAAATAACTATAGATGGTGATCCCGATCCTTTCCAGTATTGCACCAATCTAAAGGAGATCCCTCAATGTCAAGTGCCAGTCAACCAAGAGGCCTCACCATCTAATCCATCTTCTTATGTTGACCCGTCCACACTCACTCAAACACCTGTTTCACCCTCACTTCCTACCACTACTAGGGTCGAGATCCAAGACAAGGGTTGTGGAGAGTATTACATGAAGACTTCTTATTGTGTTAGCCATTTGGTTCCTCCTAAGTCATATGGTCTACCTATAACAGGTAGGGGACAGTCTATGATCACTATACATGTTCCCCCCACAACAACTTTCACTAAATGGGGTGAATTAAGAAAAGAGGCTATCGATGTAGAAGATGTCACTTCTTGGCTATATAGGGAAGACGAAGAGAGACCACTCTTACTTGCTCATATTCCTACAAGTCTATATGGAAAGGGTTTCAAAATCATGCAAAGCAAAGGATATGATGTACAAAGTGGTTTAGGTTTAAACCAAGATGGTAGAGTGGAACCAATATTTGTTTCTCAATGACCAAAAGGAGTAGGGCTAGGGTTTCAACCGATTCAAATTGGCGTTCCTAGTACTCTATCACCCTTACTTGAGGAAGTAAATGCTTCAGAAGATATTAAGACATCTCATGAACTAGTAGACCAACATCATTGTGACTCCCTTGATTCTAATGATTATGAGTGGGATTCCCTATCCTCTACTTCCTCCACGGACCTTGACAAGTTATTTGGAGAACTCGACTTGATGTTAAGTTCTTCACCTAATCTTTTAAATTCATGTCCACCAAAGAAAATGACAAAAGAGGAATGGTTTAAACACTATTACTGGGAATCACTTGATCCTACCTCTTGGCAACCTGAGCCATCTGTTTCTAATAGTCAGACCCTGGCATTAGGCCCACCTATTCACCCACCTAGACCCAAACCTAAGAGCAAAGAGGACTTGGTACAAGATTTTTGTAACCACATGAATAATTCAATCTTTACCTTGACCCCATTAGACTTCGATAACTTTGACGATGAAATGCCATTAGTCTACCCTCAGCTCATTGATTGGGATCAACAAGACACACCCTTCTTAGACACTTTTGAGAATGACGAAGCAATTGCTGAGTTCCTGGGATTACGTGAAGGCATACCTAACGGAGATCATAAAGCTGGTTTTACCATTGACTTGGACAATAAAGCATATTTTGGGGAATCTGTTCAACCCTCCAGTCGCAAAAATGAGAAAAAGAATAAACAAGATAAAAAGGATGAGTCTTTAGGTGAAAACCGCAAGGCACCTCTAGACAATGAAAAAGTAAAAAGAAAGGACGCATCTGAAGGTGAAAACCTCTCTGAGGCACCTAAGGATGGAGGTTTGAACATTCTTCCCATTGCACAGGAAAAGTCACCCATGCTCGTTGAAGAATCGGTAGAAGTCAACATAGGCACAAAAGAGAATCCTCGACTGATTTATTTGGCAGCGTCATTGACAACACAAGAGAAATCAGAGTTCCACGACTTCTTTGAACAGAGATAGATAAATTTTGCTTGGTCATATGATGACATGCGTGGATTAGATCCTAAACTTTTTCTACATCACTTGCCTTTACAACCAGGTGCCAAACCAGTAAAACAGAAGTTGAGAAAAATGCATCCACAAATTGCTTTATTAGTCAAGGCAGAACTCAGAAACTCTTAGGCGTTGGTTCATGGATCTATTGACTATGCAATTTGGATTCCAATCTTGTACCAGTTACCAAACCAGTGGGGGTATCTACATCACTGCTTGATTTTAGAGATATCAACAAAGCTTATCCTAAGGATGACTTCCCTTTGCCTAATATAGACATGATAGTTGACATGACAACAGGATATGAGATGTTGTCCCTTATGGATGGATTCTCAGGATATAACCAGATCAGAATTTCCACTGAAGATCAACCTAAGACACCCTTCACTTGTCCTTGGGGAACATATTGTTGGAATGTTATGCCCTTCAGACTCAAGAATGCAGGAGCAACCTATCAACATGCCATGACTACTATCTTTCATGATCTAGTACACACTTGTATGGAGGATTATGTCGATGACCTTATTGTAAAATCCAAGACAAGGGCAGAACATTTACAGGTTTTAGACAAGGTATTTCAGAGGCTGGAGAAGTATAATGTGAGACTCCATCCAAAGAAATGTGTGTTTGGAGTCAAGTCGGGAAAGCTGTTAGGTTATATCATTTCTAGACGAGGCATTGAAGTAGATCATGCTAAGGTAAAAGCAATCATGGACATTCCACCACCCAACAATCTTAGTCAACTAAGGACATTACAGGGAAGGTTGCAATCTATCAGAAGATTTATAGTGCAGCTAGCAAACAAGACACATCCTTTTCAACATCTACTTAAGAAAGGAGTACCCTTTGCATGGATAGCTAGGTGTGAAGAGGCTTTTCAATTTATTAAAGAGTATTTACTCACACCACCTATCTTAATGCCACCTATTGAAGGAAGACCGTTGATTCTTTATATTACAGAAACCCATTCATCACTTGGAGCATTGCTTGCACAGAATGACGATGAAGGTCATGAAAGGGCAGTCTATTATATCAGCCAGACTTTGGTTGGTTATGAGCTCAACTATAGTAACATTGAACATGCCTATCTTGCAGTAGTATTTGCTACCCAAAAACTGAGGCACTATATGCTAAACCATCAAACAATGTTGATTGCTAAAATACACCCTTTGAAATATCTTCTCAGCAAGGCAGCATTAACAAGGTGATTGGCCAAGTGGGTAATGATACTTAGTGAGTATGATATCCAGTATGTAGAAAGAAAAGCTATTAAAGGATAGGTCATTGATGATCAATTAGCTGACGCACCCATATAGGAAAATCACCCATTAGTTGCAGACTTTCCTGATGAGTTCATATTCACATTTAACACAAACATAACATGGAAACTGTACTTTGATGGCTCACATACAAATCATGGTTCAGGGGCTGGGATATTGTTTATCACACCACAGGGTGATTCCATCCCTAAGTCATTCAGGATTGCATTTCCATGCACTAACAACATGGCAGAGTATGAAGCTCTGGTGACAGGGTTACGCATGGCAGTCAAGTGGAAGATTAAGGTTTTGCAGGTTTATGGCAATTCTCAATTAGTAATCAGATAGGTAAATGATGATTATGAGACTAAGGATGAGAAGCTTACTCCATATAAGCACATGGCTAATAGTTTTAAAGAGTACTTTGACAAAGTTGAATTTCATCAAATACCTCAGGCTTTAAATAGGGCAGCAGATGTTATGGCTACAATTGCATCACTTCTTGATATTCCTAACAACGTGTCTAACTTTGAGTTCTTGGTGGAATAGCTTTTGGTCCCAGCCTATGATATCCCAGATTCTGAAATGGTGTGTGACATCGTTGGTCCTGATTCCACATGGTACAAAGAAATCTATGATTACCTTCATACCGAAGTCCTACCCATTGGCCTATCCAATAACCAATGTAGGACGTTCCTCCGTAAGTCAGCCAAATACACCATCATCGGAGACACCCTATATAGACATGCCTTAGATAATACCCTACTGAGATTTCTTGATTCTACTGAAGCACAAGCAACCTTGTGTGGGGTGCATGAGGGTATATGTGGTTCCCATTCTAGCAGTCCTACCTTAGCCAAAAAGATTATGAGACTGGGTTACTATTGGCCTACTATGGAAAAAGACTCATATGACTTTGTAAAAAAATGCTGCCAATGCCAAGTTCATGGAGATTTGATACATGCCCCAGCACAAGAGCATCGTCCTATCACATCACCATGGACCTTTTCCCAATGGGGACTTGACCTCATAGGTAAGATCCACCCACATCATCTAATGGACACAAGTTCATTATCACTGCCATTGAGTACTTTACGAAGTGGATTGAAGCCATTCCTATGACATACATTACCGGCACACAGATTTCTAGATTTATCCTGAACTATATCATCTATCGGTATGGTGTCCCTCAGCCCATAATCACTGACAATGGCTGCCCATTTAAGAACCAAGAAGTCTGCCACCTGTGTGATGAATTTCATATCCAACATCACTTTTCCACTCCATACTACCCACAAGGTAATGACCAAGTGGAGGCATCTAACAAGACCATCATTAGAATTCTCAAGAAGACTGTCAATGATGTTGGTCATGACTGGCATTTACAGCTTAACCCTGCCTTATGGGCTTATCATACAAGTACCCGTACTCCCACTGGTGCTACCCCATATTCACTTGTCTTTGGGTCTGAAGCTATTTTACCTATTGAGGTCAAGATTCCTTCCCTAAGGGTTCCCTGAAAGGCCATATTGATGATGAAGAGTACCGAGTGTCGAGACTCCATGAGCTAGAATTTTTAGATGAGCGAAGACAGAAGGCACTAGACCATCTCCAAGCATACCAGAATCACCTTCATCATAGCTATAACAGGAGAGTCTTGAACAGAAACTTTGACATTGGTGACCTAGTTTTAATGGAGAACCCAAAGAATCAAGCAAAAAGAGAAAAACTAGGAAAGTTTGAACCTAACTGGTTAGGACCTTATATTGTCATAGAAGCTTTTGGATCAAGAGCGTACCAACTCGCTACTCCTGAAGGGGAACCATTGTCCTCACCAATCAATAGTATGCATCTGAATAAGTTCTACACATAGCTTCTGGGAGCTTTTGTCTTAATTAGCAAAAATACAAAAAAATTAGAAAATCACAAAAAAAAAAAAATTGTTATCAAGGTGAAGACCTGGCAAACAGGCATCTTAGTAACACCAAAAAATTAGATAATCAGGAAAATAGTAAAGAAAAATCATTCATCCAATAGTGAAAACCACTTCGGTGGTGCTTTGGATAGGTACCATGGTGAAAACCTGGCAAACAGGCGCCATGTGTACTCAACTCTGCTCCTTTGTCTACTATTATTCTAATCTACCCTATACATACAAATTATCCCTTATCTTTCCTGTACCTATTCTTGTACATATCCCTTATCTTTCCTCTCCATCATTTGTATATACCATTCATAATAAGTGGTAATCTTTCCCATACCTTGGAACGATTGACATCGAGAGCATCTCATATCCCCCGTCTTATCCTATTCATAATCAATTGGTCTTATACTCGACTGGGGGAAAACACTCGACATGTGTCATACTGGTTCTTACATTGGCTATGTTGAAGACGTAAAACCATGGAAAACCCAAAAACATCACAAAAGGACCTGAGAAAACACAAAAACATCAGAAAACCTCAAAAAGACAAAAAAATAAAAACATTTCAAAAATCCAAAAACAGAGTCAGAGTCAATCGCACTTGTCAGTCTTTGTCGTTTGTCAAACTACGTTTCCTCTATGACTGGACATAGGCAAGGCCATCTGTTGATGTGCCCTTGAGGCATTAGGTCAGTCCATTTAGGTTTTTCTATATAAAGTCATGAGTCAATCCATATGTCTATCTGACAAGGTCATTGGTCGTGTCAAACTACGAGGTCTCTACGTGTATAACGTAGGCAAGGCCATCAATCGATGAGCCCCCGAGGCCACACTAGGTCAGTCCATTAGGGTCGTCACATTCATTTTCACACACGTCTTTTATTTGTAGTCAGTCTTGTTGGTCAAGTCAAGTCGAACTACGAGGTCTCTACGGGTATAACATAGGCAAGGCCATCAATTGATGAGCCCCCGAGGCTACACTAGGTCAGTCCTTTAGGGGCTTTTCGTCACACACAGTCAATTGTCCACACATCATATCAAGTCATGCAGTAATCTGGTGAACAAGTTATCAATGTCTCTAAGTCAAATCAAACAACTGGCCAAACAAAACAATTCAAAATAGATCAACCAACAGTCTGCTATAGGATGTGTCCTTGGAAATAGACATTATCAAAACAATCAACATGTGTCTTATACAGGATAAGTCCTTCTTGCATAATCGATAAGGTCAAACATAGCCTTACATAGGTTATCACATCAATGACATCTGACTCAACGTCTTATACGATACATGTCTTTCTAAAACCAGGCTTTGTCATGCCTTATACAGATAGTCATAACATCGAAACCACACTCACGGTCTTATCCGATATGTGTATCTCCTACAATCAGGCTCTATCAATCAACAAATCACACAAACAAATCATGTTTTGGCAAACATTTTACTAGCTTTTTGACTTTATGGCTTATTTATCTTATCATTTTATTTGACTTAATGACTAGGAATTATGTTACTAGCTTTCTCAAGGATGTCCCATGAAGGATTTAGAGAAGCAACGATGTATCAGAATTCTATTTTCTTTGAATGTTGTCTGCCGACTGTCTTTTAAATTTGATTTGTTGTCATGTTACTAGTTTCCTCAAGGATGTCCCATGAAGGATTTAGAGGAGAAATGACATATCATGGCCTATCTTTTATTTGTTTGTTGTCTGTGGTTTGTCCTAACAAAATGACTGGGGCAACTGGTGCCCTTAGTATGAGTTAATGACAATCCTTGTCTATGACTGTCTGTTCTCAGCAAGTGGATGACCTTGCACACCTTGATCTATGTCATATCATGGTGTTTTTCTCCATTTGTATTAGTCCCGCCCAATGATGATAAAGTGCAATACTTTTTGTGATACGGAAAAATATCGAAGATTCCTAATACTCACATCTATCTTCTGTCTTTCATTCTTTGTCGATCTTTCTTTCCGCACTACCAGTTCTTCTTTCTTGCATTATGACGAAGTCCTGTGACATAAAATGGTGTACATCATCCTACATCAACATACATGTTAGAAGAATTCATACATATAGGCATATTTTACATCCAAATCACCATGGCATCATAGACAATAATCATTAAAAACCAATACATATTATAAGAATTTCATGTACAAATCAACTATAAATACGTGCATCACGTTACATTTGCATTAACACACATGTCATCTGCATTATACATATAACATCACATTGCATCTCATAATCATATAGGATCATATATCATATAGCATTAAACATCACATAGAATCCTCATTATCTCATTAGCTGCATAAACATCATAAAATGCATACACTCATCCATCACATAGGCATATCATATAAACATCACATGTATAAATCAAGACTACATAATTAGTACATAGAAATGCATATCATAAGAATCGCCACCAAAATCATATATATATATCACTCAAATGTGTCACATCACAATGTCATAATGTATCATAATACATGGAAGCCTGCAGGCTATAGGATCAAAATACAATGTCTCACAATAATCTCAAGCAGTATCTCTATCCTAAACTGCCACTGCTATCATGCCCGGGGGTGTGTGGGAGAATGATGCTGGGAACCTACTGATCTCTGCACTGTGGGAGGTCTATCATATGGCCCTACTCTACGTGGCTGATCCACCCCCTCTGTGCTAATTGTCCATGTGTGGGTCCTAGTCTGAGACCTGCTACTGTGTGCCGCTGAAAAACTGGGAGCCTGTCTCTCTAGGGGAACCTATGCCTCATATAAGTCCTAGTAGTATCTCTCCCTCTCTCCGGCTCTGACCAACTCTCTAGCAAATGCTATTGATGGTCCTGTGCATAATGACCTGAGCTCTGTGAATCTATGCTCAATATCCTGCCGCTGAGCTATGGCCTGATCCCTATCCATCAAGGATTTGTCTCTCTCCACCCAATAAGCATCCCTCTCTACCATCAATACTCTCATCTACTCCTCCAAGGAGGCAACTTGGGCTCGCAACATATTTGTGTCAGGATCCTCTGCCTCTGTCTCATCCTGTCAGGCCCTGTCTCTCCCATCCTCCTCCTCATCCAGCTCCTCTAGGATCTGATCTTGAATCTCCTACTCATGATCATCATCCTCATCATCGTCCTCCTAGTAGGCACCTAGCAACCCAAGGGAATCAACCTCTGCCTCCTCTCCAACTGCCTCCTCGGCACCTCCCTCCTCTCTGCCTGCCTCCTCGGCACCTGCCTTTGCCTCTGCTGGGATGTCTGGGATGTTTGGGATAATAGCCTCTGTTGGCTGCTCCTCCTCACCACCTCTGGCCACATCTAGCATAGCCACATCCTCCTCTCCTCCCCTCTCCTCCCAGATCAGTGACAAGGCTGGTCCTCATCCCTGTCAACCATGCCTCCCTCTCCTGCCTCCACATCAGCCACCTCTGCCATCATCACCTCCATCACCATGGCCTCCTCTGCCTCCTCGGCCTCTCCCTCTGCCTCGTCTACCTCTGGGACCTATCCCATGCCTCTCTACCGGTGCTGGCTGCCCTGGATCTGTCATGGGAATCGGCCTGTGTACTGCCCACCACTGATCATAAGCTGGAGTCATCCCTAGATCTACTGGTCTGTCCCTCCATCTCCATGGAAGTGCCTGTAAACCATTAATATCTGCCTCTGTAGTGGTGACTGGAATCTCTGGCCCCCATAGCAGGACCTCTCATGATGATCTGACAAACTCAGCTCTCCCTTGAGGTACATCCTGTACCTCTCCATACTGTCTCAGTACCCAGTCCGGCAGCTGCCACTCTATAATGTGCATGTGGGACACTGTCCATCCCACCAAATACTGTCTATCTACAAAATGGTAGGTGCTCATCCTCATCTGACCACTACTCGCAGCTAAGGTACAGTCTCCATGTGAACTCCTGCATCATGTCTATAGCATGTCTAAAATAGCCTATGTCCCTAATATGGTGCTGTGTGGTGGCCCCCACATAACGAAAGGCATATGGCGCTCCATGAGGTACATCAACTGTAACAGGTGGTCTGAATATAGCGATATTCTCCCACGCCCATACCATTAGGAGCGTGGTACCGCAGCTCATCGACTGTGCCTCTCTATAGGCAATGCCATGCAAGTGGAAGTACAACATCCCTAGCACACACAAACCCCATACATAAATGACTTGGCACTCCAGCATGCCCACTAACATCTCCCCCCATCCCACAGGGAATCCATGACCACGGCGGTCAGGCAGTACAATACCACCTATCAGTGTCACTACTAGACAGTCTAATTGTCTATATCTCTGGGCCAATACCCACCACCTAATCTCATAGTCGTCAACCCCTAGCTGTCTAACATCGGCATGGGGGTAATATCTACACATCTCGGCTATACCCCTCTGGGTATCATAGACTACCTGTGTCACTCTAATAGGCAGTCTCAATATCCTATATACATCCTCCAAAGTCACCGTGGCCTCTCCAGTCAGTAGGTGGAACGATGATGTCTCCGAGTGCCCTCGATTTGCCTGAATCTGGGGCATATCAGTCACATGCAACAAACCTAAATGCCATAGAGTCCGTCGCTCGGCTGGCCACAAGCTATCTCTAAATCAAAATGTAGTGGGTCTCGACTCCCGTGTATAGATAGGGTCCAATACAACCTGCAACAACATCATATATGCCTCCTGTAAGTCTAAATCATTTATTCTAGTGAAAAATGCAAATGCGTCATTATTTTGCACATGTGTCATATTTTTAACATGTATGCGTCGCTTTTTCACAAATGCGGTTAATAATAAACATATGCGTCATAAAAATAACATTTGCGTTTCAAAATAACATATGCGTTTCTAAATAAATGTATGCAACTATAACTATGCACATGCGTTTCAAGAAATCAAATGCGTATCAAAATAAACAAATGCAGCTATTAATATGCACATGCATTGCAAAATGTCAAATGCGTCACAAAAATAAACAGATACGTTTATTCGCTAAAGACTTCAAAATGGCCAGCATGAACTATCAAATGTGGCTTTTCGCGGTCAAATGCGTCGTTCACGCATACATATGCAGTGCAAAATAAAAAGTGACACATAACTAAAAATTGATTTAAAGGCAATAAATAATGCGCAAATCAAAAAATTTCAAAAGGCAAGTTTTAGGTCCATACCGGGGGGTCCGCACCGGCTGGTCTCTAGTATGTCCAGATCCTGTATGCACGATGATGGGTGGCTGGAACTAGAGACATCCTCACTAGAAAGTCAGAGAAAATTTTCAAATCTCTAAGCTAGGTGGGTGCAAATGAATAGTTTTTCACCCTAATTCAAATATATACCTAGGGCTTAGGTGGAATTTCTTTCCTACTGGCCATGTAAACTTCCATTTTCTATCATCCTGTACCTGTCCCTCCCACTTCCAATCCCAATTTCATCAACTGCATCGCATTTCTTCCTATTTACTGAACTAATCGGGAGCATTTCCAATTTTTTCTAAACATTTCAGAAATTTGTCCATTTTCCCGAGGGGGCATACCTTCACCTATTCTAATCTGGAGCATTACTGGGGCATATTTTTGTCGATTTTCTTTGACACAATGCCGAAATGACATTGTATCAAAGAGGGGCAAATGTAGACACCGAAATTTGGTTTAAGCCTGCGACTTCCACATTCTTCTTAAATTCGTATTCTTCATGGTCTTGATTAAATAATCTTAATTATTTAATTAATTCATCTTGTTTTATTTCTTCTATTAATTAAATAATCTTAATTATTTAATTAATTCACACTTTTCTTTATTCTATCTGATTAATTAAATAAACGCTTTTTATTTAATTATCTTACTAATTAACCTTATTTGTCTTGTCAAATTAAATAAGTTCTTATTTAATTTACTCTTTATCATATTTCAACTATAATTAAATAAATTCATTATTTATTTAATTATTCTTCAAATATCGAGTCTTGAATTAAATGAATTATTTAATTCATTAATTCTATTTTAACACATTCTTCTATATTTTAGATAATTATGTGAGTTATCTAAGTATTCACTTTTACTCAACTTGACATCCATGTTAATCATTTAGTTAACTCTTCATTTGATGTCTGAGTGGCATCTTCGAGTAATCTCTTTTTCAAACCATTCAATCATCCAGTTCTAACTCATTTGCGTGTACATGGATTAATTAAATATTCTTATTTAATTAATTAAGTGTTGTGCGTGCATTCAAACAGAGAGTCGTTATAATCAATCTTTATCTTTGTCATGCAAAGATATTTCTAATGTTTTCGAATGCCGAATTGAAGATTAAATCATTTATTTAATCTTTAATTCTATTTCTAATTCAAATCACTCATGTCATCACTGTCAGTTATCAGAATGCATGGCTAATCAGTCAATCTCAATCGTCCATTGATCTTTCAATCTTGGCCTGTCATTCAAATAATCAATTTTCTATAAATTGATTTTTCATTCTTCATTCCAATCTCTCTCGTGAATTTTGTAACTTTGGAGAGCACTTTGTCTTGAATCTTCGATATTTTGCTAATCACTATCTTAGGCTATACTTGCACGAACTTGAAAATCTGAGGGCAATTATACTACACAAAGCAAAATGGAGAAGGGAAATCGAGATGAATCATGGAAATACGTTTGAAAATTGGTGAGATTGTTTTAGTTTTAATTACATTTTTACTTTCCCATGTTCTTTGTTGCTTAACGAATGAATTTGCATTTTAGATTTTAGTATTGCATTGCATGTGTGCTTCTAATCAATCTTGTTTGTTGTCTATTGTGCAAAGCTTTTATTCTGCGTTACACACATAATCAAAATGTAAATCAATCCTTAGTCCATACCAATCAAGTCGATTAATCTTTCCAAATAATCCAATCACATCCTTTGGTCTTGATCCTAATCTTGTTGTAAACCCAATCAATCAAATTCAATCAGTCAATTATCAGTCATCCTTGTGTTGATCTAGGGATATGTCTTTCCCCACAATGACAACACGATCATCATCCATTATCATCAATGAAATTCAATCAATCAATCAATCATCCTTGTGTTGATCTAGGGACATGTCATTTCCCACAATGACAACACTATCATCATCAATCAAAATCAATCAATCAATCAATTAATCATTGGTTTGCAAGCTTGACGGGGGAAATACCATGTTTGTTTTTGTATCATTTGTGCATGCTTGCTTGCTTGCTTGTGTGCGTTATCATTTTTATCTTTCATTTGCATCAAATCCAAATTATTCTAGCTAATATTCATATCTTGTATCTAGACAAGGTTGTATTACATTGGGGTATAAGACACATCATCACCTTGTCCTTTATACCTTGGTACAACATGTCTAGTGTTACATCAAACATCATGGTTATTCACTTTCTTGTAGCATAACATATCATTCATTTCCTTCATCCACTTCCTATCTTGCATCATTCATCTTGTCCCTCCTTATCATTTCATTTCGAGATCATACCCGTGTTTGTCCAACCCACCTATCCTCTCAAGGGGGCATCATCATCCCATCATCATCCTATTCTTATATCATCATCATCCCACTCTTATTTTTTCATCATCGTATCTTTCTATCATCATCCATTTCCCTCTATTCACACCTTCGCTTCTTTGAAATGATGTTACTCGACACAAAGCTCATCATCTCAAACATCATCTCAAAGAGGGGAAAAATGTAGACACTAAAAATTGTCCTAAGCTTGTGATTTCTAAATTCTCCATCATTTCCTCTTTTGTCTTTGATAATTAAATAATTTTAATTATTTAATTATTTTCTAAATTCATAATTCTTTTATTAATTAAATAATTTTAATTATTCAATTAATTCATTTTTTATCATTATTCCTCCTTGATTAATTAAATAAATTTTATTTAATTAATTACACCACTAATTAAGTCTTCTTTCTAAAATTAAATAAATTCTTTTTTATTTAATTTTTGTCCACTTTCCACTATAATTAAATAATTATTTTAATTATTTAATTATACATTAGCCTTTTCTCTCCTAAATTAAATAAATTATATTTATTTAATTTGGTCCACTCTCTTGAATTTTGAATTAAATAATTATTTAATTCAAAATGATTCCTCCTATGTCGCATTCTTCTATAATTAAATAATATCTTTATTATTTAATTATACATTGGCCACCTAGATTAAATAATTTTTATTATTTAATTTCTCCTATCACCTCTTTATTCATGCCAATCTTATCTTCCACATCAAATCTTATCTCTTGACATCTCATTTAATCCTAGCCCTTGATTTAATTATCTCATAATTCAATCTCAACCTTTCATCCTTATCATTTTCCCTAATTATGCCCTAACCCTAGTCCATACCTCAACTTTCAATCTTGTCCATTGATTAAGACATTTTATTGGCATCCAATCTCAACCATCAATCCAAATTAGACCTTTCCTATAAATCAACCCTCTCATAAGCCATTTGGGGGGTTGATTCTTCAAGTATCCTTATGCTGCCAAAATCATTCTTGAATCATTCATCCATTTCTATCTATCATCATTCATCTATCATCTCCATCTCAATGTTATGCTGCTGAATTGAGCAACCAACATATCAAAAAAATTGAATAATTCATCCATCATTGTGTCTATTTGGGGTATTGAAGATTTGGATTAGGTAATACAAGTTATTTGTTTTATCATTTTTATTTAATAAAAAAATTTCATATACAACATCCATAGACATAATATCACACAATACCTCATCATGGTAATTTCCAATCTTGAAGTTTACCACAAATTGTTCATTTACCAAAGCTTTATAGTCCTTCTACAACCAAGAAATCCAGTATGGATTTGGATTCCTTCTTCTCTCTATCTTCAACTTACTAACCATCTCTTCTGAAACAAGGTTATCATTACTATCTCCATCAATAATAACATTGCAAACTTTACCTTCACACATACATTTGGTGTGAAACAAATTCTTACTTTGAGTTGGCTCTTTCTCCTCATTCAACAAGGATCTTCTAGTAACAAGAACCTCTCCTTTTTCTACATCCTCAAAATGTGAAGACTCAACATCTTCATCTACATGTGCAACTCATGCATTACCCTCGGGTCTTCTATTTGTCCTTCCTTGATGTTGAGGACACTCATATTCCCTGTTCCCTTCTTCTCCACATTGGAAACAGGTTCCATGAATGCCTCCCCGCCCTGGTCCTCACCTAGATCTCCCTCTTCCTCTTTGGTCTCCATTATGAGGACAATAGGTGTTATCTCATTTCTAGTTTTGGCTACTACTAGATCCTTCGCCCTTCTTTTGGTCTTCATTTCAACCTCCATATGACTGTCCACTAGTCCTTCCACCGCGACCTCCACCTCTTTTCTTACTTTTAAACCTCCTATTCAACTTCTCTTATACCTTCAAAGAAAAAATACCTCCTACTTCTCTTATACCTTCAAAGAAAACTAATATGCATCTTCGATGGTAGACATTCTTACCAGACTCAACTCTTCTTGAATGCTTGTCTTCAACCCATTTATGTAATGGGAAACTTTCTCCTTGTTGGCCTCAAAATGACCTATTCTGATAAAGAATTGGTAGAATTCTTTTGTATACTTAACAAATTTTCTTTCTTGTTTCAACTCTTGCATCTTCTTCAAAAATCCAACTCATAGTCCCCAGGAATGAACTGTCTTTTCAGTTTTTCCACCATCCAATCCCATCTTGTTATTTTCTCTTTTCCTCTTTTATTTATTTCCAACTAGACTTCTTTTCACCATACGCTAGCATGGCCTTTCAATTTGTCCTTTGCAAATTTGACCCTATCTGGGTCTTCTATTTAATCATACTAAAAATACTCTTCCATGTCATTAATCTAATTGATTAGCTCCTCTGGATTTAGGTTTCCAGAAGAATTAGAAACTTCTATCTTTTGCCTCTTTCCAATCTTGGAAATGGCCCTAATCAGTCTAACTTCTCCAGGATCCATTATATCTTGTGCTTCCTCTTCGAATGGCTCCTCATCTTTATCCTCATCCTCATTTTCATCTCTTCTTTTGACATCAACTACTCTTGATGTGCTTAAACTTGTATCTAGAGGGATATAAAACCCTCTTCTATTACCCCAACATTTCTCCCACCATGGTTTCTTTGTGGAGGCATCTTTTCTAATAGACCCATAACCACAAGTCCTAGTGAAAACTGTCTCACGTTCAATGATATGTTTACACACTTAGGAAAACTTACTCTGATACCACTTGATTTAGGGTACTCCCCTTACAATATAAAACTCACAAAAGCAACAGATAATGGCACAAACAAAATGCAAGAAGGAAAGAAAATATTTTCTATTATCACTGAAATGAAAATGAAATTACAACATTATATTTGACATCACATGGGCTTTTTGATTACATAAATATGCAAATTTGCAAATTGGAGCCACCATCTACTCTGCTCTCACCTACTTTTCTGTAGTCCCCCTTTGCATCCTTTATTTGGAAGGTGTAACCACTCTAGAATCTTCTAGAAAGCATAACTTCCTTAGGAAGATATTTTGAAATTTTATTAATTTTGGTATTACAAATTCATGGGGTCATAAATTTTGATCTGACTGTCAGATTTTCTATTATAATATATTTTTGAAAAGGTCTCAAGAATCCAGAAAGTAGGGCCTAAAGGCCAACTACTTTCATTTTCCACCAATTTTCAAGCCCATCTAGAGCCTCTAAGTGCCTCAAAATTGACCCCGAAGATTTTACTATGATTTTCAAAAATTAAAATTTTAATCTCTCAAATGAAAAATGGTATTGAAGTGATTTCTTTGCCATTGGCTTCAATTTACCATTTTGGAGGTTTGTGTAAGATTTTGTATCCAACTATGCATAAATGCAAACTTACAAAAATAGTAACCCTACCAAATTTAGCCCTTATTGAAAAGAGACAACATTTTTTTGGGTGATGCAAGATTGATTTTACACCTTGTATGCTCGTACATCACTGTTAGTAATGAAATTACTTTACACGACATAACAATGGAGAGTGATGACCCTTTTTTTGGCCTCTCTCCTAAAATATCTCCTACTAGGGTAAATGGTATAACACAAGAGAATGATACCTTAGAGAAAAAGGATAAATTCATGAAAAATCATAACAATCAAATAGAGCATTCTTCTAATATCCCCACTATCGATGAAAAAAAAAATTCAACCATTGATAACTCCCTTACATGTGATGAAGTCATTTTAGAAGAACCAACCCTTGAATGTCAAGAATATTTGGTTTGTAGTTCTCCTAAACACTCTCCTACTAGGGAAGATATAATGGTGGAAGAAAATGAGAACATTGACAATAGTAATTTCTTAGATGAAGATGATGAAGTAACATTAGACTCCTCTTCACTAAGAGATCATGAAAGTGAGGATAAGTCTTCTAAGGTTATGCACATTAGATACCCCTTAGAGTACTCTCTCGAGCCTAAAATTATCATTTATCCAGCCTCTCAAAAAACACAAGTTCAAAACAAACCCATCCTTATCCTCAAACCACCTAAGAAAAATGTTTTATAGCAACCAAGTTACAATACCATTACTCATACATACAACACTAGGAATAATATGCAACCAAGGCAAACATCTTCAACATCTTTACCATTACCTAATCCTATCTTTCCTAGTTCCCCTCATTTGTCTTTGAATAGCGGAAAAGAGTATGATCTTGTTGAACAACTTAAGAAGACTCCTACAAAGATATCCCTATGGGACATGATTCAGAATTCACCTAACTATCACAGTATGCTTCAAAATTTCTTACAAGTTCCTATCCCATCTAATGTGCAACCAAATGACATAGTACCCATGATTCAAGGAATAAATTCTGACATTGCTTTCCATCAAAGTGAACTCCCTCATTTTGAAGTGCAAAAAAAATGTGATTCTTTCATGATAATAACTCGATATAATAGTATAGGGATAAAGCAAACCATTGTTGACAATGGCTCAACCTTAAATGTGTGTAGTGAAAACCTTTTTGATAAGCTTGGTGTTGATAAATAAAAAATTCAACCCAACTCTTTATTTATTAAGGGGTTTGATAATGTGGGAAACAAATAACTTAGAGTGATAACTTTACCTATTACAGTTGGAAAGGTTACCTTACAAACCCCTATTCATGTTATGCCTCATGATTTTTCATATAATCTTCTTTTGGGAAGGTCGTGGATTCATGAGATGCATGTCATGCCCTCTACCCTTCATTATATCATGAAATATGTCTATAACAAATTTTATACAATCAAAGTCGATCATGTAACATACAATTCTTTGAACATTGAGAAAGGTAAAGATAATCCTTTGAAAACATTGACACCAACCACACAAGTGGAACCTATGCAACAAAAATATAATGAAACACACATTGAGCATGTCATGAAGCTAGTAGATGATGATTGTGGTTCCTTTGATTTCACACCTAGCTTTGATGGGCAACCGAAGACCATAATAAAGCAACGTGAAAAAGAAAAAGTGGTAATGTCAACAAAAAACTTAGAAGACCCTTCAAAAGAATCCACCTCAACCACTTTAGAAAAGGAAAATTACACAACAAGCTTTGATGAACTTAATTATGAGCAACCACTGAATCCAACAAAAATGAAGAATCTTTATGGAAAAGGTTATGAAATGATGAAAAAACTCAATTATAGTGGAAAATTATGTGGTTATAGAGAGCAAGTTGTCTATATCCCTATAGAGCCTCACACACAAGAAAAGGATAGTGGTCTTGGTTATTGTTCCTCAAAGACATAAACGAGCCTTTACTTAATATTAACACTATCACAACATCCGTGTAAGCCAACTTTAATAGTGGTGCATCCTGAAATGATAGACACTAGTGGTCTTGATTGTATCCTTTGCAAGAAATGAAACAAACAAAGAAATATTTTCTTAATGTCAATGTCATCATGTAAAATGCTAATGAATTGAATTCATTCGATTTTAACAAAATCTCACAATCTAAAGAGTCTTGTGTAAGTATTACATCTTGTACTAAGAAAGAGATATCTTTTCTGCAAACTTTAGGAGCACCTTCTACCATTGATCAAGATGGTATCTTTCCGAGACTCCTCCATGATCACTTGATATCTCTTCCTCCAAGAACATGAAAGAAATTTGATTACAAGACTTCATGTTGTGCATATCATAGAGTTCATGGTCATTCTACTAATGAATGTAAGGCTTTGAGTAGAAAAATTCAACATCTCAAGGAGTGTGGTGCTCTTCCTTGTGTTGAAGCACCTAATTCCTCTAACTAATACTTATTTTCATCCTATTCAACTCACCCTTTTCCTGCACTAAGCTGGGGCAAGGGGTTCGGTAGCCTTGTCCTCATATGTCACCTATCATTTCCACTTTTGGCTAGTTGATCACTTCTCATGTATATGTAAGAGCAAGCTTGGGATGTGGATGACATGCCTTAAATTGGATTGCATGTGATGTACTAAGTTATACATTTTGGGGGAAACCCTCTTTTCCTTCTTCATTTTTGTCTAATTTAAAGGAATTTCTCACACAAATGGTGTTAGAAACCACTTTAAAGTGGGGGCATACATCAACAATCATGTTTCATTGTGCGATTTTCTTTCTTTCTGTGATGCGTCCTTTTCTTAGTGGTGTCATTGGGTTTGATTTCCTCTAAGAGTGTGATATTTATTTTACTTGTCCTCTCTTGGAAACATTAAGCAAAATTTTCCCTAAGATGAGACCTTGCACAAACTTAGATAAATCCCTTGGAACATCTCTCTTTCTTGCCGCCTTGCATTTTTGTACCTTATTAAAGTCATGGAGGTATGGATTTGATATGATCCCATGGGGCTCACCTAGTAAACACCTAGCTTCACTAGCCCTTCTGAGCATGCATTTTTGTACCTTATTAAAGTCATGGAGGTATGACTTTGATATGGTCCCATGGGGCTCACCTAGTGGACACCTAGTTTCACTAGCCCTTGTGAGTGTGTTTTATTTGCATAGTGGACAACACGTTCCACTTGTAAAATTTATTTTTGAACAAATAGCCTAGACTCATTCCACCACATTGGATGGTGACTCAAAGCTTTATCTATTGCATTTTTCTTTTTCTTTTTCCTTTTTCTTTCCCTATATTTGATTGCTTATGTTTGCGATCTGGTTATGGCTTCATATATCATCTGCAAGTGTGTTCTTTTTTTCCTATGTTGGTTTGTCTTAGGATCTCGACCTTGGGGGCTTGATCATCCCTCTTGATTATTTTCATCCTATCTTACCAACATTTGTACATTTGAACCCCTCTTGATTTCACGGTTGGCTACTTTAGCATGAGTTTGAAGCAAGTTAATCCTCTCACTAAAGTGGGGGATAAATCTAGTGTAGTAAAATGAATACCCTTGCATTTTCACACTTGTTTGGGTCTGCCTTGCTTTATTTATGCTTCTTTATGGCTTAATTGGTCCTATTTTTCATCCAAAAGCCTAATAAACTATATATGTTTATGGAAAATTCTGAAAAACATCAAATGATAAATGATAATTTAATGTTTTTATTTGTGTGTCCTTGATTTTTGGGTTGGGACTAAAATTCCACCTATAACATCTTTTCCCCCCAAAAGTCTTGGGACCCATTATTCAAATGAATCTTAAATGGGCCCATTTTTGGAGTCTGTGCCCCAAGTTTTAATCCTTTGGACTAAGACACCACCTAGGGCATCTTAGTCCTCCTTGGGTTATTTTTGTGATTTAATTTAAAATTTTGGCAGTATTTAGCCTCCTTTATTTAATGAATTCCTATGCTATCTTTTTGTGGTGTAATTTCGGGATATTAAGCATGAATAAGTATAAATAAAAGGTTCCTCCATTCAATTTTCATAACAAGCATTCAAGTATTCTTTCCTAAGGAAATTTTATGCATTTAATAGTAATTCATCAAGATTCAAGCATCATTTCAAGGGTTTAGTGCATCCATTCATGTTGTTGTGCCAAGATTGTGGATGTAGCATTGAAGATCTACTTACAACCATTGTTCACATCATATATGAGGATCCAAAATCTACATTATTTATGGCCACTACATGGTAGATTATAGATTTGCTTCACAAGACATCACAAAAGGTGATATCATTTACATATTTCTTGTTTCATGTTCCATTTCATCATTTGGTTTAATTACAAACAAGGGGTTTGACCAAGGAAAACCCTATCCCCTAACAATCAACAAGTTTTTCCCTCTTACATATTTGTAATTCTAGATTTAGGTTGAAGACATGAAGATCCTTTAAAGTGCAAAGTTTCAAAAGTTGCGAAGTTGCATTGCCAAAGTTTTCATCTTCACAGAAGCTCACCTTTAGGCCGAATCCAAAAATTTCAGAACCTGAGATCATAAAGGAAGAAATTATAGACCTTGGAGCTTAGGATCACATTCAAAGGTTTTAGAAATTTAGAATGGGACTAATACGCCACCTTGGGTGTCTTAGTCCTCCTAGAAATATTTTTTAGAGATTCCTTCAGATCCGATTCTGACATCTTAAGAGAATGCATCTACCTTGAAAAATAGCAACAGGACTAAGACAACAGTAAGGGCGTCTTAGCCCCCCTTAGAAACTTTTGACAACATTTTTTCATTTCCAAAAACCTAATCACATTTTCAGACTTCCTAGGTACATACCCCCTAACTTGTTGTGGTTTAATTTTGTCATTTGATCTCTTTATTTAGCTTGTATTACTAGATTTTGTAGGTTGAATGCTTATTTGTCTTTTCCAAGCATTTTATTGGTGGTGAACCCCTTAAAGCTAAAAAAATCCCCTCCTATGTCCTCCTTTTTGAGAATTAACTCACCTTATGAGGTTGATAGTCAATCCAATTAGGGTTCCTAGGACATTATTGAATGATAATAGGGTAATAGTGGTGTTCTATGACCTAGGTTATAAAGCATCTCCATTTTCCTATGGTTCATATTCAATAAAACACTATGAATCTAATTGCATGCACTAGATATCATAGTTACAAGTCCAAATTAGAAAAAAATATAATTTTATCCTTCAAAGAATTTTTTTTGTGTTAGCAAGTACATGTCACTCTTTCAAAATGGTGTTTACTATTAAAAAATAATTTATGAAGGATACGGAAAAATAAATGCAATTTTCTTCCAATTTTTTTTAAAAATATATATTTAGAATCTATAGAAAAAATGTCACAAATAACTAGTTTTCATCATCTTCAAATTCCTCATGGTTTAGCAGCTATAGGTGCCCAAAAGTGAAGATTTAGTTAAAAGAATTCAGTTCAATGTCTAGTTTGGCCAAAAATTGTAAACTAGTATTGTGGGATCACCCAAAGCCATAAGTCGAGAAATTCTTCTCATAGGAATGTTGGATGTAGAAAATAAGGTCACGAAACTTGTAAATCAATTACAAGTTTTAAGACAAATCTTCCAAGGAAGTGGAAGATAGAAGAAACTAGTGATAAGATGGATATGTTAATGATTTATCAAAAGAATAGAAGATGTTTTATGTTTGCGTTTTGAATTAGCATGTAAGAGAATATGAATTTAAATTCTCTATTTTCCAAAGTAAACATCTAGTATTTTCCAATCTAAATAATATATTCAATTAATCTAATTTATGAACCAAGTAAATCAAATCTAATAATATATACAATTAAAATCAAAAGATCCACAAATTTAAGCTACATTGAGCTCACTAAAATGTAAGATCGTGAAAGTGTGATCTAGCATCAATGACTTAAACTAGATCAATATTTTTCACCTCAACATTCGAGAGCCAAAATTAACCAAGAGATGTGTTGTGCATGTTTTGCACACACGCCCCATCGTAGGCAGGGACCCCTTTTTTCGCTCCCGACAGGCTGCTTTGCTCCTGTCTTGTTTTGCGTGCCCCATTTTCCAAGCCCAAATTGGTCATGTGCCTTCAAACAATCAAATCCCCCTGACCAAATTCACCTACTTGGGGTATTCAAATCCAGGGAGAAATAAAATCCCCCTGTCCCTTTTCTGTCTTTTGTCTTGTTCCTGCTGACTTGGTCCCTGATCGCTCGATTCACTTTTTTCCACATTTTGGACTTTGGGGACAACTTTATGGTGGATTTGGGATGCTTTTGTGGTGCCTAAGTGAATTGCCAGGGTTTCGTCAATGTTTCGTTAAGTTTCAGTGGTTTCAGAACTTTCCCTCCAAAACTCCCTCCCTCTTTGGTTGTTTTGAAACATTTGTAGACCCCTGATGGTCCACTTTCCACATTTTTGAATTTGGGGACAACTTTCTGATGGATTTGGGATGTTTTTGTGGTGCCTAAGTGAACTGCCAAGGTTTTGTCAGCGTTTTGTTAAGTTTTGGTGATTTTGGAACTTTCCCTTCGGAACTCCCTCCCTCTTTGGTTGTTTTGAAACATCTGTGGACCCCCAATGGTCCGCTTTCCACATTTTTGACTTTGGGGACAACTTTCTAGTGGATTTGGGATGTTTTTCTGGTGCCTAAGTGAACTGCTAAGGTTTTGTCAACATTTTGTTAAGTTTTAGGGGTTTCAGAACTTCATCCCTCTTTGGTTGTTTTGGAACATCCGTGGAGCCCCTCCGACCTAGCCTCTAGGACCTAGCCCCTCGGTGGCCGTTTCTTGGACTCCATCCCTCTGTGGCCGTTTTGAGCATCCATGGAGCCCTGATGACCTGACCTTCAGGACCCAACCCCTTTGTGGCTGTTTCCAGGACTCTGTCCCTCCGTGGCTGTTTTGAGCATTCATGGAGCCCCGACGACCCGGTCTTTGGGACCTAGCCTCTCCGTGGCTGTTTCTGGGACTCCATCCCTTGGTGGCCATTTTGAGCATCCATGGAGCCTCAGCAACTTAGTCTCTGAGACTTGGCCCCTATGTGGCTGTTTCTGGGACTTCGTCCCTTCGTGGTCATTTTGAACATTCGTGAAGCCCCAGTGACCCGGCCTCCAGAACCTAGCCCCTTTGTGGCCATTTCTGGGACTCCATCCCTCCATGGCCATTTATGGGACTTCATCCCTTTGTGGCAATTTTGAGCATCTGTGAAACCCCAGTGACCCGACCTCTAGAACCCTGCCCCTCCGTGGCTGTTTTCAGGACTCTGTCCCTCCATGGTCGTTTTGAACATCTGTCGGTCCTCGGTGACCCATCCTCTAGAACCCGACCCCTCCGTGGCCATTTCCAAGACTTCGTCCCTCCATGGCTATTTTTGGGACTCCACCCCTTCCTTGCCGTCTGGGACTTTCCTTCTGAACCGCCATGTGCTCATTTTCTTTTCAAAAGGGCAGTGACCCTCTGACTTTCCCCTTCCAAGCTTCTATTTTTTTTTTTTCAAATGAGTCCAATCTTAAAGAAGTTTTTATGGGCACTCTTCCTTCCCCTTTTCCCATGCGCTATAATTGAAAAATATTGGTTTTGCTATGTTTTGTGAGGTCTGGGAACTTCCCTTCTGGTTTGTTGTCCCTCGTTCGCTGCCCGTCCCCTTGGGCCCGCATTAATGTTTATGATCCAAATGAGTTCTAAATATGAATATTATGATCTTTGCTAATGCATGGATGGATCTAACAAGGATTTTTCAAGATTTGACTAATGTTTTCCTTGATTTGTGTATGAAAGCACTTACAACACTTCATGTATGCAGGATTCAAGGAGCCTAATGTGGGTCCATCAGGAGACCCATTGAGAAAGCTAAACATGGAGTTCGCATAGCTCCTATCACCATTCATTTCACGTTCGCCTCTCCCCATAGCACCTACCAAAAGGGTCAATGTTAGAAGAAGGCCTGTGCCAAGGAAGTCAATGACAAAAATGCAAGGGGGTGGCCTTGAAGAAGGCATAAGGGAGTTGTCTGCCCAAATCAGGGGCAACCAATCCATTGTTGCCAGTCGTCAATAGGCCTACTTGATCCAATGAAGAACATTGAAAATGCATCAAGCAAAGGGAAAATTTCAAGTAGTTTCAGCTACAGTAAAAGGGCAAACAACTAAATGACGAAATTGCTATAGCACCTAAGCACTAGATGACAAAATAGGGAAAAGACAAGGAATGTATTTTTAATTACTGAATATTGTGGGGTAGGTGAAACCCTAATGTAATCAAATATGGGCCACACAATCTAATTCAATCCTAGCCATTCATTCGGGCTTTGGAAAACTATAAATAGGGGCTTGCCCCTCATTTGTAAAAGGTTGGAGAGCTGTTTTAAAAAGCATTTGCAGCAATAGAAGACAACATTGCATGATTTTATGGATGTTCTCTTTGATTTTTCTCATCTTGTATGCATGGTTCTAGCTTCTATGTTAGTTTTAGTATTAGTTTTTTAAATGGAAGTGGTGATGGTGATTGATGTTTCAGTATTTGATGAATCTCCAGCTCATGCTTTTTGTGGTTCATTGATGATGAGCCACTTTGCAAAGCTAGTTTGAGCTCTTTACTTCATTGTTGCGACTTAGTTCAATTACATGTGCATGATGTGTGTGTGTGTAATATAAAAAATCTACAGTACTTAGAATATTGCACTAGTTTTGTGCAATTGTAGGTTCCTCTTGCCCAAGAAAAACCAAGTTTAGGGAGTTTGTCTACTGTAGCAGCCACCATTGTTACTATTCATTCGTAGGTTAGGATTAGAACAACTTTATTAACCCTTCTCCTTTTGCTATTTCTTTTAATCCTTGGTTAGAGTAGGACCCAAAACATCACCATAAAGCTAAATTAGATGAACTTGATGAGTTTCAACTTGTTGTTTTGAGTGGATAGCCAATGTTCATTCACTTCTAGCACTTTGAAACTACATTTGCAAACCCAACTTCCCATGTTTTGTAACTCATGCCTAAGTCCACCTTGTGATTCCAACAAATCACATAATTCAACTGAGATATTCCAAGCACTGTCAAGACCTAATATTAGAGACCTTGGGATAGTGTTTTTCAATTTGATTGTGGAAGATTTTCTTTCAAGAGAGGAAATGCATCCATGCATTACCTATGTTGAGAAGTGCATAAAAAACACATCAACAAAAATGACACTAGAAGGAGGGCATGAAATGTTGAGGCTACAAAGATGAAAGTTGGCACTTCGAAAAGAGTACTTTCAAAGAAGAAATATGAGATAAGGAGATCTCTTTTAATGCTAAAAAATTAAAAAAATTTGAAGGCAAAAGAAGCTGAGTGAAAATGGAGCAGCATGTACGGATTGACATCACTCAACTACATGTAGATTTAAATAGAAGACTGAAGAAGCCATTGTAGCAATTCATGTTGGCAGATGGATGTTGGATCCATTGCACTAATAGGCATAATGAATTGGGGTATCTCACTTTTCTAAGCAGGATTGAAAGGGTATTGCAAGGAGAAATTCCCTTTTGGGAAATATACCAACCTTTAGCTCTTGCAGACCTAGAGGAAGAATTGATAACCATGGCAGCCAAAGCATTCAAGGAGTTGATCTAGGAATATTTGAGAAGCAAGGATGGACCAAGATTGGAGAAAGTACTAATGGAAAGTTGGTGCAGATTTCATAATGCCCCCCACTCTGAATTCACTTGCTCATCATGCACAAACATTATAACTCAAGCCAAGGGTTGTTTAGACATGTTGGAGTAGTCAACTCTCAAGGAGGATGAGTCACCCCATGAGGCCAAAGAGCTATCAACATCTAGAGGATAGAAAAGTAAGGATGAACCAAGAAATTTTATACAAGTTGATGTTGGAGCAGCATACACTGAAGTTGAAAACTAGGAGGAAGAAGCAAATTTCACTAGGACAACAAGGTGCCTTGGTGAAAATATGATTGAAAATAATTTAGAAGGCTTTCCCTCCACCAATCAAAGGCAATCCTCCACTCCAAAAGAGGAGTCATTGGAAGTTGAAGATGAATCAACAAAGTCTGCAATAGTGCATGCTGGGATAACAAATGAAGATGCTAAAGAACAGGAAGAAGAAAAGGTTGACAACCTTGGAACAATAGAAAATGATGATGAAGGTATAAGTGAAATCAGATTAGAAGACCTCTCCATCAATGATAGTGATCGAGAATCTAAAAATGAAAGTTTGGAGGAATGGGAACAACCACTCGCCATGGTTGTCTGCCATCCAACTTCCCTCCCAAGTGATGATGAGGACCCGATCATGGAGAGATATAACCAGCTCATCTCTAGGTTGGAAAAGGATTGGTCGGAACTAAAATACCAAATGGATTTGGAGGTGCTACTATTGCCAAATTGGTGCAAACTTCATGATTCATCACACTCGGAGTTCACATGTGGACTATGCCAAGAAGCCATTAAGAGAGTCAAAGGATAAGCGAGGCAGCCAAGCAGACCACTTCCTGCAGTTGCTTCAAGGATGGAAGGTGAAGACCAAGAGCCTAAACTAAGTGATGACTCAACTAAAGGACAACCTCAAGAGGATGTTGGGGCAGCAATATAAGAAGGATGACAACACAATATCAAGCCTCTGAGTGATGAAGTAGATCAAGTGGGAATGTTGTCCACCAGTCATCAAGAAGTTCTTCCTCTTGAAGAGAAATTGTACACCATGGATGATAAGCTTTTTGGAAAGTCTTTGGAGGGAGATTGCATAGTGAATTTTTGTCCCCTTGATGAGGTGCCATCAATTGATGACTTATTTCCATTGGGAATTGTACTATGGAGGTATTCTCATGCTGAGGAAGAGCACATCCCAAAAGACAGTAGCGATGAAGGCATACCACTTGCCCCTCCCGTTGATGAAATACTAGAGCCTCCAGATTGGGAGAGGGGTTCCTTCTCCATCTACAGTGATGGTGGCCAAGAAGAAATTACTAAATGCCACGAGGAAAGGCATACACAACAAAGAGAAGAAGACAAAGGTGGAGGTGTTGAGATGGCTGCCAGTAGAGATGAAGCACCCGACCAAGTACAAAATGCAACTTGGAGTCCTTCCGCCATGAGTGTTGTTGATCCTCCTTCATATTCATATGGTTGTAGTAGGAAAAATTCATGCATGTCATTGTCCCATGACATTGAATACCACATAAAAAAGGACAACACTTGGGAAAGGAGGTGGGACAACATACTGTCATTTGAGGACAACAACCAAGTAGATCCTAAGTTTGTAGATGATCAATGTGGAGAAGTATTTCTTTTTGAAGAACTACCAACCAGGGTTGTAGGTCCCATTGGTAGATTGGAAGAGTTCTTTGCTGCCCTATCCTCCCAGCCTTATGCAAGCCCAAGGCTAGAAATGGTGCACCCTCCACCGTGCCTGTTGGAGGCTACCGATGCAACGATCAATGATGTTGTGGTTTCTCTCGACTATCCAACGCTACCACCTCCATGTGATGACATCCAGGTTCTATCCTTCCTTGCCCCTATTATTTCTCATAACTACACTTATTATTTTGATTATGGGAATGGGAAAAAATGAACATGTTTATGGATTAACCATGGGTTTAGCGAGCCTCCTCAATTGCTGATTTTTCATGAGGATGTGATTGAACTTGAGTGTTGCAACATTGAACTTCTTTTTTCAGAATATAAAGATAAATTTGTATGATTAAGAACAATAATGATTTCCCATTTTCTTGTGCATGCATTATGGAATCTAATAAACGTTAATGTTAGCTCACCCTGCTTGAACATAGTGATTTGTAAATATCTTTGTACATAGCCCGTTTTGAGTAGTATAGGTTTCCTGTAAATACTCTGCTTTCCCACTTTCCTTAGGTTAGTTGGTTTGATGTAGGTGGCTTGCTTTGTAGGTTTTTTTCCTTTTTTTTTTTCTTTTGCTTTGATGTTGTTTTGCTCAAGGTCCCTCTACTTTTAGCTGGGCACATCTATGCGCACAACAACCATACTTATCACCTAGGGTTGTTCTATGTATTTCTTTTTCAAACTCTAACCAAGTCTTCAAAGTGGATAGTGAAGGTCTTCTGTTAGTGTCAAGTGATCTAGGTGTTTGATTCAAAGAGGATAAGTTGTTGGTTTAGTATGAATCTGACATATTCTAAAATCTTATAGCTCTTACACATCTTAAGAATCTGACAGTCACTGTAGGGCCTTTTGTGAAGTCTAGTTAAGTGAAAAATCTAAAATTCTACTCCAGCGCCACTGTGATTCTTAGCCCTGAGCGTGAGCTTCAATGCTTGCTAGTTGAAATAAAAGATCTGAAAAGTGAAAAGAAATAAAGAAAGAAAACATTGAAAATTAAAAAAAAAGAGAAAATTCAACTTTTCAAGGGTATCCAAGCAACTCTATCGGGGCTATGGACGCCCAAACAGCAGTAGAGCAATGTTCGGGAGAATCATAACGACAACCTCGTCGGGGCTATGGATGCCTGACTGATAGCGAGGCATTGTCCCAGATGCTTTTGGAGTTAGAATAAACTATGTAGCTTAACTTGATGATGAGCTTGCGTTCGTATAGCAACTGAAGGATGGGAATTAATGCAACTACACACACTTGGATTTTTAGCATACTGAAGGTTAGGTTGGCTAGTGGTTTTCATCCTTTGGTTTGGTTTGTTTTCCTTAGTGTGAAGGTTGGAACCAAAGATTCTGGGTTCGTGATTCCAGTTTATCATCAAAATGATCTAGAGCATTTCCCCAGTGAGTCACCATTTGTTGTGCATGTTTTGCACACATGCCCCGCCGTAGGCAAGGACCCCCTTTTTTTGCTCCCAATAGGCTACTTTGCTCCTGTCTTGTTTTACGTGCCTCATTTTTCAAGCCCAAATTGGTCATGTGCCTTCAAATGATCAAATCCCCTAACCAAATTCACCCACTTGTGGTATTCAAATCTAGGGAGAAATAAAGTCCCCTATCCCTTTTCTGCTTTTTGTCTTGTTCCTACTGACTTGGTCCCTAATCGCTCGATTCACTTTTTTCCACATTTTTGACTTTAGGGACAACTTTCTAGTGGATTTGGGATGTTTTCGTGTTGCCTAAGTGAACTGACAAGGTTTCGTCAATGTTTCATTAAGTTTCGGTGGTTTCAAAACTTTCCCTTCGGAACTCCCTCCCTCTTTGGTTGTTTTGAAACATCTGTGGACCCCCGACGGTCCGCTTTCCACATTTTGACTTTGGGGACAACTTTTTGGTGGATTTGGGATGTTTTTGTGGTGCCTAAGTGAACTACCAAGGTTTCGTCAATGTTTCGTTAAGTTTTAGTGGTTTTAGAACTTTCCCTCCAAAAGTCCCTCCCTCTTTGGTTGTTTTGAAACATCTGTGGACCCCCAACGGTCCACTTTCCACATTTTTGACTTTGGGGACAACTTTCTGGTGGATTTGGGATGGTTTTGTGGCTCCTAATTGAATTTACAAGGTTTCGTCAACATTTCGTTAAGTTTTGGGGGTTTCAGAACTTCATCCCTCTTTGGCTGTTTTGGAACATCTATGAAGCCCCGGCGACCCGGCCCCTCTGTGGTCATTTTCGGGACTCCATCCCTCCATGGCCATTTTGAGCATCCGTGGAGACCCATCGACCCGGCCTTCGGTACCCGACCCCTCCATGACCATTTCCGGGACTCCGTCCCTTTGTGGCCATTTTGAACATCTGTGGAGCCCTAGTGACCCGACCTCCTGCACCCGGCCCCTCCATGGCCATTTTGAGCATCTATAGAGCCCTAGCGACATGACCTCCAGCACCTAGCCACTCTGTGGCCATTTCTAGGACTTCGTCCCTCCGTGGCCGTTTTGAGCATCCATGGAGCCCCGACGACCCGGCCCCTCTGTGGCCATTTTTGGGACTCCGTCCCTCCATGGACGTTTTAAACATTCATGGAGCCCCAATGACCCGGCCTCTGGAACCCAGTTCCTCCATGGATTTTTTCCGCACTCCATCCCTCCGTGGCAGTTTTGAGCATCTATGGAGCCTCGACAACCTGGCCTCTGAAATCCGGCCCCTCTGTGGCCGTTTCCGGGACTTCGTCCCTCTATTTCTGTTTCCAAGACTTCATCCCTCTATTGCCATTTCTGGGACTCCACCCCTTTTTTTCCATCCAAGACTTTCCTTCTGGACCGTCATGTGCTCATTGCCTTTTCAAAAGGGCGGTGACCCTCTGACTTTCCCATTCCAAGGTTCTAGTTTTTTTTCTTTTTTTGAATGAGTCCAATCTTAAAGAATTTTTTATGGGCACTCTTCCTTCCTCTTTTCCCATGCGTTATAATTGAAAAAAATTGGTTTTTCTATGTTTTGTGAGGTCCAGGAACTTCCCTTTTAGTTTGTTGTCTCTCGTTCGTTGCCCGCCCCCTTGGGCCCGCATTAATGTTTATGATCCAAATGAGCTCCAAATATGAATATTATGATCTTTTGATGATGCCTGGATGGATCTAACAAGGATTTTGCAAGATTTGACTAACTTTTTCCTTGATTTTTGTATTAAAGCACTTACGACACTTCATGTATATAGGATTCAAGGAGCCTACTGTGGGTCCTTCAGGAGACCCATTGAGAAAGTTGAACATGGAGTTCACATAGTTCCTGTCACCATTCATTTCATTTTTGTCTCTCCCCTTAGCACCCACCAACATGGTCAACATTAGAATAAGGCCTTTGCCAAGGAAGTCAATGACACAAACATAAGGGGGTGGCCTTGAAGAAGGCATAAGGGAGTTGTCCTCCCAAATCAGGGGAAACCAATCCATTGATGCCAGTCGTCGATAGGTCTGTTTGATCCAATGAAGAACATTGCAAATGCATCAAGCAAAGGGCAACTTTCAAGTGGTTTTAGCTACAGTAAAAGGGCAATCAACTAAATGACGAAATTGCTATAGCACCTAAGCACTAGATGACAAAATAGGGAAAAGACAAGGAATGTATTTTTAATTGTTGAATATTGTGAAGTAGGTGAAACCTTAATGTAATCAAATCTGGGCCACACAATGTAATTCAATCCTAGCCATTCATTCAGGCTTTGGAAAACTATAAATAGGGGCTTGCCCCTCATTTGTAAAAGGTTGGAGAGTTGTTTTAAAAAGCATTTGCATTAATAGAAGAAAACATTTCATGATTTTATGGATGTTCTCTTTTATTTTTCTCATCTTGCATGCATGGTTCTAGCTTCTATGTTAGTTTTAGTATTAGTTTCTTGAATGGAAGTGGTGATGGTGATTGATGTTTCAGTATTTGATGAATTTCTAGCTCATGATTTTTGTGGTTCGTTGATGATGAGTCACTTTGCAAAGCTAGTTTGAGCTCTTGACTTCATTGTTGCAACTTAGTTCAATTACATGTGCATGATGTTTGTGTGTAATATGAAAATCTGTAGTCCTTAGAAGATTGCATTGGTTTTGTGCAACTGTAGGTTCCTCTTGGCCAAGCAAAACCTAGTTTAGGGAGTTTGTCTACTGTAGTAGCCACCATTGTTACTATTTATTCATAGCTTATGATTAGAACAACTTTCTTAACCCTTCTCCTTTTTCTATTTCTTTTAATCCTTGGTTAGAGTAGGATCCAAAGCATCACCATGAAGCTAAATTAGATGAACTTGATGAGTTTCAACTTGATGTTTTGAGTGGAAATCCATTGTTCATTCACTTCCAGCACTTTGAAATTGCATTTGCAAACCCAACTTCCCATGCTTTGTAACTCATCCATAAGTTCACCTTGTGATTCTAGCAAATCACATAAATCAACTAAGATATTCCAAGCACTCTCAAGACCTGACATTAGAGACCTTGGGATAGTATTCTACAATTTTATTGTGGAAGATTGTCTTTCAAGAGAGGTAATGCATCTATGCATTACTTGTGTTGAGAAGTGCATAAAAAACACATCAACAAGATGTTTCTTAACTATTATCCTAAGCGAGATCCAAGAAAGCTAGTTAAGGTTTTGGTCACTTTTTGTTGTGAGGTGTAATGATTGATATGATGATGCAATGAACTAAGTTAGTTATGACTAAATTGACTAAGTGCAATAGAATCTATAAATTATAGAATAGAAACTCAAAAATAAAAGCAAATTTGGGTAGGAGATATAGAGACGAAACTATCACTAAAATATAGATCTGAATTGATACGATAGGGGTGTTAGGTGCTTTAGTCTATAAGTGTAGGAATATAGGGTTTCAAAGCCTATGTAGGTTTAGCTATATCTAAAGGTCTCTAACAATAGAAATTAGAATCTAAAGTATAATTAAGCTCGGGTAACCAATATACCCTTATTTTTTTTATCATGAGTACATGAATGCATGAATTAGGTTTTAAGAGTCTTCAAAGGAGTTGATAGGTCAAATACACTTCACAAAAAAACAACTTGTAAACATGCAATATTAATAGATGGAAAAGGGTTGTGTTGTATAGGGGATTTCCTTGGTCAAACCTTAGGTTGGTGTTCCCACATCCATAATGGATATGATGATAGATGATAAAGAGTGTGTGTTCTTGAGGGAGTAGAGGCAAAGTAATAAGTTATAAATGATAATGAAAAAAAGAATGATGTCTTACCACTCAGATTTGAAACCCTTATTGGATTGAAGTCACTATACTCATCATATACAATGAGGATGAAGAAGCATCCTTGAGATCCTACAAGTGTTAGCACATGTAATAATAATAATAATAATAATAATAATAGATAAGGAAACACCATACAATGCTTGAACATGATTTTTTTATATAATTTGTAGACTGTAATTGACTTGATCTTCTACTTATCTTACTTTTTATTTTTCATTAATTATCTTAGGATTACTAGAGTTATTAGGTATTAGACTTAAAAAGGAGCGAATAATTCATATATATGAATCTAAAAATAATTTAAATTAACCATTTCAAGAGTCTAAAGTATAGATTTTAATTCTTAATCGCATTAAGGTCGAAATTTAAACTCTAAAATTCAGCCATGAAAGGCTAGGCTAGGGGTGTTGGGCACTTGGGTCAAAGCATTTTTCTCTACAAAAGCCCAAAAATTAAGGATTTACTTAAGCTTCCTAAAAATATGGAAAAATAGGTACATTATAAGAATAATTAGACACATGCAATATAGAGGGATCCAAAACCTAGTGTGAAATTGTGAATGACAATAATTTACGACACTACAATATTCAAGAGCCCATTCTCACATTTTATGTTAGGATAAGGGGTAAATGTCAAAGAATTTTTTTTTATTTTGATGGACATGAATTATTTATTTCTTTAAAAACTTTAGCAAATTAGGAAAAATATAATGAAATAACTTACCCAAGAGATGAATTTAATAAGAAATATTCTACAAATAAGTAATAATAATTAAGAATGAAAAATAATTCTACTAAGAAAAAATTCAAATATCTCCAATGAGAATATAATTCACATTATGGTTATAGTAAAATTACCTTTAGATCTATTATATCTACCTAGTCATGTAATGAATACCACCCAAGCTAACTTTGATACATAAATATAACACCTATGATGATATAACTACAAGTATATGATTATAATTGAACCATATATTTTAGGAACTCGAAATGCTTGCTCTGTTCCTTAGATTTTTCACCTAGAAAGAGAGAGATTAGGTTCCTAAAATGCATATTCTTCATTCAAATTAGGATGTATGCAATGTAATATGATGTAAATGAGCTATTCTAAATGAAATTGACTGATTAAAATGTTCTAAAATGAATGCAAAGGTGCAATTTATACTATGTTTGAAAACACAGTGTGATATGCAAACAATTATGAAATATGAAGAAATAGAAAGAAATATGCAGGACAGAAGGTACAGAGTTAAATATGAGTGCACCTAGATGTTGTATGAGCTTTATGGAGTGTCTGGGATGCTAATGAATTTTTTTGATTTTTCACAGTGGGACTCATTCGCCAAGGGTCGCGAATCAGTCCTCTAAATAGTGAAAAAGTGCTAGAATATGATTTCTGACAGTCGGGAGTTGATTTCTGACAAAATGAAAATTTCTAGATTTCAAGTGGGACTCATTCACCAAGGGTGGTGAATTAGTCCTCCCCAAGTTTTCTAGAAAATCAAGAGACAACACTGCTACTCTAGATCTAGAAATGACTGAATATCAAGTTGTCAGGGTCAATTCTGTAGAAAATGAGCTGAAAGCCACTCAAATTGCTTGAATAGAGGATGAATTGATTTGAAGAGCCTAGTTGACTTGAAATTCACTTTTCAACACCTTTAAACCTATCAAATATGTAAAACAAAGGCTACAAAGACAAATGCAAAGGGGAAAAATGTTGGAGGGTTAGTGAATAGGGGTTTGCCTTGGTCAAACCCCACTTTGGTAATCAAACCCAATAGAAATGAATGAAATGAAAAGGAAATAATAAATGAATAGCATGAAAGTATTGCAAACTTACCACATCCTTGAATATGCAAATCTAAAGTGATGTCAGTGGCTGCTCCAAAGTGCTTAAAAGTGCTTGAGTTGATGATGCAAGATGCTTGAGTGCTTGAAGATTTCTTGAATGAATGAGTGAATGGGAGATTACTTGAATGTGTTAGGAGAGATGTAAAATTAGGTTAAAATCACATATTTATACAAATATTGTTCCTTACTATCCATTCATACCTTAGCACAGGCCAACATGAAGTGAATTTGAGTAATATCTTGAAAGAAATTTTGATTTTTTAAAAAAAATGAGGGCATAACGAGATAAAATAAAGCATGAGAAAGGTGTAAATAGTGAAAATATGCCTAGAAAAGCATGAAATTTTGTTACAAGACCTTACAATACTTTAAAATAGGACTTGTTGATGTGTAAAAAGGTGGTTTTTAGGTGAATTGCATTAAATAGAGTCTAGAAGAATGTAGAAATGTCTTACAACACTTCACAACACCTTCACAAGACGTCATTCTATAAGTTTTAGCACTAAAATAAGCATGTTCAAGCCAAGATACATCACAAAATCAAAGCAACATAGCTCCAACACTATGAAACAAGGCCTAAAAGACTATGAAAATGGGAAGGGTCCATTTTTTTATGGTACATTTAGCCCCCACTTTAGTGAGAGAAACTTGCTTTCTCATGCTAAAGTAGCCATGAACATCAAGAAGAGGGTTCAAATGCACTTATATTAGCAAGATGGAATACAATAAAAAAGAAGGATGATCAAGCCCCCAAGATTAAGATCCCATGACAAACTGAACATAAGGACAGAGGAACACACAAGTGTTGAGAGGAATTGAGGGAAGCTTCGATCATCCATCCAACTAGTTGTGAAAATAGATCTAGGCTAGTTGTTTGAAAAAGAGAAAATGTGTACTCACTCTGGGGCCATGGAACTAGTTGTCTGTAGGGTGAGAAAGCCCAAAAAGTAAGATACATACGCTAGTTGGTATGCACTCACAAACAAATACAAAAGTGGCTTTGGGGAAAATTCATGCGGCTAGCTGGGCTTCCTGCTGAACCATGCTAAAACAATACCTATTCAATAACTTTAACAAGGCATCACATAGCCAAAGAAAATGCAAATGTTGGTTTAAGTTTCAAAAATAGGATGGAACCAAAGGCATGCAAGTTGTGTTATGCAAGGTGGTTGAATGAGAATGTTATGTGTAAAGATGTCATGTGTAATATGTTCAAAGGAGTCTTGTTCAGTTTATGCAAGATTAGTCACTTAGGGAACATTGTGTCCAATGTCTCAAAAAGAAGACCAATCAAATAATAGTATATTCACAACTCAGGGGATGTAGTTTGTCGCATCAAACCACCAAGAGGAATGCAATATGCTAAGATAGATCACCCTTATGAAGGAAATCACACCCAATGTCATCCACAAAGTGACAAACGCATCACACAAACAACAAGGCTTTTCTAAGAATGCAAATGAAATAATGGTAATGTATGCCCCCCACTTTAAAGGAATTGGTACACATCCTTTTGTGAGCAATTACTTGAAAGTAGAGAAGAAAAGAAAATGAAAGAAAGAAAAATAAGACATGAGATCCAACTCGGAAAGCTCTATGCTAAGTCATATGTTTCAAAGTTAAGTTGCATCATGTCAAGGAGAAAGGAAAAGCAAAGAAAGAAGGGAGTTGTTGCCCAGAAAAGAAAGCACACCAAACACATAAGAGATCTATGGATTTGGGGTTAGTATGTTTGTTGCTGTAATGTATGTTTATGAAAGAGCTTGGAACTGTCATCATTCCCCAAAGCACATAGAACTAGAAGAATGACACAAAGAGAGAAAAAGAAAAGGAAAAAAAAAGTCTGTTTTGAGTCAACATGGAAGAGCATTGTGGTCTTGATGCTTTGCATCGTCCCAAAAAGGAAAACACAAGCGAAAAGACAAAAAAAAGGTGAAAAAGCTTTTGGGTCAACATGAAGGAGACATTTCGGTCTCAATGCCTTGTGTCATCCCCAAAAGGGAAAAAAAAAGAAAATACAAAGGAAGAGAAAAAGAAAGGAGGTTTTTGGGTCAACATGGAGGAGACATAGGGTGTCTCTATGCTTTGCATCATCCCCAAAGGAAAACACAAAACACAAATGAAAAAGACAAGGACTATTTGGGTCAACATGGAAGAGACTTAGGACATCTCTACGCTTTGTGTCATCCCCAAGGGAAAACACTAAACAAAAATGACAAAGACAAGGACCGTTTGGGTCAACATGGAAGAGACTTAGGGTGTCTCTACGCTTTGTGTCATCCCCAAAGGAAAACACAAAACAAAAATGAAAAATACAATCACAACAAATAGAAGAATAGAGATACAAATAGAAGAAGTGTACAATGAGAAGGAAACATCAAACATACAATATGGGGGAATACGATACGAACATGAAAAGAAAAGGGAAAATGGAAAAATATAAACAATGCAAATGTAAGTCAACCGTTAACTAAGTTATTTTTTTCTCAGTCTGGGATGAACAAGCGGAAAAAGGAATAACAAGGTTAAGAGAGTATGTGCAGGATCATCAAAAAAATTAGAGTTAGGCAACTTGATGTAAAAATTTGAATAAGTTATCTATATTATTTCAAAAATATGTAAGAATAGAATCTGTAGAAAATTGAATGTAGTTTCTAAACTACTAGGGTTGTTTAAAAAATAAATAAATCTATTTGGTGAAAATTTGAAATTTCAATGCAGTAGTAATTTAAATTTAGGAAAAATTAAGCAGGTGTCTATTTGACCAAATCTCTAACCACAATAAAATGATAATATTTTTTATAATATTTTAGATATAAGCAGAGGACCTGTCTGATGTGATGCATATTTTTTTTGTTATTTTTTTCTAAATAAATAATTAATTATGAATTTTTTTATTACAAATTAAAAAAAGTATAAAAAACTCGTATGTCTGACCACCTTAACTTGGTCAAAACTTCATGAAATTCAATTTTTCTTTTTTTTAATCCTATAGTATGCAAAGCATAGAATGTGATACATTTTTGGATTCAAAAAATGTGATACCATTTGAAAGCTATAGATTTTTTTCAATCAACCTACCAATCAGGACTTTAGTTGTAATTTGAATAGAAAATTAATAATAATTACTTATTAAATTGACAGTAAAGCATAATTTATATTGGTGGAAAGATGAGAATCTCCTTTAAAAACCCTTTTCATTTCATCAAATTTGGGTAAAAAAAAAGTCGTCGGCCACATACCCATCATATTGCCACTTTTTTGGCCCATCATGATCCTGCACATACCCAAGAGACAAACAAATGCATTACAAGGACAAGACTAGTAATGTATTGCCTCCCATAAAGTATAAAAGAAAGAATGAGCTGAGATGAGTGATGGGAAAGGACCATGTAATAGTGAGAATGGGAAATTCTTCAACTAAAGCATGAAAGGATAATGATGTTTTAAGGGATGAGAGGAAAACAATCAATGTTTGTGAAGTGATACAACCTAGTTCATGCTAAGGAAATAATTATAGAACTTGTTCATGCTAACATCATCTTCTCCAATGATGTCTACTTCATGAGGAGGACAATCATGAGGAGTTAAAGGAGCATGAGATTGTACAATGTCATTAAGGTCACAAGAAAAGGTATAATTAGACATGTCTACCAATAATTTCAAGGAATTACAAAAATTATTAAAGGAGAATTCCATGATGCAAATAAATAAAGAGGCAATAAATGAAGACAAATAGAGAATTTGTGACTGGAAATAGAATGCAGAAAGGGGAAATAGGAATGCATAAAAGATGCTAAAAATAGTGTAAGATTAGTGTCTAAAATATGTAGAGGGACTGATTCACCCTAGGTGTCAAATGAGTCCCAGGATGCAATTGTTTTGTGTTTTTTCAAAATATTAAGAATGATTTAAATGCTTTTCAAAATGTAAAAAAAGGCACAAAATGCAGAATTTCAGTATTTTTAATGAATTTGAATGCAAGAATGAAAACTAAATGAATTTTTCACTAATGCAAAATGAAAGGTCCTAGAATGCAATAACCAATTCAATGTACTAATTGAATGTCAATGAAAATTTAAACTAGGATGAAAGATATGAATGAAATCAAAAGTGTTAAAATGTTCAAGAGTCGAGTTCACCAAAATGAACCATAGATTTTAGGAACCCGAAATGCTTGCTCTCTTCCTAAGATTTTTCACCTAGAAAGAGAGAGATTAGGTTCCTAAAATGCATATGCTTCATTCAAATTAGGATGTATACAATGTAATATGATGTAAATGAACTAAAATAAATGCAATTGACTGATTACAATGTTCTAAAATGAATGCAAAGATGCAATTTATACTATGTTTGAAAACACAATGTGATATGCACACAACTATGAAATATGCATAACATAAGGTACAGGTTAAATCTGAGTGCACCTGGATGTTGTATGAGCTTTCTGGAGTGTCTGGGATGCTAATGATTTTTTTTTATTTTTCACTGTGGGACTCATTCACCAAGGGTGTTGAATCAGTCCTCCCCAAGATTCTTGAAAAGTCAAAGGTCAACACTACCTCTCCAAATCTGGAAATGACTGCATATTAGGTTGGTGGGGTCAATTCTATAGAAAATGGGTTGAAAGTCACTCAAATTGCTTGAATAGATGATGAATTGATTTGAAGAGCCTAGTTGACTTGAAATCCACTTTTCAACACCTTTAAACCTCTCAAATCTGCAAAACAAAGGCTGGAAAGACAAGTGTTGGAGGGTTAGTGAATAAGGGTTTTCCTTGGTCAAACCCCACTTTGGTAATAAAAACTAATAGAAATGAATGACATGCAAAGGAAATGATAAATGAATAACATGAAAGTATTGCAAACTTACCACATCCTTGAATATGCAAATCTGAAGTGATGTCAATGGCTGCTCCAAAGTGCTTGACAGTGCTTGAGTTGATGATGCAAGATGCTTGAGTGCTTGAATATTTCTTGAATGAATGAGTGAATGGGAGATTACTTGAATGTGTTAGGAGAGATGTAAAATGAGGTTAAAATCACATATTTATAAAAATATTCTGCCTTACTATCCATTCATACCTTATCACAGGGCGACATGAAGTGAATTTGAGTAATATCCCAAAAGAAATTTTGAATTTTTTTAAATTTAGGCCAAGGGGGACTCATTTACCACCCTTGGTGAATAAGTACCACCTGGGACCCATAGCCAAGTGTTGAGAAAAATGTCATTTTTAATGTTGTTTGTCAGGATAGGACCCAAAAATGCACTTAATATAAGCATATAAGGGCATAAAGAGATAAAATAATGCATGAGAAAGATGTAAATAGTGAAAATATGCCTAGAAAAGTGTGAAATCTTGTTACAAGACTTTGTAACACTTTAAGGTAGGACTTTTTGATGAGTGAAAAGGTGGTTTTTAGGTGAATTGAATTAAATAGAGTCTAGAAGAATGTAGAAATATCTTACAACACTTCACAACACCTTCACAAGATGTCATTCTTTAAGTTTTAACACCAAAATAAGCATGTTCAAGCCAAGATATGTCATAAAATCAAAGCAACATAGCTCCAACACTATGAAACAAGGCCTAAAAGACTATGAAAATGGGAAGGGTCCATTTTTCGATGGTACATTTAGTCCCCACTTTAGTGAGAGAAACTTGCTTTCTCATGCTAAAGTAGCCATGAAAATCAAGAAGAGGGTTCGAATGCACTTACATTTGCAAGATGAAATACGACAAACAAGAAGGGTGATCAAGCCCCTAGGATGAAGATCCCATGACAAACTAAACATAAGGACAAAGGAAAACACAAGTGTTGAGAGGAATTGAGTGAAGCTTCGATCATCAATCCAAGTAGTTGTGAAAAGAGATCTAGGATGGTTGTTTGAAAAAGAGAAAATGTGTACTCACTCTAGTGCCATGGAACTAGTTGTCCATGGGGTGAGAAAGCCCAAAAAGTAAGATACATATGCTAGTTGGTATGCACTCACAAACAAACACAAAAGTGGCTATGGGGAAAAGTCATGCAGCTAGTTGGGATTCCCGCTCAACCATGCTAAAGCTATACCTGTTCGATAACTTTAACAAGGTGCCAAAAAGCCAAAGAAAATAAAAATGTTAGTTTAAGTTTCAAAATAGGATGGCACCACAGACATGCAAGTTGTGTTATATAGGGTGGTCAAACAAATAAGATAGCTCCACATGCATGCAAGTTGTGTTATGCAAGGTGGCTAAATGAGAATGTTATGTGTAAAGATGTCATGTGTAATATGTTCAAAGCTTTCTTGTTCGGTTTATGCAAGGTCAGTCACTTAGGGAACATTGTGTATAATGTCTCCATAAGAGGACCAATCAAAGAATAGTATATTCGCAACTTAGGGGATGCAGTGTGTCACATCAAACCACCAAGAGGAATGCAATATGCTAAGATAGATCACCCTTATGAAGGAAATCACACCCAATGTTATCCACAAAGTAACAAACACATCACACAAATCACAAGGCATTCGCTAAGAATGTAAATGAAATAATGGTAATGTATTCCCCCCACTTTAAAGGAATTGCTACACATCATTTTGTGAGAAATTAATTGAAAGTAGAGAAGAAAAGAAAATGCAAGAAAGGAAAACAAGACATGAGAGTCAACTCGGAAATCTCTATGCCAAGTCATATGTTTTGAAGTTAAGTTGTGTCATGTCAAGGAGAAAGGAAAAGAAAAGAAAGAAGGGAGTTTCCCCCCAGAAAATAAAGCACACCAAACACATAAGGGATCTATGGATTTGGGGTCAGTGTGTTCATTGCTGGAATGTATGTTTATGAAAGAGCTTGGAACTATCATCATTCCCCAAACCACATACAACTAGAAGAATGATACAAAGAGAGTGAAAGAAAAGGAAAAAAAAAGTTTGTTTTGAGTCAAAATGGAAGAGACATTACAATCTCGACAATTTGCATCATTCCCAAAAGGAAAACACAAGTGAAAAGACAAAAAAAAAAGTGAAAAATCTTTTGGGTCAACATGAAGGAGACATTTTAGTCTCAATTCCTTACGTCATCCCCAAAAGGAAAAACAAAAGAAAATACAAAGAAAGAAAAAAATAATGGAGTTTTTTGGGTCAACATGGAGGATACATAGGGTGTCTCTATGCTTTGCATCATCCCCAAAGGGAAACACAAAATGAGAAAGAAAAAGACAAGGACCATTTGGATCAACATGGAAGAGACTTAGGGCATCTCTACACTTTGCGTCATCCCCAAAGGAAAACACAAAAAAAAAATGAAAAAAACAATCACGACAAATAGAAGAATAGAGATACACATAGAAGAAGTGTATAATGAGAAGGAAACATAAAACACATGATACAGGGGAATACGATAGACACATGAAAAGAAAAAGGAAAATTAATTAGAAGAAAAGATTAAGTAGGAAAATGCAAAGCATCCATCAAGTCATCTGCCTCCCAATCATGTTCAATGGAATACGAAGGTGACTGACAATCCAAAGAAGGAATCGCAAGTGTCGAACTAGGGGTTGTACCAGGTTCTTCACTTGGTTGAGAATATTTATCGTTTAAGTTCATTGTAGATGAAAAAAAGGAGTTTAATTCATTATTTATTGTTTCATCTATGTTAGCAATTTCCACATCTCCATCATCATCATCAAGATTAATAACTATAGGAGGATGAAGGGTGATTTCTAAGGATGGATGTATCAAAAGTATTGGTTGTTGAATATGTTCGTTTTGGTTTGATGGTGGTATAGGACTATCATGTGGTTGCTCAAGAAAAGGAAGATGATCATCTATTACTTATGTCAAGAGTATAGGTTGATTTTCTTTATTGTCTATGAGGCAAGATTGATGAGCAAGGAGATGACGATGACGTCTTCATTCCCTAGCACCATGGTTGCATTTAATTCGGTTTTGCAATTGTTGAGGTGTAAGAGCAGATTGAGTTAGTATAGGTTTGTCTATTTCTGAAAGGGGAAGAGCAGGAGAAACCAAAGAGGAAGGATAAATCAATTTCTCTTTCGCTTTATAAACTTGTTTGATATGAGGTAGTGAGGAAGTAGTTATTTCTTGATCTCTTGGTTGTTTAGACGATGGCTAGGAAGATTGTTCAGAATGTGTGGTTTTTTGTTCAATATCAGATTCAGGTGTGATCATGGTTTCATCGAGGATAGGATGAGTGGAGGTTGGCAAAGATGTGTTATGAAGAGATAATTCAACAATATTTTTAGCTTTAAAATTTTGATAAGCAATGTAAAAGAAGTCCATTCAAGGGGTAATAGGTTTGTTGGGTGTAGGCCAAAAGGCTTCTAATGAAAAATTACCTTTGGAAGATAAAGGATTAAAGCCACTATGGTGTATGGTGAATACCTCATTGCAATGCAAAAACTTTAAGCACTTGTGAATGACTTATGGGACTGCTTTCATTGAGTGAAGGAAAGGGAGGCTGAGCCATAAATGAAATTGGTTAGATTGTGAAATAATAGAAAATGTTACCTCCAAAGTCTTAGGTCCTATCTATAAAGGCAGCATGATCGATCCAATTGTAGGGCATGCAAAACCTTGATGTGTTTTAATCCATGCGGTTAGTGGGTCATAGTTATCTTGATATAGATCATGTAATACTAGAAATTATTCTATGATCACATTCTCACCACAAGTAGGATCTATTAATATCCCATTAGTAGGTTTATCATAGATTCTATTGGCTAGGTAGAGAGGACCATCAGGAATCTTTGGTAGTATTTCTTTAGCATAAAAATTAATATCAAGATCGATTGAGTGGTTTTTCCCTTGTGAGGGATAATGTCTATTGTGGCGACAAGTTTATCCATAGGACTAGCTTGGGGAACAAGATGAGATGTACCAGGTTGTTCATTGTGTGTATCAATAGTCATTAGATCAGGCTTTGAAGGTTCACTAGCCTTGACAAATGAGGTAGTGTGCTTAGGCATAGGGTTGGTAAATATTTGGAGATTTTGGTTAGGGGGTGCAACAAACTTATTTCCTTGATCATTAACACCCATAATGGTCAATTCACCCAAATCAATGAGGTCTTGAACTAGATGTTTAATATGCTTGCAATGTTTGGTGTCATGTCCATTTTGACAATGAAAATGACAATAAGCATTAGGATTGAAAGTAGGAGGTAGGGGTTGATTAGGATCAAGTGGTTGAATAGGTGGTAAGGTAAGAATGTGTTTTTGGATGAGTTGGTTTATTTTCTAGTGGAGGGTGTCAGGTAAAGGAGTGAAATGTCTGTTTGGATCACCATAATGATAAGGCACAATTTTTTTAGAGGCAGCCATGGATTTCTAAACTTGGGAAGTTGGTTGTGGTTGGGGTGGTGGAGGTGAACTAAATTGTAAGAAACCTCAGCTAGGTTTGCAGAAAGTTTGTGTGTTGTTTTGGTGTTGATTGTTATTTTCAATTTTGTCAATTTGGCTAGAAGTGGATTTTGACTCACGACTTGAAACCAAAATTTGATACTCACATAAGATCATACATAAATGCATGAATAAAGGGAATTTCATCATTGTAAGCTTATGTTGAAGGTTAGTGTGCAAATTCTCAATAAACATCTTTTGTAGATCTACATTTGGAATTTGGACATCAACTTGAGCATATAAACACTAGTAACAAGAGATGAAATCGATACTTTTTTGTCATTGTTTTGTCTGCATGGCATAAGATCATCCAGTGTATTTTTAGGTGTCATGTGCACTTGAAAGTGATTAATGAAAGCTTCTGCCAATTCATTAAATGAATGGATGGAATGATTAGGAAAGTGGGAAAACCATTCTAGGGCAGTGTCTTTCAAGGTCCTTGGAAAGAGTTTTGTTAAAATTTTATCGTCAAGGAAAAAGTCACAACACAAGGCAGTAAAAGCATTGACATGGTTGATAGGATCTCCTTTTCCTCCATATTTCTCAAGCCTCGAAATTTCTATCCCTTGTGGCATTGGGGTAAGTAATATTTCTAATGATAAGGGGTTGCTACAAACAAGATATGTGGGTGGAGTGGCTTAATCTTGAGTAATGGTGGAAAGTTGGTGTTGCATGGATGAAACAATGTTAAGGAGTTGTGTCATGAAGGGATCAAGATAATGGGGTTGAGGTGGAAGGGAAAATGGTGATGGAGTGTAAGTGATGTTAGGAGAAGTGGAAGAAATAGTGAGGGGTGTGAAAGTGGTGGAAGGAGGCTGCGATGCCACAAAAGAAGTAGGAATGCTAGTGGAAATCAGGAAAGAAGTAGCGACATAATTGGATTGATGAAAAGTTGTATGGACTTTCGGATTGGTGTAAGTTGGTATGGAAGCTATGGTTGAAGGAGGAGGAACTTGAGATGTTCCTTGGGTGACAAGAATGTTTGTTGTAAATCCTAGCTATTTGTTTGAACACTTGCAAGCCATCATCACTTTCAATTAAGTGATGAAGGTTCTCAATAGCAGGTATAGCTATGGTGGAAATCTTTTCAAGTGACAAGTCTTGTTGTAAATGTGAAAAGTCCTCATGAATGTTAATAACCTTTTCTTGCGGGAGAGACTTTTTTTTATTGTCAACATGCATAGGATGAAAAGGGGAAGGCATGGAAGTGGTATTTTCAAGGCCTAATGCACCATTGTCCATACCAAGAGTAGGATCTCATGAGATCTTGAGGTCCACAATGAAAGTGCTATCGTGGGATTCCATGAGTCTAGAACTTCTTCTCACTAAAGTATTATCAATAGGGCACCAAACACTCATGCAAGTACCACAAAGGAAAGGTGGATGGAAATTCAAGCTATTCTAAGAATGTAAAATGCAAATAACATAAGATCTACTAACTATAATAGAGATATGAATACAGAAAATAGAAATGCAGAAAAATGTTTAAAACAATGCAGAATTACAGTCCAAAATGTGTAGAGGGACTGATTCGCCTTGGGTGGCGAATGAGTACCAGGATGCAATTTTTTTGTGTTTTTCAAAATTTTAAGAATTATTTAAATGCTTTTAAAAATGAAAAAATAGGCACAAAATGTAGAATTTCAATATATATTTTTTTAATGAATTTGAATGCAAGAATGAAAACTAAATGAATTTTTCACTAATGCAAAATGAAAGGTCCTAGAATGCAATAACCAATTCAATGTCCTAATTGAATGTCAATGAAAATGTGAACTAGGATGTAAGATATGGATGCAATTAGTTATTTTAAAATGTTCAAGAGTCAGGTTCACCAAACTGAACCATAGATTTTAGGAACCCGTAATGCTTGCTCTCTTCCTAAGATTTTTCACCTAGAAAGAGAGAGATTAGTTTCCTAAAATGCATATGCTTCATTAAAATTAGGATGTATGCAATGTAATATGATGTAAATGAACTAAAATAAATGCAAATGATTGATTAAAATGTTCTAAAATGAATGCAAATATGGAATTTATGATATGTTTGAAAACACATTGTGATATGCAAACAACTATGAAATATGAAGAAATAGAAAGAAATATGCAAAACATAAGGTACAGGGTTAAATCTGAGTGCACCTGGATGTTGTATGAGCTTTCTGGAGTGTCTGGGATGCTAATGATTTTTTTAATTTTTCACAGTGGGACTCATTTGCCAAGGGTGGCAAATCAGTCCTCCGATTGGTGAAAAAGTGTCTGAATCTGATTTCTGACAGTCAGGAGTTGATTTATGACAAAATGCAATTTTTTATATTTTAGGTGGGACACATTTTCCAAGGGTTGTGAATCATTCCTCCCCAAGATTCTTGAAAATTAAAAGGTCAACATTACTTCTCTAGATCTGGAAATGACTAAATATCAGGTTGTCAGGGTCAATTCTCCAAAAAATGGGCTAAAAGTCACTCAAATTGCTTGAATAGATGATGAATTGATTTGAAGAGCTTAGTTGACTTGAAATCCACTTTTCAACACCTTTAAACATGTCAAATATACAAAACAAAGGCTGCAAAGATAAATGTTGGAGGGTTAGTGAATAGGGATTTTCCTTGGTCAAACCCCACTTTGGTAATCAAACCCAATAGAAATGAATGACATGCAAAGGAAATGATAAATGAATAACATGAAATTATTGCAAACTTACCACATCCTTGAATATGCAAATCTGAAGTGATGTCAATGGCTACTCCAAAGTGCCTGAAAGTGCTTGAGTTGATGATGCAAGATGCTTGAGTGCTTGAAGATTGATTGAATGAATGAGTGAATGGGAGATTACTTGAATGTGTTAGGAGAGATGTAAAATGAGGCTAAAATCACATATTTATACAAATATTATTCCTTACCATTCATTCATACCTCATCACAAGCTGACATCAAGTGAATTTGAGTAAAATCTCGAAAGAAATTTTGAAAATTTTAGAATTTAGCACCAAGGGGGACTCATTCGCCACCCTTGGCAAATGAGTACCACCTAGGACCCACAGCTGAGTGTCAGGAAAAATTTCATGTTTAACGTTGTTTGTCAGGATAGGACCCAAAAATACACTTAATATAAGCATATGAGGGCATAAAGAGATAAAATAAAGCAAGAGAAAGGTGTAAATAGTTAAAATATGCCTAGAAAAGTGTGAAATCTTGTTAAAATACTTTACAAAACTTCAAAATAGGACTTTTTGATGAGTGAAATAGAGTCTAGAAGAATGTAGAAATGTCTTACAACACTTCACAACACCTTCACAAGATGTCGTTCTTTAAGTTTTAGCACCAAAATAAGCATGTTCAAGCCAAGATACATCATAAAATCAAAGCAACATAGCTCCAACACTATGAAACAAGGCCTAAAACACTATGAAAATGGGAAGGGTCCATTTTTTGATGGTACATTTGAAAATGAACCATATATTTTAGGACCTTGAAATGCTTGCTCTCTTCCTACGATTTTTCACCTACAAAGAGAGAGATTAGGTTCCTAAAATGCATATGCTTCATTAAAATTAGGATGTATGCAATGTAATATGATTTAAATGAACTAAAATAAATGCAAATTATTGATTAAAATTTTCTAAAATGAATGCAAAGATACAATTTATGCTACGTTTGAAAACACAGTGTGATATGCAAACAACTATGAAATATGAAGAAATAGAAAGAAATATGCAGAACAAAAGGTATAGGGTTAAATTTTAGTGCACCTAGATGTTTTCAAAGCAACATAGCTCCAACACTATGAAACGTTAGCAAAATGGAATACAAAAAACAAGAAGGATGATCAAGCCCCCATGATGAAGATCCCATGACAAACTGAACATAAGGACAAAGGAACACACAAGTGTTGAGAGGAATTGAGTGAAGCTTCAATCATCAAATCAACTAGTTGTGAAAAGAGATCTAGGCTATTTTTTTGAAAAAGAGAAAATGTGTACTCACTCTGGGGCCATAGAACTAGTTTTCCATGGGGTGAGAAATCACAAAAATTAAGATACATACACTAGTTGGTATGCACTCACAAACAAACACAAAAGTGGCTATGGGGAAAAGTCATGCCACTAGTTGGGCTTCCCGCTCAACCATGCTAAAGCTATACCCGTTCAATAAATTTTTAAAGGTGCCAAAAAGCCAAAGAAAATTAAAATGTAGGGTGGAGAATGAGTCCCACCAGAAGGTCAATTTTTTATTTTTACATTTTTGAGTACCCTTTTGGCAGAAACAGGCTTTGGTACAGTTTGGCAGAACTGGGATTGATTCGCCCAGAATGGTGAATGAGTCCCACCTAGCTTAAATTTTAGTATTAGAAGCCTTTCAGATGTATTTTCCAGCCTTCATCAATATCCTAGGTTCACACTTTCAGTTTGATTCATTTATGTTAAGTTTTGCATTCATTTCTAGTTCATTTATGCATATCACACTGTGTTTTCAAAAAAGGCATAAATCTTAGTTTTGCATTCGTTTTCAGTCATTTAGATTAATCTATTGCATTTTTTTTTAAGTTCATTTACATCATATAACATCACATATGTCCTAATTTGAATGTACATAAGCATTTTAGGATCTAATCTCTCTCCTTTTGGGTGAAAAAGCCCTATAAGAGTTAGAGAGTCCATTGGGTCCTAAAATCCAAGGGGGACTCATTCGCCACCCTTGGTGAATGATTCCCACTTGGGATCCATAGCCAAGTGTCAGAAACAATGTCATGCTTTTTTTTTTTTTTTAGGAGAGGACCCAAAAATACACTTAATATAAGCATATGAGGGTATAAAGAGATAAAATAAAGCATGAGAAAGGTGTAAATAGTGAAAATATGCCTAGAAAAGTGTGAAATCTTGTTACAATACCTTACAACACTTTACAATAGGACTTTTTTATGTGTAAAAAGGTTGTTTTAGGTGAATTACATTAAATAGAGTCTAGAAGAACGTAGAAATGTCTTACAACACTTCACAACACCTTCACAAGACATCGTTTTTTAAGTTTTAGCACCAAAATAAGCATGTTCAAGCCAAGATACGTCATAAAATCAAAGTAACATAGCTCCAAAACTATGAAAAATGGCCTAAAAGACTATGAAAATGGGAAGGGTCCATTTTTCAATGGTACAATAATAATGATTGTATAACTTAATTAAGAGTTAAGGTGGATAAAATTCAACTACTCAGAACCCTATACACATGATAGGATTAAGGGTTTTTTAGAACACATAGATATAATGAGAGGGGGTTGAATCAATATATCCCATTAAGTTTCAACTTATCAGTCAAAACTTATAAGTTCCTTAATCAAAAAACACATTCAAAGTAAAAGCACAAAATCATAACACTATTTTTATGTGGAAAACCCAAAAAGGGAAAACCACAATGAGAAAGCTTCTTGGAGCTACTATCCAAATCTAGACTCATAAAAAGAAACAATAGTTATAATAGGGTGTTAAGGTCTTTAACCTAAGGATGTTTATAACTCCCTAATTACTTATAGAATGAGGCTGCAACTTCATAATATAACACCTTGATGATCAATTAAAATTGAAAAACCTCTACTACCTCTACTTTTAGGTCATTGCCTCCAACATTCATACTTGCACTTATGCCTTTAGCTCACTACCTCTAGAACTCACTTACACACTTTTTTTTGCTCACTTCCTTCCACACATCACTTAACATCATATAAATTTGACTCACTACCTCAAACATGAATCATTGACTTCTCTACAAATTCACACACATTACTCTAACTTTAGCACACTACTAGAAAATTACATTAATCACACATTGCACACTTGTACTACTTGATCACACACTTTATCTTACATTTAGACCTTTTGCAAGCATCAAAATTTTTCTCCTTGTCAACCATCCTAAAATATATGAGTATGAAATGTGCAATTTCCATATTGAGTCGAGTCAAAAAAAATCCATGATCTAAGGAAATCCAATAGGTTCCAAGCTAGGAGATAAGAAGGGAAAAAATTAACTATGTGCATTCCTATGCTTGTTCACACCATAAAAACATGGTGCAAATAACTTAAAGAATTAATTTAGTCTAGCAAACACTTAACCCTTGAAATATTAACTCTAGACCATAAGCAATACTAGAGAAGAAAGATAAAATCACATAGATTACATCACAAGCATCAAATGATATTCAATAATATTACTATTCCCTTCTTTCACAATTTCATGCATCATTATGTTGGAACAAGAAAATAGACACAAAACCAATATCTATTGCAAACCCAAACAACATAGCCTCAAGATATAACTTTGACAACTCAAATTGCGGTACACTTGAGCAACTAAAAATTGAATAGATATAACAAATAGACATTAGAAACACATCCTCAAAACTACAAGGCCACAATAGTAACTATAGAGAAATGTGGAGCATTTCTCAAAACCTTCCAAGAATGTAACATGGTCTTAATATTGCTTACTTTGGAAACTTCTATGATAACTTCCAAGATCTAAAAAATTGGAACACACATGCTTCACACTTGACTTTATCTATCCTTTAAATTGAAAAACCAAATCATAAAATGCAAAGGAATATAGATCATTTTGTGGAGCTTTTTAGAGCACCTTCTTGATCCACTAACTGTAATAGATTCTTCTATACAAATTACATCAACAAACAATGAATGCAACATTCATATAATCATACACTTATCCATGAGAGATAGGAAACAACTATTATAGAAACTCATGACATCCAAATTCATATATTATACATAAACATCTTGACTGCCACATTTTCCACTAACCACACAGTACAACTTTGTTGACGATAAAGACAACATCATCAACAACCTCCATATTATTTGACATCAATGACAACTAGAAAGCTCCATGCTATTGACATCAATAGAAACACTTGCAACATAGTTGCAATAATCTCCCCCTTTAGCATTGATGGAAACACCAATAGGATATGAAATATATCCTCCACTTACTCTATCTCTACCCCTTTGACATCAAGGACAAAGGGTTAATGGTCTCCAATAAATATTTCCATAGCATACAATCTCCTCCTATCTATATAAACCTTAGCAACATTCTACCTACTCCCATTAAGAGGTATTCTTCATCAATCTAGGGATAAAAGTATGTCTTCATTTACCCCCCCTAGATAGATGCACCAACTATGAATCTAGTTAGAATGAGGGGAAACAACCCCTAGATTCTATTTGAGATACTAAAATGTATCCTTTGAAAGTTCCTTTGTGAAGATGTCTACAATTTTTCCTTTTTCGACACATAATCTAGTCTTACTTCTTGATCCACAAATTTGTCTCTTAAGAAGTGATATATGATAGATATATGCTTGGTTCTTGCATGCATCACTAGATTCTTTGAAATATTGATGGCTCTTGTATTATCACAAAAAAATGGAATGTGATCACCATACATCAATTTTATTTCCTTCAAATTTTTCTTCATCCACAACACTTGGGTGCAGCAAGATGTTGCAATAATATATTTTTCTTTTGTTATAGAAAAGGACTTTAAGTCCTACTTCTTACTAAACCAAGATACCAATCTCTCTCCTAGAAAGAAAGCTCCACCACTGGTACTTATTCTATCATCAACACTACTAGGCCAATCAACATCAATATATGCATTCAAAGAAAATTCATTTCCCTTCTGATACCACAATCGATAGTCCAGATTTCTCTTCAAATATCTAAAAATCCTCTTGACAAGCTTTACATGATTTTCTTTTGGATAAGCTTGAAACCTTGCAACCAAGAAAATTTCTTGCATAATATTAGGCCTTGAAGTAGTTAAGTATAGTAGGCCTTCAATCAGAGACCTATATAAATTCTGATTAGCCTTAGGTGACACATCATCCTTTCTCAAATGGTAGACACTTATCATTGGATTACTCATGGGCTTATGGTCTTCCACACCAAACTTCTTTAACATTTTATTTCAACACACTTTTATTGAGAGATAAAGATACCATTATTTGATTGTGAAATTTGAAGTCCTAGAAAGAATAAAAACTCACTTAACATAGATATTTCAAATTATTTCTATATTTCTTTAGCAAACCTCTTACATGTTTCATCATTTCCTCCAAACAATATATCTTCAACATATACCACAACAATTATAATCTTTTCATCCTCTATTTTTGTTTGTTTTAATTGTTGAGCATAGGTTGTCATTAATGTCAAACTGATATTAGTAGGTCATTGTTACTAACAGTGGCTATCAAAGGGTGTCAAGGCTATCAGATGTGAAGGTTTTCAAAAATGAAGAAGATTGTAGGAGTAATAGAATTGTCATTTGATTCAAGGTTCTAGAAGCATGTTGTTTATCAGTGTGTATACTATCTAATCTATTAAAGTATCATGTATCATGTTAGTAGTGGTGTGACAGCCTTCATATAGTTAATGTATTTATTATACCATTTATGGTATGTAGTAAACATTAGTATGGTGGTCTAGAAGGATATCTTTTGGGAAAAGAGATTGATTAGTATGGTTTTCATTTCCTTCAAAAATTTAGTGTAGCTTTGTAGTTTGGAAGGAGAGTTCCTACACTATTTTTATCAATTTCTTAAGTTTCTAGGGGTGTAACTCAGTGTGCAAGGAGGTTGAATTTTTAGAAGGTCATTCAAGATATTCAGTGTTCAAGACATGTGCAATAATGGCTACTAGTGTGTGGAGTGAGGATAGGACGTGTCTAAGTTTCTCAAGGTGGAACAAGGTGTCAAGTTCTTTTGGTGGCAAGTTTGAACCATTGTACTACACACTTCATGTAAGTTGAATTTAGGTCCACCCTATGTTGTCTAGGCTTGTGTAGATCCATAGCCATCATAGAAGAGTGTTAATATAATGTCATGTATATAGTTCAAATGCCCATATGCATTGTAAGCATTACTGAGTGTCACAATAATCAAATGTATAATTGTGTTATATACAAGTTTAATGAATGGAAGGTATGTGAAAAAAGTGTGAAGAAAAGAGGTAGCACTAGTATTAGAGGGTCATTCTTAGTGTGAGATAGTGTATGTTTTTTTTTTTGGTGTATGTGAGATTTAAAATTCAAATCCTCCATTATCTTTGTATTCAAGTAGGATTGGTGTTCTACATGTTGAATTATTCCAACTATGGATTGGTGTCTCTTTTTAGCGGGCATTGGTGTCTCCAGTAGGTTGGTGCCTACATCACATTGTAAAAATCACTTATTATATTCCTTCTTGTGAGATTTTCTCACTGTGGTTTTTACTGTCTTGGATTTCCATGTGAATCTAGTGTGATGTGTTATCTTGTTTTTTGCTTTAATTAGTATCTTGTATGGTTCAATGCTCTTCATGTTGAAAATCTATAACATAGTTGTACAATTTTTTGGAATTTTTTGATCTACTAATTCACCCCCATCTTAGTAGATTGTGTTCCCTTCAATTGGTAGCAGAGCCAAGTTTATTTTAAAAAAAATTCACCTTAAGGTAGATCTGAGATGACACAAGAAAGTTCATCTAGAAACAAAGTATTGATTTTTGATGGATCTAATTATTGAATATTTGATAGCTTTAGGAATGAAAATTTTAATCTCAGTTGTAGAAGGATTTTAGCCTCCTAAAAATATCCCTCCACAAGATCAGGTAGGAAACATGGCTAATGAGCTCAATTCTAAGGCTAGAAATGCTATTTTATGTGGTTTAACTAACACTAAATTTGTGAAAGTGATGGAGTGTAGAACAACAAAGAAAATATGGGAAGAATGGAAACTATATATGAAGAAGATGATAAAGTAAAAGAAGCAAATTTGTAGACTTACAGAGCTCAATTTGAAGGTATAAGGATGAAATAAGATGAGAACATTGCTACATTCATGCTCTAGGTTGATGAAGTGGTCAACCATATTCGAGGTCTTGGTGAAATCTTGGAAGAGAATTTTGTTGTGAATAAGGTTCTTAGATCCATACCTAGAATTTTTGATCCTAAAATTTCTAATATTGAAGAAGATAAAGATTTGAATACTTTAAAGTGTTTAATGGACAAGAAAACTGAGAGGTGGGGTGAATCGGTTGTAACCTAAACCTTCAAACCCTCATTAGCATTTAGATCCAAATTCATTCATTGAACCCTTAAGTCTTTTATGATGAATTAGAATGTAAACAAAATAACAGAAACTAAAACTATTTAACACCATACACAAGAGAACACTAGATTTATGTGGAAAACTCAAGAAGGGAAAAACCATGGTGAGGATTATCTCACATATAAGTAATATCAACACTAAATACAATAGGTCTCACTACCAGAAGCACTCACTACCCAAAGAGAGAGGCTCACTACAAAAAGGTTCACTACAAGAATAAAAAGAAGAAAGAAGATATAATTTAATAATGATAAAATTATCTCATAGTAACAAGAGAATACACAAAAACACTTCAACATCATCCACAACTCTCAAAAATATCAATACACCTTTTTCTCATTGCATCCAATAATCTGACATTGTAGGTCACATTGTATTTTGTATCTCTGCACTCTACTTCTCTAAATTTTGCATCACAACACTTATCACAACAACACACTCTATCTCGCATCAAATCAACTTGAATTTATACCATCCATTACTTGAAAAACATCTTCAAGTCAGTCACACATGCCTCACACTTACAAATTCAAAAATAGGCCAACACTAAACATTCCCAAGGTGGATAGGAATGAAATTGGACCATATTACAACATATATCATACCCAAATTAACTCTTACATACCACACTATACATTCATCAATACTTAAATTACTTTGCATGTAGTGTAAACACTAATGTAGGTCATTATCCATGTAAACACCATTAATAAATTAAGTGTACATACTTCCTAAAACACAAGGATGACTTAAAAACTATACACCATGCTTCTAGATGACTTGGAACAATCCATGAGCCACCTGAGATCCAAAAAATTCTTTGCACCAACTCACACCAGTAAAACACATTCATCTTGAACACCGAGTTTACCTTCCATGCACACTGACATATGAAAATCACTCTGTACTACACCAAATAATGAACACTCTTGAATTATCAAAGATATAGGCAATATGAACAACCTACAAAATCCACAAAACCAAACATCAACTCGTGGAGAAATGTGAAGCAAGTACATTTCTCCTAGACACCTCTACAATGCACAATCAAACACTAGTGAACAAAACTTCTTCTGTACCATGATCTAGCATAACATCTCTTAAATACAACACCGTTGAACACCTCTCACCAACATGTCTAAACTGCACAAGCATATCTTCAACCTAGAAGAATGTGGAGCAAAACCAGAACACAACTTTGTCTCCTAGAATACCACTACAACACACTGTTTCATCTTTTTATCAAATTTTCTCAAAATCACTTGGAAACCAAGCACCAAAGATACATCCTTAACATATTCAACACTTCCATAACATAGCTAAAAACTACTCATACTCTTGAAAAAATATTATTCACCAATAGACATCAATTACAACAAAAGCTTGTTGACATGAATGACAACACCAATTTCTCATACTTGCATCAATCTCCCCCTTTGTCATTGATGGAAATGCATGATTTGAAAAACCATCAAAGATAATATCTCTATACCATACCAATTTCCTTTTGTCTTTTCTCCCCTTGAGTAACTTGTCCTTTATGCATCACTTCCCATGGCTCTCTCTCTCTTATTACTTATTCTTTTTCACATGATTCTCTCTCCCCCTGATAACTTGTTCTTTTTCACATCAATCTCTCTCCTCTTTGACATCAATGGAAAAGGACATAATTTTTGTAATATTTTATTATTTTCCTTTAACATCAAACAAAATACTTACAACTACTCTGCAACACCTTTCCATATACTACTCTCAATACTCCCCCCTAGGAGCACACACCAACTTGTAACACTTAGTAATAGCACTACCTACTCCCCCTAAGAGGTATCCACCAAGATCAGTCTAGAAAAAGAATGAATCTTGAGATCCATTGGATTGATGCAACTCCTTATGCATCTAGTTCAAAGAAGGAGGGGCAATGACCCCTAACTTCTCTTGAATATATTAATTAGTTTCCTCATGTTTTCAACTATATGAACCATTATACTAGTGAATTATTTAGTACTCAAAAAGTATTGAAGTTTTTCTAAGTCCTCTTCTTTTTTTTTAGTTTTTCTTCAAGAATATGGGAAACGATAGTCTCAACATCTGTAAAGATTTTTTTTTTAATGTTTTCATTAGTTTGGTAGCATTAAGAATAGAGTCCAAAATGGGTTGAGTATTGAAAAAACTTGTCATGAAAGAGTTAGAAAACTCATGATCTACAATAGATGTAAAGTTAGTGTAGGATGCCATAAGTCTAGAACTTTGTCTCACTAAATTATTGGAAATAGGACACTAGTTATGAAACTCATACAAGTTCCAAAAAACTTAAGTGTACAAGATCAATCTAAACTATCATTAAAAAAGCACAGTTCTTCCTCTTCTTCCTTCACTATAAAATCACAATCTTGTTGACCATGTAAACTATCAGTAGCATCAAATCAATCACTCTCCTCTTTAATGTACATTTTTTTCTTTCCCAATATCTTCTTTTTAGGATATTAGGGTTTCTTCATCTTACTGTCTCCTTCTTGTTTAGAGTTATACTTCTTATTGTAGGGGCATTTAGAAGCAAAGTGTCTTATTTTACCATAGTGAAAGAACTTGAAGGGAAACTTAACTTTATACTTGTCGGATCCTCTCCTTAGTCTTGTGATAAAGTTTTATTATTCCTCATTAGTCTCTTTAGGTTCTAATGTAGAGACTACTTCCTTGTATTTCTTAGGTGCATCAACCTTATCTTTACTTGCAACCTTGAAAGAAACTTCTCTTCTAGATGACTCTCCATTTCCCATTCTCATTTCATATACAATGAATATTCCATGTAGTTCATCAAGAGTGACTTTATCAAATTCTCTTGCTTCTTCTATTGTTGATATCTTGGAGTCATATATGGATGACATAGACCTTAAGACTTTTTGCACAATGAATGATTCCTTAACTTCTTCTTTGAACCCTCTGATAGAGTTTACTCTTTCATCAACCCTAAGTAAATATTCTACAATATTTTCATGTTCATTCAACTAAATAATTTCACACTTGGCTCTAAGAATCTATAAATTTTCTATTTTTACCTTATCATCTCTCTCCTGGATTCTTTTCAACTTCTCCTAGACATCATGTGCAGTTTGACAATGCATAACCTTGACAAACACTTATCTAGATAAACTGCAAATAATGAGATGCTTTTCTTTTTCATTGTTCCCATCATCCTTCTTACCTACAACATCAATAGGAGATATGGATGGTGGTGTATATCCATTATTTATAGACATCCAAACATCAAATCCTAAAGATCCCAAATATGTCTCCATCATAACACTCTAGAATGCATAGTTTGATCCATCAAATCAAGGTGCCTTGTTTGTAGAAAATCCTTCTTGACTAGCCATGGTGTTCACTAGTCCAAGATCTACTTGAGTTGATTAAGCTTCTCCTAGGGATCCTAGGCTCTGATACCAATTGTTGAAATACAACAATCTACTGAGAGGGGGGTGAATCAATAGATCACTTAAAAACTAGTCCTAAAAACTTTTAGAAAAATGATTCCTTTTAAAATTTAAGTGTAGATTAAAACATAACAAGAAAAGACAAAAAAATTCACACTCATAACATCACATAAAAAATGATATATGTGGAAAACTTAAGATGGGAAAAACCATAATGAAAAATGTTGCTAGGATCTACTATCCTAATCTAGCCTCATAATCAAATGTTTTATTACAATGTTTAAAAGCACCAAACCTAAGGAGACACCAATCCCATAGTTTATAGAGCACCCACTTCAAGGAAGAACTCACTCCCTAAACTGAGAAACTACCCAATTATCTAATGGAACCCACCAATCACATTTACAACTCAAGATATTACAATTTTGTTATAGTTCAATGTTGTAACTTATTTTGCAACTTCTCAACACTTTTTTGTACTCTCTACCATTCCTCTCCTTGAATGTTAACCCATATAGGAATCTTTGATTTTTTTTGGGTTATACTCATTCAAAATTAGTGCATTCTTTGTCTGATACTTGGCTCTCTATTTTTATTTTTATTTTACTCTTTTAGCAACCTGCACTCTTTCAACATAGACAATTTTATGTTTTTCTTCATTTTCTTGTCTCCACTGACTTGCATTTTCTACCTCAAGATTCTCATCACCATCCAACACATACAAAAATTATGTTAGGGTTTTCCAACTATCTTCTTCAGGAGGTTACCTATTCATCGAGCCATATGCCATCCAAATTCAAATTGTAGTTCCTTTGGATTTTACTAAGTATGGTGATCTGTAAAACCCTAACCTTGATATGCATTAAATGTAATCCCTTGTTTGTCCAATGTAATTTTGATCTTTGTCGCCTTAACAATCTATGTCACCACCCTACAAATAAAATCACCAATAAACTAATCATTGGAGTAATTAGATCATTTAATTCCATCCTCTATGTCAATTACCAATCAAAACCCACATTCATATAGACTTAGTCATTTGTGATCTTCAAATTCAAACTTGGACCATTGATCTCCTATCTTTACACCATGATCCTCTGGCTCACCTTTCATATTGGAATCTTTAAAACATGATCATCAAATTGATCTTCTTTAAACAACCACTATTGATCTTATTTACTTTGTATCCATAGCCATCATGATTGTATAAGATATCACTGCTTTAATAAATACTTCATTCTTCATACGTGATGTGAAGAGGTACAATAATATCCATCCAATCACATTAACTCAATCTCAGCCATTGACTGGAATTTCTAACCTATCCCAAATTTTGATTCTTCCTCTACCATTCAACTCACATCAGAAATGTGAATTGATATAGTGATCATGGTTTGACCACCCTCCTTTAAAACAGAGCTACTCATCTCTATCGCATTCTTTATGTCCATTGTCCTAATGCTTTGGGTTCTTAGAATCAAATCCATGATGCAAAGGAATCATGTGATGCAATCAAATTTCTCCACCTATTTGTTGGGAATATGTGTCACAAGCCTACCATATTGTAGGGCTAAGGTAGGGACCTACTATGTCTTCAACGATATAGTGGGAAGTTTCCACCTATCCACCATTGATGTCATCTTCCACTTACTCCTACTATTCATCACTCATCATGCAAAGCTTAACTCCTCCTAGCTTCACAATAGAAATGTGAAGCAAGGGAACAATATCTTTCCATGTGTCTCCAATGACATCACCTTCCATTAGCCAAGCTTGTGGCATACTTGTCCTATAGTACATATGTCCTCAGCCTAGTATCCCACTGGGCTAGACACAAATCCACCACACATGTCACGGGCTGGTAGGAACCATCCAATTTGAGAAGATTTATCATAGCTATAGAATATGCATCACATGCACATCACACATCACACAAAACAAAAGTAGAGATAAACTAGAAATGCAATATGAAGGATTGTGTAATAGTCATTCAATATTCAACAATGAATGCACACCATCATATCTTCCATATGAACCCATCACACATCATGGATAGAACTTGGCCTTAGTGAATGAAAACAACGATGTGAAGGACATCTATGATTAATAACTTCATTGTATATCACACAAACACCACTTCATGGTAGACATAAAAACACAATGCAATGAATTGATGTGATGCCCATGTCCTTAGGGTTTATCTACAAACATAATTCTATCTTAGAGCAAAAATAATTTTTTCTTGAGCATGTCATTCACCCTCTGGAGCTGAAAATTATATTTTTGAGAAGCTCCTAGAAAACCCATGTTGAATCTACATATTGATTTAACCTTAGACAACTTGGCCACCTTTTCAATTTCATGAAAACATTACAACTCTTTGCGAAACTTTGCCAAAATTCAAAAACATGCTCCTTCCTCCTATCATCACCAAAGCTTCCAAAGCCTAATCCACTACTTTTTTTTTATCACCACCTTTCCATCAATGAAACTTTTGACATCAATGACAACCAAATTGCCAATAATCTCCCCCTTCATCATTGATGGAAAAACTAAATGCTCAAAAAATACTGATACCAATTGAATGCCATTTCATTCTCTGAACCAATTAAAATTATGGACTCCTCTGAACCAAGTATGAAATTTCTCTGATACCATTAGTAGCTCCCCCTGCATAATTGAGCACTTCGATGAACTTATCCCTCTTTGGTATCGATGGAAAAGGTTCATCCTCAAGACTAGCACATTTTCTCCCCTATGAATATTCTTCCCCTTTGACAAAAAATTCAAAGAGAAAGAGTGGATTCTTGAATCTACAACCATCAAGTCATTAGAAATTTGTAAAACTAGTTTTGGTTGACTTGATCTCTCTTTTCATTTATAGGGATAATGTAATACCAATGAAACTCCCCCTATTTCCATGCCTTATCACTAGAGTTTAGTAATATGATGTGGAAGAAATTACTACCAATTTTTTCCTTAGATATTCAAATTGTTCCTTGGGAAGAGGCTTGGTGAATATGTTTGTCACTTCATCTTTGGTTGGCACATACTCCATGGTGACTTCCTAATCTACAACCTTTTCTCTAATGAAGTGATACTTGATTGATATATGATTGGTTATACAATGCATCACTAGATTCTTTGCTATGTTTATTTCACTTGAGTTATCACAAATAATAGAGATAGGTTCACTATACTCAACCTCGATGTCTTTGATAGTTTTATTCATCCATAGAACTTGAGTACAACACACTATTTCTACTACATATTCTACTTCTATTGTGAAAAGTGTAACTAAGTTTTGTTTTTTCTCATGGGCAGGTGCATGGAGATGGGTAGCCAATTTGTGGCCACTTTCAAAAAAAAGTTTTGAAAAGTCATAACACGAGCACATTATAACATGCTCATATTATGGATTAGTGTGTCGAGCCTAAGGCTTAGCCACAACAAGCCCATAACATGAGTGTGTTATAACGTGCTCACATTATGACATGTTAAAAGTAAAAAAAAAAGTGAAACACATTCATTCTTGCATTTTTACTATGCTTTTTGTTGTGCACGTAGCCAAAACTCCCATTTTTTGTGCTCACATTCTAGGAGGAGGTATTTTTCAAAAATATTAATCAATGGTTGCTCTTTCATCGCAAGGATGGCACCACGGTGATGAGGAGGTGTGAGAGTTAAGGATTGTTTGCTTCCTTTTTTGAATTTGTTAGTTTTAGGTTGTATTTGATATTTATCTTTTTGAATTTGTAGGAGATGCAAATCAAC
>VDFB02179234.1:47919187-47939275 GCA_007258455.2 Sequoia sempervirens | reverse complement strand
AAATCAAGAAATTCGAATGCCCAGATCGCCAAATCTCAGATGCAAGAGTGATAAACAATGAAAGATGATAGAAAATGATGCAAAATTCCCTAAAATTCAACCACACTCATTCCGCAGAGATAGTACCTAGAAACATTAATGCCATCAACAAGACAGGCTGAAGAAATTCAGAAATCTGAAGGCAAAATAGAATCTCGAAAACATCCGGTCCATGCAGAATTCCGCGAAGTCCCAGATTTCCAGAACTGCAGTGTTAATCTCTTCGCTAGGCTTTGAGTGAAATCTGGGAAAATATGGATGGAGCGAAAAATCTTGAAATGGAGTAAAAACCCAAACTTCATTCAAAACTTAAGATTTTCAAAGTGCTTCCTAGAAGGGGGGCATTTGCATGAATAAGATAAGCATTCAAGCACGTGCAAAGGTAACCAAAACCTCAACATAACAAGGTCCCAAAACCAAAATCGAAAGAAAAAGAGGGTCCCTGCTTTCAGCGGGGAGTGTGTGCAAAAAATGCACAACAGGAAGCATTTGCAACAAATGAACTTACTAGAATCACATCATCTTCATTCAGGAACACCAACTGAAGCAATGAAATAACTGTGAGAACACAACTGCTCATAACTCGATCAAATCTTCATGTAGATCTCTGAAACTTAACATGGCTAAACTAGATATACTCGACAATAAACACTTTAATCCACAACCTCTAATCATCAACGTATTGATCTCACCAACAAACTAAACATCACTGACATCCTGCAACTTATTCCATTTCAATTTTCTCAATATCCTCGACATATACAACTTCTAATGTCCTAAAGGCCAATAATATTGACATCAATGGCAACCTTATATTAGCAATTTCCAATAGTTCCAATGTGTCTAAATAGGTATGTTTATGCTAGGCATGGTCCTCTTTCACACCCAAACATGTGAAATTTCTTTGAGCTGCGTTCAACCAAATCAATCCCTTAAGAGTCCAAAGTGGAAAATGGCTGCAAACTTCAACATGTTACTTAGATACTGTAATGCTTAGAAACTTCTAGTTTAATGCTATACGATCATATTGGCCCCTCTACAAAAACCTCTCTCAATTTTCGCTATCTTGGAGTGGTTTTCTTGTGGTAGAGGATTTTCACTTGGAGAAAAAGATGTCAAATGCAAGTAGTTGAAAGTTGCAAAATGGTGCAAATTTCATTCTGCAACTCATGTGACCAAACAAACTGTTCCAACGTGTCTGAATATGTATGTTTACACTAGGAATGGTTCTTTTTTGCACCCAAACACATGGAATCGCTTTGAGCTACGTTCAACCAGATCAATCCCTTAAGTGTCCAAAGTGCAAAATGGTGCAAACTTCAGCATGTTGTTATTTGGATACTGTGATGCTTAGAAACTTACCCTCTAATCCTATGGGATTTCTTTGGGCCCCTCTACAAAAACCTCTCTCAGTTTTCACTATCTTGAAGTGGTTTTTGCATGGTGGCGGATTTTCACTTGGAGAAAAAGTTGTCAAACACGACTAGTTGAAAGTTGCAAAGTGGTACAACTTTTGTTCTACAACTCATGTAACTATAAAGACTGTTCCTATGCATCTGAATAGGTGTGTTTATGCTAGGAATGGTCCTCTTTCACACCCAAACACGTGGAATCACTTATAGCTACGTTCAACTAGATCGATCCCTTAAGAGTCCAAAATGCAAAATGGTGAAAACTTTAGCATGTTGTTACTCACATACCACAATACTTAGAAACTTCTCATCTAATACTATGGGATTGTGTTTGTCCCCTCTACAAAAACCTCTCCCAGTTTTGGCTATCTCGGAGTGGTTTTCTTGTGGTGGCGGATTTTTACTTGATAGAAAAAATGTCAAATGCAAGCAGTGCAAAGTTGCAAAGTGGTGCAACTTTTGTTCTGCAACTCATGTGACCAAATGGACTATTCCAACATGTCCAAATAGGTATTTTTATGCTAGGAATGGTCATCTTTTACACCCAAACATGCAGAATCACTCTGAGCTATGTTCAATCAGATCGATCCCTTAAGAGTCCAAAGTGCAAAATGGTTGCAAACTTCAACATATTGTTACTTAGATACCGTGATGCTTAGAAGCTTCTTGTCTAATCCTATAGGATCATGATAGGCCCCTCTACAAAAAATTCTCTCAATTTTTTCTATCTTAGAGTGGTTTTCCTGTGGTGGTGGATTTTTAGTTTATGGAAAAAGTGTCAAATGCAAGTAGTGCAAAGTTGCAAAGTGGTGCAACTTTTGTTTTGCAACTTGTGTGACCAAACAGACTGTTCCAACACATCTAAATAGGTATTTTTACACTAGACATGATCCTCTTTCACACCCAAACATGCAAAATCACTTTGAGCTACGTTCATTCGGATCAATCCCTCAAGAGTCCAAAGTGAAAAATGGTTGCAGACTTCAACATGTTGTTACTCAGATACCATGATGCTTAGAAACTTCTCATCTGATCCTATGGGATCAAGTTGGACCCCTCTAGAAAACATCTCTCATTTTTTGCTATCTCATAGTGGTTTTCCCATAGTGGCAGATTTTTACTTGGGGAAAATGTTGTCAAATGCAAGTAGTTGAAAGTTGCAAAGTTTTGTAACTTTCATTTTTCAACTCATGTGACGAAACAAACTGTTTGAACGCATTTGGATGGGTATTTTTACACTAGGCATGGTCCTCTTTCACACCCAAATATGCGGAATCACTCTGAGCTACGTTCAAGTGGCTTGATCCCTTAAGGGTCCAAAGTGAAAAAGGAAAGAAAACTTTGATAGGCTATTACTCATAAACTGTGATGCTTACAAACTCTTTTTCTGAGCCTATGGGATCACATTGGGCCCTTTTACAATAACCTCTCTCAGTTTTTGTTATTTTAGAGTCATTTTCCTATGGTGTCCAATTTTCACTTGACGAAAAATGTGTAAAATGCAAGTAGTGTAAAGTTGCAAAGTGGTGCAACTTTCATTTTGCAATTCATGTGACCAAACAAACTAATCCAACATGTCTCGATAGGTAGGTTTATGCTAGGAATGGTCCTCTTTCTCACCCAGATACATGGCATTACTCTGAGCTACATTCAACCAGCTTAATCACTTATTATGGCATGCAAAATAATCGAAAAGAGAAACATACACATGACGGTTGAGAAGTCTGAATATTCCACACAAAAATCATATGATAATTTGTGTAGAGCACCTTGTTTCTCTATTCAATGAATAAGGTCTAGTTCAGTGGTTTTAGTTAGTATAATGTCAAATAAGGCCATGATAGGCCATTTTGTAATCTTTCTTTTAGTTTTGAGTTAGTGTGGGGTCATTTGAGTCAATTATGTAAGTACAATAGGGAGTACGAATAAGAAAATATCATTGGTAAAGGTATTGGAAGAGATTACTAACACTGCCCTTGTTCAAAATTCAGAATTTAGGCCTTAAAAGCAAGGCTAGACGAGGTGAAAAGAAGAAATTGCTTAAGAATAAGTTAGAATAGGTTGGAAATAGGGTGAGGTTGTGGAGTTTGATGTGTTCAAATGACCTACAAGGACAAGGGAGGTCAAAATTATGTTATGGCATGATGCCCTACTTGGGAAAAGAGGGGTTTTAAATGAAAAAGAGAGGTTTGGGGGAGTAAAAGTGGGTAAAGTCAAGGGATAACATAATTTGGTGGTCAATTAAGTTTTTGCAAGTAGAATGAAGAGTGTTGGAAGAGATTTTGAGGTTGTATGATGTCTTGATATGGGGTTTTCAATAAACCCTAGTGAAATTTTAGAAAAGTGAGGGTTTAGAGGATAGTGGGGTTAGAGGGCCAATCACACCCTAAAAATTGTGGATTTGTAGATTGGTAAATTCTACCCAATGGTGTTTTGCAATCGGAAGAGTGATTGAGAGGGTGTTGCTTTGTTAAATAGATGTATTTGGGGGTCTAGGACAATGTTGAGTCCATTTCTTATTTGTATTATAAATTATAACTTGCTTTCTCCTGAGTCCATTTTGAATACAAGAAATAATATTGCAAAAAGTTGACATATAAATATTTTGACATGTTTATATGGTGATGCATCAAGAACATAACAATTTATTTTGCACTATCAAGATTATGTTGTGAAAATGTTTAAAGACTATTGAAGATAGATGTTTGTATGATAATGTGTTAAGAAGTTAACTACTTCATCTACTCTGAATATTATGTTTTGCAAGTGTTGTGAAGATTATGTATCCTTTGCTTAATTGAGTTGTTCCAATCAAAAGATTAAATATATTGGAATCTTTTTTCATGAATCATTTCATGGAATACCAATTGAAAAAATGTTTTTTTCTTTTAGATAAAGTTGTTTAGCATCAATCAATTAATATTCAAGACAAACCATGAAGGACAATGATCAATGCTAGGGCTAACCAATTAATAAGTATACACATGAATAAGTCAAGCATGTACATGTGAATAAGGGAAGCACAAGTACTCAAAAGCATGTAAGCCTTGAAGTATACACACGAATACATAGTATACACAAATTAATACAAAGTATATGCACAAATACAAGGTATACGCATGAAAAAACATAAGTCATAAAGTATACATTATAACACATGTAAGTCACAAAGTAGACACGTAAGTTGTAAAGTATACACTTGAATACACGTAACTCATATCTATTGAACCATGAATTTAGAATGCAAATATGGACACCATTGATAAAAATGATTTGTATTAACCAAATAGCCATGTAGGTATACATCAATATATGTCGATATAAGTATGAAATATAGGTACAAAATAGCCATATAGGCTTACGAGAATGACATATAGGCATACAATGCCAAATATATCCAATACAAAATATGTACAAAACTGCCATGTAGGCATACAAAAAAGGGCTCTAGATTCAAAATTCATTGCTCTCCATGCTCACAAAATAAACTCTTTCCCTTTGCTTGCTGATCGAATGGCAATACATCTATCACTCATTTTTGTTGTGCTCAAGGAGTGCTCCTACTGCTCCTCCTAGTGTTTAGCTCTCAGTGAAGTTTTATCTATTACAATAAGAAGTAAAGACATTAATATATAGAAATTAATTATAAAAAATGATATATTTAACAAAATAATCACTTACCACCATTTTATGATCACTCTCCATGAAGGAAATATTCACACGCCTAGGCTAAGGCATGCTAAAGCCCTATATAAACCATCCAAATAGAAATTAAAATATGAATCAATAATGGTTTTATTTTTCAATAACTAGCATTTATAACAATGAATGTAAATTGAAATTTAGTAATTTGCCTCATACCTCCCCTGTTAGAGCCATCAAGGATTCTATAGCAGATGAAACACCGATCTCCATTTCCCTCGTCACATTCAGAGGTGTTTCCACTTGCAACATCTGAAAATAAAACAAAAAATTATTCAATCACAAAAACTACAATAGCAATCCACATAATGACTTATAATGTATGAGATAATGAACAAAATTTTGAGTACTTATTAAAATATATATTTCTAATTATCATGCTTACTATTTTACCTATCCATATCTTGTTCGAAAGGACATATTTTTAGGATTTTACCCATAGCAACAAGTCAATGAGCCATTTGATCAAATTATTTCATAATGTTGTGGCATAGAGAAGGTAGTGAACTATTTGAAAAAATTCCTCAAAGAAATGGGGTCTCATGGTGATGGAATGCAATTACAAACAAATGCACATCATGGCATTCCATCACCATAAGACCACATTTATTTTAGGAAATTTTTCAGACAGTTCATTGCCTTCTCTATGGTATTATTGTTTACTATTATGCTTTGATAGATATTTTTCCAAGAATCCATAGTTTATTGGAAAGAACCTATTTTAGGCATTTAGCCATAGCAACAAGGACATGAGTAGTTTAATAAAATTCTTTGGTACACATGTATGGAAAATGTGGTATCATAGAAAAGGTGGTAAGCTATTTGAAGAAATGCCTCAAAGAATTGTGGTCTCATGGTGATGGAATGGAATTCCATCACCATGAGAGCACATTTCTTCAAGGCATTTTTTCAAACTACTAACTTCCTTGTCTATGCTATTGCTTACTATTATGCTTTGATAGATATTTTCCAAGCATCCATAGTTTGTCATGTAGGTGTACCTTTGCAAGAACATGCCTCCATGAGACAAGGGTAGGAGTTTGAATTGGTTAAGGTGTTTTGATGATGTAATAAGGCTTAAATAGCCATTTTGGAGGTTGTAATAGTCCTAGTTAATTTAGGCATAAAGTGCAAAATTGCAAAATATTGACAAAGTTGTCAATTTCAAATGTTGTAAAAATGCAAAAAAGGTGTAACGACATGGAATTCCAAGGGTCAAAGTAGTTGTAGAGGTTATTGAGTCATTGTAGGAAGCTAGAAAGGTCAAGAAATGTTTAAAAAAAATGATCCATCAATGTAAGTTGTTGGAGAGATTGAAGGAGAAAAATAATAAAATATCATTGATCGAAAGGAGTTTGTATTGAGTTTTTGATATGTGAAAGTAGGCCATGATGGAAGCCTGATTTGGGGATTTGTTGACAAGGTTGTTTGAGAAAATTGAAATTTTTGATAGGAAAAGTGGGTTGGTTGACGTAGTAGGAAGACTAGGTAGAAGTTTGAAAACAAAGGAAGAATTGAGTTTTTAAGTTGCAAAGGGGATTAAATCCTTTTGAATGATGAAGTTAAGTTATTTAATTACCCTACATTGCATTGGTTTTTTGGAAAGCACCTTTTTTAAGCTTTTAACCATAGCAGTGAGGAAATGAACTGTTTGATAAAATGCTTTGGTAGACATGTATGGAAAATGTGGTAGCATAGAAAAGGTGATGAGCTGTTTGAAAAAGTTCCTCAAAGAAATTGGGTCTCATGGTGATGGACATCACCATGAAACAACATTTCTTTGAGGAATTTTTTCAAAAAAATCATTGCCTTGTCTATGCTATTGCTTACTATTATTCTTTCATGTATTCCTTCCAAGCATCCATCGCATAGACAAGGCAATGAACTATTTGAAAAGATGTCGAGCAGTAAAAAAGTTGTCTCATGGAATGCCATGACAAGAAAATGCAATTGGAAGCTACTCCTAGACTTATTACTTATGCTATGTGAAGTAATTACATCACTACTTATGTTGACTTTCTAAAGAACTATATTATAGTTGAAATTTTGTCATCTATCAACATCTAGTTATTAGTTATGGAATGTTAAGTAATTCTTTGAGTTTGAATGATGTGAAATGCAACGTAATAAACAATATGAATATAAACTACACAAATCTAATAAGTACAATTCATTAGTTAAACTCTTTATTCTATTACCTATGTGTAGGTTTGAGTAAATCCACTGGCATTGGGAGGTGTTCCCTTGAAACCTCCAATATTAGCCTGTTTAACATCCGAAATCACATATTAAAATACCATTTGTAAAAGAATGCTATTAACATGTAGTAAATTTATAATTGTTTACTAGTTACATACCCCACTGATTGGTGTACTACAAAAATAACTAGGTGTGGGGTTGGTGTATCTAGTCTCAACATTGTGACCCTACAATTTTATAAAAACCATAAAACTAAATTAGTTAATCTTTCATTTCAAAATTGAAATTTAATAAATTAAATTCAATGAACATGGTGACTTTTACCTGAGTATCAATGCGATAGGTCTCATGTAAAATTTGAGCTTCCCTCTCCATCTCCATAGTTGTAGACGGATCTTTCGTAGTAGCCTCCTAAGTGTCGGTGGGGTCATATGAACAAGTTTCCCCACAAGATTGAAACACATGGGTTCAAAGGCCGCCACTCAAAGACTTCCCTAGATGGCACAGTAGAATAGGGCTAGTATGATGGATGACACTCTGGGTCAAAGTGTTGATCACTTGCAATGTCTCTACATCGGCACTCTCCTTTGCAGAGGAAGGCATAATAATGTGGTCACGAGGTGGCCTAGTGAGAGCTCACCTCCCTTGCCATGTAGGATCTAGTTGTGCACTGGGTCTATCCTGAGCCAACTCCCAACCTCTCCCCTGGAATTCCCTCATATCAAAATATTTTGGGATTTTGTTCAATATGAACTCACTGTATAGTTTCCTAAGGAAATACTGTGGGACTTCACAATTGTTGCATGATGGGTAATCAAAAAACATGTACCACCTATCATTAAAATAGTTCCTAATCTATTGGTGGCGGAACCAATGAATAGGAAACCTCTTTGAATTGAGGGTAAGATTTTTATTTGTGCATGGGTCAATGAATAATGACCATAAATCTCCTTTTGTAATTTTTAAATCCTTTTCATCTTTATATAATAGCTTATCCGCGTAATAAGCCCTAGCTGTCTACCTCATATCTTTCCATCTAGTTATTTGTTTGCTAATTGAATCTACATTTTTTAACATATCTTTCAATGAACTTGCCAAGGTCATTCTTTCTACAGTTGAAGGATTTGGATCACTCAACCTACTAATTAAATCCTCAATTTGTTTTTTGTTGTTCTCAATTTCACTCATTAAATTTTGTTGAGTGTCAGGAGGGTGTTGAGTGATTGGTGGAGGAGGTTGTTGTTGTGGTTGGTTTTTTTGTTGAGGATTTTGTTCTTGAGGATTTGGTTGCTCTTCTTGTTGAGGATTTTGAGGGTTTGCAGGTTGATTTGCATCTCCTACAAATTCAAAAAGATAAATATCAAATACAACCTAAAACTAACAAATTCAAAAAAGGAAGCAAACAATCCTTAACTCTCACACCTCCTCATCACCGTGGTGCCATCCTTGCGATGAAAGAGCAACCATTGATTAATATTTTTGAAAAATACCTCCTCCTAGAATGTGAGCACAAAAAATGGGAGTTTTGGCTACGTGCACAACAAAAAGCATAGTAAAAATGCAAGAATGAATGTGTTTCACTTTTTTTTTTACTTTTAACATGTCATAATGTGAGCACGTTATAACACACTCATGTTATGGGCTTGTTGTGGCTAAGCCTTAGGCTCGACACACTAATCCATAATATGAGCATGTTATAATGCACTCGTGTTATGACTTTTCAAAACTTTTTTTTGAAAGTGGCCACAAATTGGCTACCCATCTCCATCACCTGCCCATGAGAAAAAAAAAACTTAGTTACACTTTTCACAATAGAAGTAGAATATGTAGTAGAAATAGTGTGTTGTACTCAAGTTCTATGGATGAATAAAACTATCAAAGACATCGAGGTTGAGTATAGTGAACCTATCTCTATTATTTGTGATAACTCAAGTGAAATAAACATAGCAAAGAATCTAGTGATGCATTGTATAACCAATCATATATCAATCAAGTATCACTTCATTAGAGAAAAGGTTGTAGATTAGGAAGTCACCATGGAGTATGTGCCAACCAAAGATGAAGTGACAAACATATTCACCAAGCCTCTTCCCAAGGAACAATTTGAATATCTAAGGAAAAAATTGGTAGTAATTTCTTCCACATCATATTACTAAACTCTAGTGATAAGGCATGGAAATAGGGGGAGTTTCATTGGTATTACATTATCCCTATAAATGAAAAGAGAGATCAAGTCAACCAAAACTAGTTTTACAAATTTCTAATGACTTGATGGTTGTAGATTCAAGAATCCACTCTTTCTCTTTGAATTTTTTGTCAAAGGGGAAGAATATTCATAGGGGAGAAAATGTGCTAGTCTTGAGGATGAACCTTTTCCATCGATACCAAAGAGGGATAAGTTCATCGAAGTGCTCAATTATGCAGGGGGAGCTACTAATGGTATCAGAGAAATTTCATACTTGGTTCAGAGGAGTCCATAATTTTAATTGGTTCAGAGAATGAAATGGCATTCAATTGGTATCAGTATTTTTTGAGCATTTAGTTTTTCCATCAATGATGAAGGGGGAGATTATTGGCAATTTGGTTGTCATTGATGTCAAAAGTTTCATTGATGGAAAGGTGGTGATAAAAAAAAAGTAGTGGATTAGGCTTTGGAAGCTTTGGTGATGATAGGAGGAAGGAGCATGTTTTTGAATTTTGGCAAAGTTTCGCAAAGAGTTGTAATGTTTTCATGAAATTGAAAAGGTGGCCAAGTTGTCTAAGGTTAAATCAATATGTAGATTCAACATGGGTTTTCTAGGAGCTTCTCAAAAATATAATTTTCAGCTCCAGAGGGTGAATGACATGCTCAAGAAAAAATTATTTTTGCTCTAAGATAGAATTATGTTTGTAGATAAACCCTAAGGACATGGGCATCACATCAATTCATTGCATTGTGTTTTTATGTCTACCATGAAGTGGTGTTTGTGTGATATACAATGAAGTTATTAATCATAGATGTCCTTCACATCGTTGTTTTCATTCACTAAGGCCAAGTTCTATCCATGATGTGTGATGGGTTCATATGGAAGATATGATGGTGTGCATTCATTGTTGAATATTGAATGACTATTACACAATCCTTCATATTGCATTTCTAGTTTATCTCTACTTTTGTTTTGTGTGATGTGTGATGTGCATGTGATGCATATTCTATAGCTATGATAAATCTTCTCAAATTGGATGGTTCCTACCAGCCCGTGACATGTGTGGTGGATTTGTGTCTAGCCCAGTGGGATACTAGGCTGAGGACATATGTACTATAGGACAAGTATGCCACAAGCTTGGCTAATGGAAGGTGATGTCATTGGAGACACATGGAAAGATATTGTTCCCTTGCTTCACATTTCTATTGTGAAGCTAGGAGGAGTTAAGCTTTGCATGATGAGTGATGAATAGTAGGAGTAAGTGGAAGATGACATCAATGGTGGATAGGTGGAAACTTCCCACTATATCGTTGAAGACATAGTAGGTCCCTACCTTAGCCCTACAATATGGTAGGCTTGTGACACATATTCCCAACAAATAGGTGGAGAAATTTGATTGCATCACATGATTCCTTTGCATCATGGATTTGATTCTAAGAACCCAAAGCATTAGGACAATGGACATAAAGAATGCGATAGAGATGAGTAGCTCTGTTTTAAAGGAGGGTGGTCAAACCATGATCACTATATCAATTCACATTTCTGATGTGAGTTGAATGGTAGAGGAAGAATCAAAATTTGGGATAGGTTAGAAATTCCAGTCAATGGCTGAGATTGAGTTAATGTGATTGGATGGATATTATTGTACCTCTTCACATCACGTATGAAGAATGAAGTATTTATTAAAGCAGTGATATCTTATACAATCATGATGGCTATGGATACAAAGTAAATAAGATCAATAGTGGTTGTTTAAAGAAGATCAATTTGATGATCATGTTTTAAAGATTCCAATATGAAAGGTGAGCCAGAGGATCATGGTGTAAAGATAGGAGATCAATGGTCCAAGTTTGAATTTGAAGATCACAAATGACTAAGTCTATATGAATGTGGGTTTTGATTGGTAATTGACATAGAGGATGGAATTAAATGATCTAATTACTCCAATGATTAGTTTATTGGTGATTTTATTTGTAGGGTGGTGACATAGATTGTTAAGGCGACAAAGATCAAAATTACATTGGACAAACAAGGGATTACATTTAATGCATATCAAGGTTAGGGTTTTACAGATCACCATACTTAGTAAAATCCAAAGGAACTACAATTTGAATTTGGATGGCATATGGCTCGATGAATAGGTAACCTCCTGAAGAAGATAGTTGGAAAACCCTAACATAATTTTTGTATGTGTTGGATGGTGATGAGAATCTTGAGGTAGAAAATGCAAGTCAGTGGAGACAAGAAAATGAAGAAAAACATAAAATTGTCTATGTTGAAAGAGTGCAGGTTGCTAAAAGAGTAAAATAAAAATAAAAATAGAGAGCCAAGTATCAGACAAAGAATGCACTAATTTTGAATGAGTATAACCCAAAAAAAATCAAAGATTCCTATATGGGTTAACATTCAAGGAGAGGAATGGTAGAGAGTACAAAAAAGTGTTGAGAAGTTGCAAAATAAGTTACAACATTGAACTATAACAAAATTGTAATATCTTGAGTTGTAAATGTGATTGGTGGGTTCCATTAGATAATTGGGTAGTTTCTCAGTTTAGGGAGTGAGTTCTTCCTTGAAGTGGGTGCTCTATAAACTATGGGATTGGTGTCTCCTTAGGTTTGGTGCTTTTAAACATTGTAATAAAACATTTGATTATGAGGCTAGATTAGGATAGTAGATCCTAGCAACATTTTTCATTATGGTTTTTCCCATCTTAAGTTTTCCACATATATCATTTTTTATGTGATGTTATGAGTGTGAATTTTTTTGTCTTTTCTTGTTATGTTTTAATCTACACTTAAATTTTAAAAGGAATCATTTTTCTAAAAGTTTTTAGGACTAGTTTTTAAGTGATCTATTGATTCACCCCCCTCTCAGTAGATTGTTGTATTTCAACAATTGGTATCAGAGCCTAGGATCCCTAGGAGAAGCTTAATCAACTCAAGTAGATCTTGGACTAGTGAACACCATGGCTAGTCAAGAAGGATTTTCTACAAACAAGGCACCTTGATTTGATGGATCAAACTATGCATTCTAGAGTGTTATGATGGAGACATATTTGGGATCTTTAGGATTTGATGTTTGGATGTCTATAAATAATGGATATACACCACCATCCATATCTCCTATTGATGTTGTAGGTAAGAAGGATGATGGGAACAATGAAAAAGAAAAGCATCTCATTATTTGCAGTTTATCTAGATAAGTGTTTGTCAAGGTTATGCATTGTCAAACTGCACATGATGTCTAGGAGAAGTTGAAAAGAATCCAGGAGAGAGATGATAAGGTAAAAATAGAAAATTTATAGATTCTTAGAGCCAAGTGTGAAATTATTTAGTTGAATGAACATGAAAATATTGTAGAATATTTACTTAGGGTTGATGAAAGAGTAAACTCTATCAGAGGGTTCAAAGAAGAAGTTAAGGAATCATTCATTGTGCAAAAAGTCTTAAGGTCTATGTCATCCATATATGACTCCAAGATATCAACAATAGAAGAAGCAAGAGAATTTGATAAAGTCACTCTTGATGAACTACATGGAATATTCATTGTATATGAAATGAGAATGGGAAATGGAGAGTCATCTAGAAGAGAAGTTTCTTTCAAGGTTGCAAGTAAAGATAAGGTTGATGCACCTAAGAAATACAAGGAAGTAGTCTCTACATTAGAACCTAAAGAGACTAATGAGGAATAATAAAACTTTATCACAAGACTAAGGAGAGGATCCGACAAGTATAAAGTTAAGTTTCCCTTCAAGTTCTTTCACTATGGTAAAATAAGACACTTTGCTTCTAAATGCCCCTACAATAAGAAGTATAACTCTAAACAAGAAGGAGACAGTAAGATGAAGAAACCCTAATATCCTAAAAAGAAGATATTGGGAAAGAAAAAAATGTACATTAAAGAGGAGAGTGATTGATTTGATGCTACTGATAGTTTACATGGTCAACAAGATTGTGATTTTATAGTGAAGGAAGAAGAGGAAGAACTGTGCTTTTTTAATGATAGTTTAGATTGATCTTGTACACTTAAGTTTTTTGGAACTTGTATGAGTTTCATAACTAGTGTCCTATTTCCAATAATTTAGTGAGACAAAGTTCTAGACTTATGGCATCCTACACTAACTTTACATCTATTGTAGATCATGAGTTTTCTAACTCTTTCATGACAAGTTTTTTCAATACTCAACCCATTTTGGACTCTATTCTTAATGCTACCAAACTAATGAAAACATTAAAAAAAAAATCTTTACAGATGTTGAGACTATCGTTTCCCATATTCTTGAAGAAAAACTAAAAAAAAAGAAGAGGACTTAGAAAAACTTCAATACTTTTTGAGTACTAAATAATTCACTAGTATAATGGTTCATATAGTTGAAAACATGAGGGGATGTAAAGTTACTTATTTATCTTAGAGGAACTAAGCATATAGTATAGAGAGACAAAAGATCTGGATGAAGCTGGGTGTTCGCCACGCATAGGGTCTCATGCTGCCTCTAGCCAGCCCTTCCTTTCTCGGGTTTTGTGGAGCGGCTTAGTTTGGCAAAAGCCCTGGGGTGTTGGCTGGCCCTCGGGGCTGAAGTGGGGCTGGCTCGCTGGATAGTTGGGTGGCCTTTTCCTCGTGTCTTCGTGGTTTCTTCTACTACTTGTGTTCTTTGGGTGGTGCTTGGGGTATCTAGGGCGGAGTCCTCTTCTCTCTTCTTGCTTGTGCTTGTGCCTTTTGGTCCATGGAAAAACGAGATTTTGCTTTATCTATGGTTTCTTCTGGTGATTTGGAAATGGTTGAGCCCTCTTCTTCGTTGCATGCCAGTGGTCTAGATCAGATGGGGAAACCCCATTCTGGGGATGGAGTCTCCTCTTCCAAAGGGAATTTTCAAATTAAAAAAGTAAACGGTTGTTTGGAGAGATCCGAGGATCGTCCAGTTTTGGTTATTCAACCTGAGCAAGTTTCAGAGGATGTTGAATATTGGGGCAATCATGCTCTTATTTGCAAATTTTTGGGCCTTCGTTTATCTCTACCTGTTTTGGATTCTTGGGCACGTAGGGTTTGGAACCCGGAAGGTGATATGGAGATTATTCTGGCAGCTAATAACTATTTTTTGGTTGTCTTTTCAAGCATGTCCGACAGGAATAGGGCTTTCGAAGGAGGTCCTTATTTCTTTAACCAGGTAGGGTTTTCATCAAACCTTGGCACATGGGATTCAACTCTGCTGAGGAGATCCCTTCGCGGGTTCCCATGTGGGTTCGTTTGCCGAGGCTTCCATTGGAATTCTGGAGGGAGGATATTCTTCACTCAATCTCGTTGCTTCTTGGAAAACCTGTGGGATCGGCTTCCCAAACTCAAGACCGTAAGGTAATTTCTTTCGCTCGCATTTGTGTTGAAGTTGATTTAAATAATCCATTACCAGACTCTATGGAAATTCGCATGGGATCTTCTTCTTGGATCCAACAGCTGGATTATGAAACCCTACCCTTTAGATGCAGAATTTGTCATGAATATGGACATTTACACCGCAAATGCCCTAGATTTAAACCCTCCCCCTTTGCTGCTTCTGGACCTCCCAAGGGGGACAAGGGAAAGGCTCCAATGTCTAATGAACCTGTGGATAATGAGGGTTTTATTCCGGTCAAGTCCCATAACAAAGGCAAGGGCAGGAAGAGATCTTGGATGGATAGGCAGAATGAAGGCAACTTTAACAGGTTTGAGGTTCTTGATGATTTGACCCAGGAGGAGGGTATTCCAGTTGAGCTCTCGTCTGGGGCTAAGGGTTTGCAAGATGTTCAGGATGATGATGCAAGGAAAGAGGATCAAATTCTATCTCCAGGGGTTCATCAGAAGGATCAGAAGGCTATGGATTCTTTGGCTCATGCTCAGGATTTCGGGGTTCTGCAGGGGTCACAGACTCTGAAGGACTCTGCTACGGTGGTTCCTGATCCCCCTGCTCCTAAGGGGGCCTCAGATCCTACGAGGGGTATCAAAGCTCCTCCTACATTAGGCTTACATCAGAAATCCTTTAAAAAGGGGCCTCTTGATAAACCGTCAAAGAGTGGAAGAAAGACTGATCAAGAGAAGGTTAAGCTTATGGGTGATACTTTGGTTGAGTCTGGGTCTGTGAAGCCCATTGATTCCCATTTCTCCCACCCCCATAAATGATTGTTTTATCTTGGAATGTAAGGGGGTTGAACAGCATCCCTAGACAAAAGGTTGTTCGCAGATTAATTGAATCTCAGTCACCGGATGTGGTCTTTATCCAGGAAACTAAGCTTACTATTGATGGGCTTGCTAATTGTGCTTCGCGTATCTGGCCCCAAGGCAATTGGCAGGGGGTAGGTGCTTTGAACAGTGCAGGGGGTGTGGCTTGCTTCTGGAACCCGAGGAAAGTCTCCCCTTTATGGTGGATGTCTAGTCGGTCTTCCATTTCTCTGGTTGCTTCTAGTTTTGTTACTGGAGAAAGGTGTCTCTTATCCAATATTTATGCTCCTACGGATCTTTCAGGTAAGTTAAATCTTTGGGCTCACATTCGTTTCATCCGAGCCTTGGACCCGTTTCTCCCATGGATTATGGCTGGTGATTTTAATGTTGTTACTTGCTTAGATGAAAAACGTGGTGGGTTAGCCAGGTTAGACCCTTCTGCTAATCTTCTCAGGGATATGATTGGTTCCTTGAATCTCATTGATGTGAAGCCTTCCAATGGTGTCTTTACCTGGAATAATAGGAGATGTGGTGTGGAGGCTATCTCTGAAAGGCTTGATAGATTTCTTGTCTCCTGTTATTGGTTGAATAGTAGGTTGACGACCAGCTCTGAAATTCTTGATTGGAGGGGCTCTGATCACTGGCCCATAAAGCTTTCTGTCACCGCTTATGGTGTCACCAAAAATCCCTCCTTCAAATTCCAATTGATGTGGTTAAGAGATCCATCTCTCCAGGAGCTTATGCTGGACTGGTGGCATGAGGGGATGCCTGCTCATGGGACTGCCATGTTCACTTTTAGCAAGCGGCTTCAGCATGTGAAGTTTAGACTTAAGAGATGGAATAAACAATGTTTTGGGAACCTTCAAGCTCAGAAGATGGCTGCCCAGTCCAAGTTGGATACTATCACTCGTCAGATTCGGGACCAGGGGTTGACCTCTGCCCTTAGTATGGCTGAGTCCTTGGCTCTGAAGGGTTTAGAAGAGTGGGAACTTCGGGAAGAGATCTTCTGGAAGCAAAAATCTCGTATTGATTGGCTTCAGGAGGGGGATAGGAACACTGCTTTCTTTCATAATTCAGTTAAGGCTCGAAGACAAGGAAATTCTATCTCCTCTCTTGTTTCACAGGATGGGGCTCAACTCTCGTCCTATGCTGATATTTCCAGGGAGGCAGTCAATTATTTTTCAAACCTCTTTTCTAGGGAGAATCTTGCTGCTTGGGCTGAGGAGCAGGCCATCATGGATTGTATTCCCCGCCTGGTCTCTGCTGAGATGAATGGGACTCTCTTATGTCCTATCTTGTTACCTGAGTTGGAGAAAGTGGTATTTAATATGAAAAAAGGTAAGGCCCCTGGTCCGATGGGTTTCCAATTGAGTTTTTTCAAGAGTTCTGGGAAATTATAAAGTTTGATCTCCTTGAGGTGGTTCAGGAATCACTTAGGAACAAACAGATGCTCAAGTCTATGAATTCTACCTTCTTGGCCCTCATACCTAAGTTGGAAGGAGCTAACCAGTTAGCTCAATTCAGGCCTATTGCCTATTGTGTTATGTAACGTTGTTTACAAGATCATCACCAAATTGATTGCTGAGAGACTCAAACCACTCCTTGGTTCTTTGATCTTGGCTGAGCAGGGTGGTTTTGTTGAAGGGAGACAAATTTTGGATGGTGTTGTGATAGCCATGGAAGCTATTCATTCTATGGCTAACTCTAAGGAGAAGGCTATGTTTATTAAACTTGACATGTCTAAAGCTTATGATCGGGTGAGCTGGGAGTTCTTACAGAAAACTCTCTTGGCTTTTGGCTTTGCTGAGGAATGGGTGAACTGGGTTCTTAGTTGTGTGACCTCTACCTCATTCTCTATTCTCATTAATGGGGAACCTTCAGATTTGTTTAATGCTTCTCGGGGACTCCGGCAAGGGGATCCCTTATCCCCTTACTTATTCATTATCATGGCTAAGGGTCTTGGAAGATTTATTAAATCTCAGGTGAGACAAGGTCTTATCCATGGTTGGAGCTGGAACAACCTTCTCCCTTCCTACTCTCATCTTCAGTTTGTGGATGATACTGGGCTAATGGGCTTGGCTAGAATCAGTGAGGCGGTGAACTTCAGGCGAGCCTTAGACATCTATCTGAAGGCTTCTGGTCAGCGGATTAATGATGATAAATCTTCTATTTATTTCTTTAATACTCCTCAGCTTATTCAGAGTAGGATTGCTAGGATCCTTAGATTTCAGATCGGTTCTCTTCCCTTGATGTACCTTGGGATCCCTTTGGCTTTGGGAGGACAGCGGAGAGATTATTGGCAGGGTATTTTGGATAAATTTCGTAGTAGGGTTAGCCATTGGACCCACAGATGGTTATCTTCGGCTGGGAGAGTGATTCTTCTTAAGACGGTGGTGCAGTCTCTCCCCATTTATAGGTGTTGTGTGCAGGTTCCCCCGTCCACCTTTGTGTGGGAATTTGATGCTTTGTCTCGGCAATTTCTTTGGTCTGGCAACCTTCTTTCCTCAAAGTGGAGCTTGATCAAGTGGGAGTCTGTTTGCAGGCCAAAGCATGCTGGGGGCCTTGGTCTTAGGTCTATGGTGCTTGCTGTCACTGCCTTGGCTGCCAAGCTGTACTGGAGGTGGTGTAACAATCAAGATCAGGATTGGGCAAAGATTCTGACCCACAAGTATCTTCCTGGTGCTGATTGCCTCGATGTGCCACGTCTTCCCTTGTTGGGTAAAGGTTCTTGTATTTGGGATACCCTTAAGAAGGGTGCTCAGCTGATTAAGGAGGGCCTCTTTTGGATCTGTAATAGAGGCTCTGATGTTTTGTTTTGGCAGGACTCTTGGGATGGCCACCCTCCCATTCTCTCTAGTTTTCCTCAGCTTCAGCCTCTTTGCCATATTTTTTCTGAGGCCGGTTGGATTAAGGTGGAGCATTTTAAAACTATCAAGCATATTGGGCAGACAGAGGTGGCTTGCTGGAAGGACCCACAGGAGTGGCCCATTGGTGGATCTGATGAGGATCGTGTTGTTCTTTCTAGAGTTTTGGAGGCTAGGCTTTGCAGCTCCCTTAATGGGAGGGATGTTCTGGCTTGGAATCCTAGTCCTAAAGGTAAATTTACTGTGGTCCAAGGCTATGCTATGCTTGACAGGAACTTATATGGTCCTGCTGAGGTGCACTGGTGGAAGAAGGTTTGGGACAACTTCTCTTGGCCCAAATGCAATTTTTTCTTATGGTTGGTTGCTCAGAGGAAGTGCCTCACTTGGGAAAATCTTCGCAAACGTGGCTTTCAGGGACCCTCTATTTGCCTTCTTTGTTCTCACAGTGAGGAGTGTACCTCCCACTTGTTCTTTCTTTGCCCTTACTCTAGAGAGTTATGGCACAGATGGTGGGAGGCTTGGCATCATGGGTGTATTCATGCTACCTCCTTGATTGACTTTTGGGAAAGTTTGGGCAGACCACCAACAAAGACTCCTTTCCTTCAGGTGGCCTGGTCTATTGGGCCTATTTTCATTCTTTGGAACCTTTGGTTGGAGAGGAACCGTAGAGTTTTTTGTGGTTCCAATTTGGGAAATCTTCAATTGTGGAAGAAGATAATTAGCAGGCTTCAGGAGACTATTTCGGCTAAGTGTGACATGTCTGAAAATCTTGATCCTGGTGATCTTGATATTGTGCGGAATTTGAGCTTGGGGGATAGTAACCGGGGTTGTTTTGCTGGCAGAAGGCCCCGTCAAGTTCGGCAAAGAGTTTGTCGTGATGGGAAGTGGATGCCTCCCCCGGTGGGGGTCCTAAAGATTAATACTGATGGTTCTTCTCGTGGGAACCCTGGTCATGCTGGTGTGGGGGGTATTGGTAGAGGTAATGATGGTGGTGTGGTTTTTGTCTTCTCTAGTTACAAAGGGCAGCAGTCTAATAATCTGATGGAGGCCCTTGCTATTAAGATTGTTGTTGAGCGTGGATGCTCTTTAGGCTGGAGGAGATCATCTGTGAGTCAGATTCTCAGATTGTTGTGGATTTGTTGAACAATCAAAGGTTGGATGATGTTAGTTGGCAATTGGCTTCTGTGGGCAGACAGATTTTGAGTCTTTGTGGCTCCTTGGATTCTGTCTCCTTTTGTCATATCCCTAGAGAGTGGAACAAAGTTGCCGATTGTCTAGCGAAGTGGGCCTCTGAGAATGTGGATGGCTGGGATATCAGTGGAAAGGATGAGCTTTCTTCTAATTATCTTGATACCCTTGAGAGGTTATTAGTGGAGGATATGAATAGGTAGTGTTGTTGCTGGTTGGTATGGTGGTGTTCTTTGTTGGTGGGCCTTTGGCCTGTGCTTTGTACTATGGTTTTGATTGAATAAAAATTTTACCCCTTCTTTTTAAAAA
>VDFB02179234.1:47874929-47919087 GCA_007258455.2 Sequoia sempervirens | reverse complement strand
CATCGTCCTAGTCAATCACATATTCTGGAGGTTTTTTAATATTCGAACTTTGTTTTCATATATATTAAAATCTTGTGTAGCTGACATGTTAGTTATCGGCCACATTTTTTGTGAAAGGCTTTGATATATTAAAAAGGCTTACAGTGATTTTTTATAGATGTGTTTTGTATTTCTAGGACAAGGACATATGGTGAACCAATTTTTTAGCCCCAGGTGCTCGAATTTTGCACCGGTTTTGTCTTTTCAAAGTTTGTATTTGCCCCCCAAAGTGCCCATTTATAGGCCTTTTTTTTTATTTTTAATAACTTTTGCATACGGAGACCATTTTTCAGAAACGAGATATCATCAGAAAGCTGGAAGAGTCAAATTTTCAATGGTGTAGATATTTTGCAAAGATTTTGCAGTTTTGTGCCATATTTTCTAGGTTGAAGATAGATCTCTATTTTTGGATTTTGAAGCTCATATCTCTGTAAATGGATGACTCAATTACTTTGGAGAAATGGAACTATAGGCAATGGAGTAATTTAATACTCACTCATCTTGGTGAGAGGAATCTATTGTCCTATTTGTTTGATAAAGTTCCTTGTCCTAGCACAACTGATGAGTATTGCATTTGGAAAGGCTTCAGGGCTATTGTCTTTAGAGTTATTTTTGAAAATGTAGATTATGACTTTTTGGAGACACTTATTCACTTCCAATGTCCTCATGCTCTTTGGAATCACATTAGAGAGGTGCATAAAAGATCATGATTCTTCTCCATCTCTTGAAGGTCCTCTTTCCAACTCACATGTGCTTCTTCATTCTTCAGAGTTGATAACCCATGCTTGTGATCCTTTGGATGAGATTGTAGATGCTTCAGAGGTTCCTAATTCTTCATCTTCTATTGATGATTCATTGAGCATGTCCAATGATTCATTGCAACAGGTATCTAAGATTCTTCTTGATTGGGATTCCTATTTGACAGACATTGCTTCTTTGTTTGTGGAGTCTCACATTTCAAACTTGGAGGCACAATTTGAGGGTTTATCTCTCTTATTTGATGATAGTCATGGATCAACTATTGTCACTTCATGTTTGTCTTTGGAGCTTGTTCAAGATCAGTTTCCATTGGTTCCTGGTTTGTCACAGTTTTTTGTGATTGGGCATGTACTTGATTGGATTGTGGCATCATCTTCATCATCCAATAAATTGGCAACACATAAGCAGATTTCAGAGACACAATCTTCCTACATTTGGATTCCTCTTCCTACCACTTCCTATCCAAAATGGGAATCATTCCTACATTTGTACTTGGTGTATCTTCTTCCCAAGGGGAGAAACATTGTTTGTAGGCATTGGATTTTGTTTTGTCTTTAGACTTTAACCATGTTTTCAGGTGATCATACATCATGGGGGGGATATCTTATCTCTCTACTTTCCTCTTATTGGGGGGTATTTGATTGTATATACATGATGCATGTTGCCCTTGGGGGGTATCATTAAGTCCTCCATACATCATGTTTATTTTGTTTTGTTTCTCTCTTTTGGGGAGGAGTTTTGTCCCACTGGGTTTTCTCCTTTTCTCCTCTTGTGAGAGATTGCATATTTTCATTTGCATTGTAAATGGGTACCTAACATGGCCTAGTAGCTAGGACCCATGGTCATAGTCTTTGCATAGTGTGCATAATAATCTTCTCCCTAAGTTGCACTTAAGCAGGGGTGTTGGTGTGAATAATTGTCTAGTACCTAGCTAATTCATTCACTAGGTAATTAGGGGACATATTCACATGGTTAAGTTTACTTAGGATAAAAGATTCTTTCTAGAAGCTTAGTTGGCTTATCTAGAACTTATCTTATCTAGCTAGGATGCATCATTTCCTAGGTGATTAGGTTGTTGGTTGTCTCATGTCATAAGATCATGACATTTGTCAACATCATGTTTATTCCTATCTCTCAACCTTGCCTACATAAGCAAGGCATCTCATGTACATTTGTATTCAAGCTTATAGCAAGCAATAGCTATTCAACCATTAATCAATCTTGCATTATGAAGCAAGCATTCTTGCCATTCTCTCTCTTGTGGAAGTGGTTTTGGTCGTAACTGATCTTGGGGGTGTTGAGGAGTCACCATCAACTCCTACATATAGAAGCTAAGGAAGAATTTTCAATGATAAAAAGGGCTATTGTTGAAGCTCCAGTTTTGGTGAGTCTAGATTATGCTAAGCCATTCTATATATATTCGTTTTCTTCTGATCACTCCTGCGTTGCTATGTTGACTCAAAAATCTAATCGAGGAAATGAACATCCCATAGCATTCATGAGTGCACCACTAAAAGATGCATAGCTAAGATACCCAAGTGTGGAGAAGTAGGCTTATGCCTTAGTTAGAGCTGTGAAGAAATTTAGACACTATATCCTCAGAAACTAGGTCTTTGCAATAGTTCATGATCCTGCAGTCAAGTTGTTGTTGATGCAAAATGAGCTAGGAGAGTGCAAAGCTAAGTGGGTAACTATATTACAAGAATATGATATTGAGATTCAACCTATGAAGCTGGTAAGAGGGCAAGGACTTACAAGGAAAATGGCAGAAATAGGCCCTGATCTTGCAGCCCAGCATTGCAATCTAGAAGATGTTTCTCCTGGGGAATGGTATGATGATATCGTTCACTATCTCCTAACTCAAAGGTGTCCTGACCATCTTAATGTAGTATAGAGAAGGGCATTGTGTTTGAAGAGTGACAGTTTCATCTTGAAGGGAGTTGTTCTATAGAAGAAAAATCATGATGGTGTTTACTTAAGGTGCCTAGGAAAAGTAGAATATGAAAGAGTAATGTTGGAATTTCATGATAGATATGGTATAGGCCATGGATCTACACCTTCTACAGTGAATCAGATTCTAAGAGTTGGTTATTATTGGCCCACACTGTTCAAAGACACACACAACCATGTTATAACTTGTCATGTGTGTCAGACGACAACAATTAGAGAGAAGTATGCAACACTCCCACTTCAACTAGTTTTTAAGGTAAAAAATTTCGCGTAGTGGGGAATGGACTTCATAGGTCCAATCAATCCACCTTCCTCTACAAGTCACAGGTATATTCTTAGTATTACCGATTATTTCACAAGATGGACCGAGGCCCTTGCTTGCAAGCAATGTACTTCTGAGGTGGTAATCAATTTCATCAAATCAAGTATTATTAACCATTTTGGAAGTCATATGTCTTTGGTTTGTGATAATGGTCATGCATTTGCATAATTGAAATTATCCAACTGGGCATTTGATCATGGAATTATAATTAAGTTTGCATCCAATTATTACCCTCAAGGTAATGGTTTGGCTGAGTCTTCCAATAAAAATCTCCTGACTGTTATTTGCAAGCTATTAGAAAGAAATCCTAAGGATTGGCATGCCTAGCTTAGATTTGCTCTCTGGGTAGATCGTACAAGACATAAGACTTCCATAGGAATATCCCCTTACCACCTAGTTTACGGGTTAGAACTTGTGTTTCCTATTCAATTAAAAATCACCACCTTACAATTCATTAATGAATATTATGATGAAGGAGGTAAATGTGAAGCCTGAATTGTTGAGTTGTTACACCTTGAGGAGAAAAGAGATGAAGCCCTTGAAATTTTTTCCAAACATCAAAAGGTAGTCAAAAGGTGGTTTGATAGAAGAGCCAAGGTAAAATCCTTTAGGATTTCTAACTTGGTTCTCTACTGGGATAAAGCCCATGACCATAAGGGGGAGCATGGTAAGTTCGACAGACTTTGGATTGGCCCTTATCAGATTTCAAAGATCCTGGGAGATAATGCTTTTTGCTTGCAAACTCTCACTGGGGAGGATATCCCACTACCTATCAATGGGCAGTACTTGAAGCATTATTTCCAATCCTCAGTTGAGTGTAGCTCTTTCCTTGTACATAGTTAGAGTAGGTTTCCCTTTCTATTTTGCTTTGGTTAGAATAGGTTTCCCTTTCTGTTTTGCTTTGCTTTGCTTTGGTTAGAGTAGGTTTCCTTTCTGCTTTTCTTTTGTTGGTTTTGGTTTGGTGTGTTTTTGCTCTGCTCTTGCTTTGGAGGTCTTCCTGTATTTCTTCTGGATGTGTTGCACCTACATGGAAAATATACCTTTATCTTGGAATGTTCTGAGTATTTCATTGATGAACTTTAATCATGTATCTTGAATGGATGGTTGTCTTTTTTTATCATCAAGCAGTCTAAATGTTTGATTTATGGGGGATGGGTCACTAGTTTGATTTGAATTTGAAGTATTCTAAAATCTTATATCTCTCATACAACTTAAGAATCCTAAAGTTTTTGTGGGATCTTTGTGAGGTCTTATTAGGTGAAAAATCTTATTTTTGCTTCAGTGCCATTGTGGTTCTTAGCCCTGAGTGTGAACTTCATTGTTCATAGGTTGAAACAAAAAAATGAAAAGAAAGGAAATATCAAAAGAAGAAAATGAAAAAATATTGAAAATCTAATGAATTCAACTTATCAGGGGTATCTAAATATCTCTATCGAGGCTATAGATGTTTGGCTGGCAATAGAGCTATGTTCGGGAGAGTCACAGTGATAACCTCGTTAGGGCTATAGACTCCTGACTGGCAGTGATAATTTTTCAAGGCTGCTTTTGGAGTTAGAATCTTTATGTAGCCTAACTTGATTAAACTTAGTTTTTGTAGTAGTTCAAGGAGGGAAATGAACTCATGTGCACACACTTGGATTTTTAGTTTATGGAAGGTTCTATCCACCTTTGGTTCTGACTCTTTAATCCTACATTTTGATTTGTTTGTATGATAGGGAGATTGAAACTAGAGATTATAGGTTCTTCATTCTAGATTGTCATCAAATGCTTTGGAGTATTTTCCCATTAGAGTAGCCATTTGTTGTGCAGTTTTTGCACACACACCCCACTGAAAACAAGGACCCTCTTTTGCTTTCGCTTTTGGTTTTGGGCCCTTGTTATGTTGAGGTTTTGGTTACCTTTGCACGTGCTTGAATACTTATCTTATTCATGCAAATTCCCCCTTCTAGGAAGAACTTTGAAAATCTTAAGTTTTGAACAAAGTTCAGGTTTTTACTCCATTTCGAGATTTTCTGCTCCATCTGGATTTTCCCAGATTTCACTCAAAGCTCAGCGAAGAGATTAACACTGCAGTTTGGGAAATATGGGACTTTGCAGAATTCTGCATGGGCCGTATTTTTTTGACATTTCGTTTTGCCATCGGTTTTCTGAATTTCCTTAGCCTGTCTTGTCGATGGCATTAATGCGCCTAGGTACTATCTTTCTGACATGAGTGTGGTCAAATTTAAGGGGATTTTGCATCATTTTCTCTCATATTTTGTTGTGTATCACTCTTGCATCTAAGATTTGACGATCTAGGCATTCAAATTTCTTGATTTACTTACTAAGGCACTTGGATTTATTACATTTAGTTTGATTTGGTCGCTAGGGCATCTGAGCTCACTACTCATTTTCCTCGTGGTCGAATTTGGTTCACTTATGGTATGTAACTATGGTCCCTACCTTTAAAATTTTAATGATTGATTGTCCATGGCCATTTTGCGTCCATTTGGGAGCTCAATTTTGCATTTTTTACAATTCAATGGTTCAAACTAGGTTTGCGTTTGATGTTTGAGAGTTCTTAATGCTTATCTTGTATTCTGCCCTTGTTAACTACTTGAACATAGTGATGTTCCACATTCTCAAATGGTTCCCATGCCTTTCCCCATAGGTCAATGTTTTTATTGGTTCGTTGTTGAGTGTGTTCGAGCTCAATCTAGGTTTAATCTGAGTTAGTTCATTTCACCCATGGTGGAGGTTTTAACAGTCAAATCTAGGGCATCATTGGTTTGTTATGAATATTCATTATTTAATGCCTCAAGTAGTTAGTGATAAAAAGGGGTTGATAGGAAATATGAATTGGATTCGAGTCGAGCTCAAGAGATTTGAGATTCATGAACATTTGATCATATCACGGAAAATCAAGCATAATAATGGTTTTCTGGGATTCCAAGGACTTCGCAGAATTTCCACATCCCCATATTTTCCCGGATTTCATTTAACCTTCAATATTCTGAGGTGTGTGTTGGAAATTAGAGTTTCGAGGACTTCATGGAATTCTGGTCTAGCCGTATTTTTCCAAATTCTTTGAAAGCTTTGTGGAACTTAGAAATTGGATGAAATGGATGAATTTAATGATGAATGCTTAACATTCCATGCTTTAAACTGATAGATTACACCATGTTATATGCATCCTTTCTTCATTTTTCTGATCTATTGTTGTTTTTTGTGGCTTCTTCAGGAAAATTAGCCTAGTCTAGAATTTTCCTAAATTCCTCCCAAACTAGTTTTCCCCGATTAGCTTGGAATCCCAAACTTCTCAGTTATGGTGGTTTTTAGTTGATTTGATGGTTTTATTATGATTTTTGGCTAACACTTTCAGAAATATGTTATCAACAATTGGATTTTCATGTTAGCATTCGATGGATGCAGGATGAAGCTAGGAAGGCAGCGGTTGGAATGGCTAAGGGTGATATGGAAGGTTCCTCTATCTCAGAAGTAGAAAGGGTTAAATTAGACATAAAGAGTAGGATTCTGGAAAGTAAGATAGCCTCTTTCTAGTCTAAAGTTTCAGACACAAATGTGGGTCAATGGAAGTATGACGATTTTAAGGCAAGGATGGCATAAGAAGATCTTCTGGTGTTGGCCAAGAGACTAATGGAATTGGGATTATCTCATGTAGTAGGATTTCCCCCGGTTCAGTGTTATGAGTTGGTATTGGAATGTGCTCGAAATGATGACAAGGATTCACAAAGGATAGTCAGCCCTCAAGGGAGGGTATTGGCTAATCTTAACCTTGTCTCTATTGCACAGACTTTTGATATGCCAAACATATCTCATGTGGTGGCTTTCAATATGGAGGCAACTAAAAGGTACTATGAAGAGGATACTATTAAGTCACAATAGGTTATCAATTCTTGGCTTGAGAAGCCAAAGTCTCATTTCTCAAAACTACCTAAGTAGTTGCACAGGGAAAAGTTTAAACAAGAAGTCTATGATGCCATCACATTGCTTAGCGGAGTGGTAGGCCTAAAGAGTACAGGTATGTTCAAGAATTGGATGTTCCACATCATTGTGAGGATGGAGCAAGAAAATATTAATTATCATTGGACAGGTGTTATAAGTACTATGATTCATGAACAAATGTGTAATGTGCTACAGACTAAGAAATTCACCATGACTTCTTATTTAGTGTATGCACTTGCAAGATTCCATCCCTATAAAGGATTGAGTACAAGAGGAATATTTGGATAGGATGTAATTTATGAATTTTATCCTCAATTGCACTTGGGAAGCCTAAGTTACAGGAGGGTGAATGATGCATTCACCATGCACATCACTCGATTGCTCCAAGGTGCAGAGCATGTGAGAATATCAAATGATGCTAGGGAGATGATCAAAAGGTATGGGGCTTGGCTCATACAGTTTCCCACCTTTTCCTACATAAGAATTGATGGTTGTCAGAGAGATCCATATAGGCTTCCAAGGTATCCCATAGACCATGTTGTACTTCTAGAAGTCACAAAGAAAATATGTGACTTTGATGCCAATTTAAAAAAAGATAAGAATAAAATTGGATTTGGTGGAGATTTTCCTCTGAAGATAGGTACTAGCGAGGTATGCCCTTCAATTAATTCACCCTATGCTTTTGAGGAGTAAATGAGCGCTCTTGGGTTGTCTTACCATTCCAAAAGGCTAGGCTTTGATATCATTGGTGAGGCACAAAATAAATCTAGCAGGGAATACCACCCCAAAGATGACATAGAGGACTACTAGGCTAATAGCAAGGATGAGTTTGAGGTACAAAAGAAGAAATTCTCTAGACTCCCAGTGGATGTGGCCCGAATGTATAGTGTGAAAATGGTTCCCGATCAGGTGGAAGATGATGGAGACTTAATCCAAAGTCATGATTATGAGCCAATTAAGGACAAACCAATTGGAGAAGTAGACTGGCTGGAAGAAGAAAAGACTAAATTAGAGAAAATCATGGCCCCTGTGACAAAATACACCAAGTTGTGGCTCAAACACAAGGTGTGGGAACTTGAAAGTGAAGGTGTTCCATGTACCTATAATCTAATGGGGGATCTAAAATCCCATTCCACTTCCAAGGAGTTAGTTGACGAAGATCCTAAGGACAGAACTAAGGTGGATTCTCCTTTTAAGATTAATATCAAAGGTTCCCAAGGAGAAGAGCAGGAGAAACAGAGGAAACCAAAAGCAGAGAAGAGGATTGCGACTTCGAAGATAGAAAAATTTGTAGATGAACAACCCAGTGAAGGAGAAGAAAAGGATAGTGCCCAACACCCAAAAGTAGGAAAACAACAAGGGGTTCAAGAAAGAAGGGTGGACCTTCCTAGGACAAAAGTGAAACTGATCTTTCTATGGTGGTAAATGTAGAAAGCTCTAGAGAGAAGAAACAGGTATACTAAAGGAGATCAAGAACTCCTTCTCCCAAAGATAGTGTGCCAAAGAAGGACATTCCTCTAGCAAGCTTTGCTGCATAACAACATAAAGAGGCTTCTCCACCCCATGAATCGTATGGTGCATCAAAAAAACCAGCAGATGTGGAGCACCCATCAAGTTAAGGGGGAGAAGAATTTCAAGAAGGTGAGCTTCATAATGCAGTTGCAGAAATTGATAAAATCCTACGGACTCCCTTGGTAACTTATGAGGACTCTCCTATTAGAAGTGAAGAAGATAGAACTCTTCAGACAGAGGATTCACCTATTAAGACTCCATCACCAGTGGCTGAAGAAGAGGAGTATGGAAAAGAAGAATAGGATAAAGATGAAGATTTTCCTGAGAAGCAGGAAGATACACCCAAGGGTCAGTAGGATGAAGTGGGATAGAGTGAAATAAAATCAGATTCTATTGTTCTAGGTTGGATTGATAGAGAAATAAAGAGAAAACAAATTGTTGTTGATGATACTCCTCCCAATTGGGATGAACTACTAGAAAAAATAGGAAAAGGTAAAGGAAAGAAGAAGGCCAGGGTAATCTCCAAGATTGAAAGGGATGAAGCAAACAACAGAGTGGTCCACATTTCTACTCTTGCCATAGAAAGGAATATGGATGAGGTTACTAGGAGTGATTACAACATGTAGACTATCAACTTAGGACCCACTTCCATGGAACAGGATATTGAAGAATATGAGGGTTTGAGTGTTGTGATCCTGGAAAGATTGAGGAAAGAAGCACACGCTAAATAGGAGTTGAAGAAAGAGAATGAAAGACTTAAGAAATATTTTGAGGATTTAATGAAACCATTGTAGTCCATTAGTTCCTCATCTTCTGCTACAAATTTCCTACCCCAAGAAACTATATCGGAGATAGAAAGAATGAAGGCCACTACTCTTGCTATAGTAAACTGGTTACAAGGGGTACAGACTAAAGCAGATGATGTTATCAAAGAAATCCTTTCAACCAGAGGAGATGTAATGAGGGAAATAGATTCATTGAAAGATGTATTGGCTCAAGATAAAGAGGATGTGGATCTCCTATTGCAAAAGACCAAGACCATCATGTAATACACTAAGGACAAGCTGGTGAGTGATGGAATTCTCCCTTCCTAGAGCTACAGAACCTTGGGAATGGTTTGAAGCTTTGAAAATAAGGTAGAAGGTTTTGAAGAAGATATATAAGCATAGGAGGCAAATTGAGGATGCCCTGATTGATATCTATAATAGATACATTTCTTTCTTTGAGGTGATGACATGGAGAAGGAAGTTCACACCAAAACATTTGAGCTTTGAATAGTTGAAGAAAATGGTGGTGAGATGTATATTCTCTAGTCATTGAGGATCCAGCTACTAAACATCAGTTGGATGATGAGGCCACTTATATTGCATTCATTGTGAAATATCAATCCATTAGGGTTGAGTGGGATAAATCAGTGGAACAATAAAGAGAAAATATTAAATCTATTGAAAGGAGAAATAAGGTTTTACCTCTCCCACCTTTAGCCAACTTGGACAAGGTACTTTGTGATGGTGCATGATGGGGTGGATCGAAATAAAGGCAAAGGAGAAAGTAGTTAATGCAAGGCTACATCATAATTTGTACTTCCCTATTATTTTGCATGCATTGGTCCGAGCTATATTGGAGATCCCAGGCAGACCTGGATGGAGTTCACACCTTTAATGCACATTTTATCTTATTTTGAATTCTCCTTGGGCTAACTTGTTTTGTGGCCAATTATTATTGTAAATTTTAATTAGGTCAAAATGTTGGGGGGGTTTCTATTAATATGGAATTTTCCCTCATTTGTAAGGGCTAGATAGATAGTTTTGATACTAGAGTGAATTAAGCAGTAGAGCAAGAGTTAGAAGTTAGTTCATTTTGAGCAAGTGTTGTAATAAAATATTGGAATTGTTGCTACTTTGGGTGATTTAATACAATTGGAGACATTGTGCTTTTGGTGAATTCCCTTGTGTTGAATTTTATCTTGCATGGTTCTTGTGATTGTATCTTTGGAATTTCTTAAGTTATTTGATGAATGCATTAGGTTTAATGTTAGATAAATTGATAGTGTTTATGATTTAGTACTTGAAGTGTTCTAACAATCTATGGTCCATACTTTTCGCAACCAACTGATTGTTAGTTGCTTTGCAAAGTTAGCCTAGAATTTTATATTCATTGTGCTTAGTTCAATTGTGAAGGTTTATTCATTCCAATTACAATAGGGTTTTTTTGAATGAATGTTCATGATCTAAAAATATTTAATGCCTTAGAATATTGCACTATTTCTATAAGATTGCAGATCCATTTGGGTCAAGTAGAAATCAGTTTCTAAGGGATTGGTCCATTTCAAGTGTTTTATCATTTGCATTGTTAATCTTGGGTTTAGTGTTAAAATTAGGAATCTCTTTGAAACCTTATATATTTTATTTTTTATTTTATCATTTGTGTTAGATTTAGGATTGAAGTATCACCATCTTGTTAGATCTGATAAATTAAGGATTCAATATTTTCTTGTAGTAAGGTCCCTTTGTGATTACCAGCATTTTCACATTTATCACTGAGTTGTTTATGCATTGTCAAGACCTGACATTAGAGACCTTGGGGTTATCTCTTGAGGTTTGCTTATAGACATTTACCTTTCAAGAGAGATAGGATATTATATTTTGTTTGAGTTGTTGTTGTGCAGAAAACACCATCAACACTTCTTTGGTGATTCATGATGTTTGTGGATGTTTCTAGATTGTTCTTTATCTATGTTGCACATCCGCATTGATCGTTGTGCTTGTGATTGATGATTTTCTCTTGCATGTTCATATTTTTCATTTTCATGGCTGACAACATGATTGTAGCATGTTGTGGATCTTCGTGGAATAATTTTTGAAGGAGTTTCATGTTCAAGGGTTTTTTTTTGGTCCTTCACTATGTTGTGACCGACATTGGTTGATTCACATTGAAAATTATTAATTGTTTTGGGCTGACAGTTTGAATATGTTTTATTATTTTGTTGAAGTTGACATGTAGCAATGCAATCTCTTGTTGTAGATATATATAACCAATTGTTTATTCAATTTGAAGGCATGCGTGCGTATGAGATATTCGAATAATGTCCTAATTATTCGAAGGCAGAAGTAGAGTGTGAAGAAGAGTGAGTAGAGTGTGAAGAAGTGTTCATGTGCATAACTAGAACTATAATCAAGCATTAGCAGATGCTATTTTCTCAGTTCAAAATCCTATGGATGTAATCCAAATAATTATGCAAGATAGTGTGTCTTCCTTTGGGTAGTAAGCCCTATTGTATTTGAGTAGTGAGCTCTAGGCAGTGTGCCTAAATGCATGTGCATTCCCCATTTATTCTTCTTTATACTTTTAACATGGTATAATCTTATAGATTGACCTCCACCATGGTTTTTCCCCTAACAGTGTTTCCATGTAAAAAAATCTTGGTGTTGTGTTTTTTTGATGTGTTGCTGATTTATGCTTTCATGGTTATTAATTAGATCTAAGAATAAGGTTAATAAGTTTAATTTTTTGTGACAATTGATTCACCGCCCCCTCTCAGTTGTTTGTCCTTGAGTTTCCAACAATTGGTATTAGAGCAGGTTCCTTGGAAGAATTTTAATAGCTTGAGCTTATCTGGGATGGTGACATATAAGAAGGATTGTCTGAGATTCGATGGAACAAATTATTCTCTATGGAAGACTCAAATGGAGTGTCATCTGAGATGCATTGGTGAACCCTACTAGAACATTACAAGGAATAGGTATGTTATCCCACATAATGGTCCTTCTACTACTACTAATATTAAGGATGTTGAGTACAATATCAGGGCTAAGGAAGCATTGTTGAGTGCTCTGACTGATTCTAAGATGACAAATGTTTGGATCTGATGACTGCTTATGAGATCTGGAAAAATTTGGAAACTTTGTATGAAGGTGATGCTAATGTGAAGATTGCTAAGTTGCAAAGTTTGAAAGGGAAATATGAAATGTTGAGAATGGGTGATGATGAGAACATTACTTCTTTCATGCAGAGAGTGAATGAACTTTTCTGTGGTATTAGATGTGCTAGTGGACGATTGGAAGAATTATAGATTGTTGCTAAAGTGCTCAAATCCTTGTCTGCTGCATACAAAGTCAAAGATACTACTATTGAGGAGCTCTAGACTATAAAAAATGTAACCAGAGATATGTTGATTGGTAAGCTTACTGCTTTTGAGTTGAGTGAATTTGGTGATGCTTTTCCTAAGATGGAATCTGCATTCAAGGCTACTACCTCTAGAAGGCATAAATAGAGATATGATCTAGGAGAAATTTCTTCTACAAATATATTCAAGTATGAGGAGGAAATGAGAGAGATTGAAGAAGAAGAGAGAAAACTAGATGAGCTTGAAGCACTTATTGTTAAGAGAGAAGCCAGAGGGGAAGGTAAGTATAAAGGGAAGTTGTCTATTAATTTTTTTTCTTGCAATAAGATGTCATTTTGCATCAAGATGTTCAGAAAGAGTTCCTAAGTCTAGACCTAACAAGCCTAGATTTCAAAGTAAGTGTTATTATGCTACTGATGAAGGTGTGATAGGTGATGAATTTGATAAAGGGAATGTAAGTGAGGATGAATGGGTATTTATTACTATCAAGGAAAATAATCCTATTTCTACTAAATCTGCTAGTTGTACAAATGTGGAGAAAGCCCTAGCTGCTCAAGTTGAAGAGAAAGATGAATGGGTGATTGATAGTGGATGCTCTCATCACATGACAGGTGATTAAATAAAGTTTGTGAGCTTGGAAAAGTATGATGGTGGTGTTGTAATATTTGGTGATGAAAAAGCAGGTTGAATCTATGGTAGAGGATGCATTTCTCTTGATGGTAAGCATAATACTGATGATGTCCTATATGTGGAAGGACTAAAGCATAATATTTTAAGTGTTGGAAAAATGGTTGATAAGGGATACAATCTTCAATTCAAAGATGGAAAGTGTAGAATATTGGGAAGTTCCAGAAATGTGATTACATCAGGTACAAAAACAAAAGGTAATATCTTTCAACTAAGTGTTTCTAGTAAAAGTTATCTAATTGCTCAAATTGATGAAATTTAGTTGTGGCATAGAAGAATGTGTCAAGTAAACTTTGACAATATTATCAAGATAAGTTCTACTCAGGTTGTGAGAGATCTTCCTAAGTTTATAAAACCTACTAATGCTATATGAAAGGATTGTCAGTTAGGGAAGACAACTAGAGTTTCATTTTAGAGCAAACAACATTGTTCAAATGAAGTGTTAGAGCTTGTGCATACTGACTTGTGTGGTCCTTATAGAGTTAGAAGCTTATAAGGATACATGTATTTCATGTTACTCATTGATGATTATTCCAGAATGATGTGGGTTACTTTCTTAAGGGAGAAATCTGAAGCCCTAGAGAAGTTCAAGATTTTTAAGGCTATGGTTGAGACAAAGACAAATATGAAGATTAAATGTTTGATATCAAATAGAGGTGGTGAATTCACTTCTAGTGAGTTTAATTATTTTTGTGAAGAACATGGGATAATGAGATAATTATCTACATTGTGGACCCCTCAGCAAAATGGAGTTGTGGAAAGGAAGAACGTAACAATTAAAGAAGCTGCTAGAACTATGATGCTGGAAGAAATGTTCCTCATATCTACTCGAGAGAAGCTGTGAGTATTGTTGTTTACACACTTAACTAGGTAAAAATCAAAGGTGATACTGGTAAGACTCCTTATGAACTATGGTATGGTCATAAACCTACTGTTAGATATTTCAAAATCTTTGGGAGTAAATTTTATATCAAAAGAGATGAAGATATAGGAAAGTTTGTGTAGAAGAGGGGGATTCGCTACTCATGATTTCTCTTCATTTAGAGAGCCTCATGAGGTGAATTGCCCTATTCTACCTTAGGAACAACAACGAGAGTTACAGAATCTGATAGAGTAGGTCACAAATATTTTCTAGACAGACTGACGAGCTCTCGTCCAATAGACGTCAACGTAGAATATGGATGACAATGTGACACGTTGGCATCCCAAAGGTGCACTAGCATCTCATACAAACCAGAAAGATAAAATATCACAGAGAATTCCTAAGTGACTACTTCTACTCCGATTATTGAGAATTTATAGAATGCGATAAAGTAATAGAAAGTGATAGAAATGAGATAAAGTAAAGTAGAAAAGATAAAGATAAAGAGGGGAAAGAAAATACTTACAACCGCGCAAGTGATGAGGAATGTCTTCAAAACCTATACGTGCAATAGCTGGAGAGAATTTTGGGAATATATAGAGGTTTGCCTCAGTCAAACCCCCTTTTGGTATTCCCACCTCCACGGATAGCCTAATAGATAGAGAGAAAAGTAGAAATGAAGTAAAGAGCACTAAAGCACTACAAAACAGTGTTATGCTACTCAATCAAGTAATAGAGGAGAGGAGTGAAATCTTAACACCTCCACTAGGAGCACTCAAGGCTGATGGGGGAGGAAAATGATAGGAACTCAAGCCTCTGTTGTAATGGTGGTTTTTTCCACACTTTCTCTACTGAAGTGGTGGACTGTTGATGTTGATGCTGTGAACTATAAAGTGTTTGGAGATTGAAGAGATGGTGAAGAAGTTGCTTAGATCTTGTGAATAGATTGTAGGAGAGATTTTCAAGCTTGTGAATGAAGGAAGAAGTTCTTAGAATATGTGAAGAGAGAGCCCCCTAATGCTTGTTGAAGGGCTGAATTTTAAGAAGGGATGGACAGAAACAACCATATTTAGGTTGGTCATCCAAGGAGGGCATTACAAATTGACCCCCAATGGGAATTGTAATGCCTCTACAGGCTCCAGATGTGGGAATCTATCAGGGATGTAAGCGCACCATGCAGGTGTCCTTGACAGAAACGCCTCCACTGACACTCAAAATAGGTGCCAAGTGGGATACAGGAAACGGGCTTAGGTGGAATTAAGCCTTTGAAATTGGTTTTCTATGGTAGATAAAGGAAAAAAGGGAATTTTCACATGTGGTGCAAATTTTCTCTTATACAATTTGATGCTAGGAGTGATGAAGGAATATTTCTTGGTTACTCTACTAGAAGCAAGGCTTACCAATGCTACAATAAGAGATTGAGGAAAATTGTTGAAAGTAAAAATTTCAAGGTTGTTGAAGACATAGCTAGACCATCCAAAACCTATGGATATGATTCAGATGATCAGAATGACATTTCAGATAAAGGAAAGAAATTTTAGACTTCAAATCAAGTTCAGATCATTCTGGTGAATCAAGAAAAACAAGAGAAAGGAACTAGTGAAAGTACAAAAGAGAGATCATAAGAGCCTAAAGCTCAAGAACATCCTAAGAATCCAAGGTATATCAGACTAAATAATTAAGAAGATCAGATCATAGGTGATAAGAAAAAGGGTGTTCAGACTAGGAGAAAAATTGTAGAATAATATTGTTTGATTTCAAAGACTAAGCCTAATAGTGTGAATGAAGCATGCAAAGATGAACATTGGGTAGTGTAACTGAGGGTAATTTCTATGGATTAGATTAGATCAATTAAATCAAATTAAAATTATAGAAACCCAAAATAGCTACAAAACACAATGGAAATACATGAAAGAACGATTATACCTGATCGCCGAAGTCTCCATGATTCATTTTTGTAGCACCTTCTTACTTGTTGGGTAATGTGGCCCTCAGATTTGTTGTGCGAGCAAAATCTAAAAATTGTCAAGTCCTACAACAAGCTTTGAAGGATTTTCTATGTCTAAATGCCTATGTCTATTGCCAATGCCTATGTCTAAAACAAATTCCAAAATTGATCAAATGACTATATCCAATACTAAAATTTCCTATGACAATAAAATGTGAAAGTAAATGCCTATAATCACTATGCAAAATGTCACCATATGCGTGTGTAAACCAAAAGTGAGAAGAAGATGGCATTTTATAGAAAAGGCCATTTCGAATGGACAGACAAGATAAATTGATGATGAGAACCTAAAATGAGCGGTCTAGATTAAGTCTGAGAATCCCTAATTAGGGTTAGGGAAAAATCCTTAATTGAACGGTCAGGACAAAATCAGATCGACGGTGGAGAATAAATGAGATAAATTAATTAGAAAATAAACATTTTCAAAAAATCAAGAAGATAAGATTGCCTGATTTGCAAGATTCAAAAAATCAAAGAGATAAGATGTGGACTGAAGATAAGATTTGGAAAAATCAATAATTTGCCCATTGACTTGATTTTTAGAAGATTAATTACCAATTTGAATTAAATTAATTCAAATTATAGATTTTATGAGATAATAAATAATCTTTTTCAGATTATTTACCAAAATGACTGACAGTTAAGATTGTGATGACATTTTAAATAATTTAATTTATTTAAAATGAGAGGAATATTAAATTGACAATTAAATAATTTAATTTAGTAGAAAATAATTAAATTTAATTATTTAATTTAATTTAGGAATACTAAAATTGCCTATGACAATAAAATGTGAAAGTAAATGCCTATAATCACTATGCAAAATGTCAGCATATGCGTGTGTAATCCAAAAGTGAGAAGAAGATGGCATTTTATAGAAAAGGCCATTTCAAATGGACAGACAAGATAAATTGATGATGAGAACCTAAAATGAGCGGTCCAGATTAAGTCTGAGAATCCTTAATTAGGGTTAGGGAAAAATCCTTAATCGAACGGTCAGGACAAAATCAGATTGACGGTGGAGAATAAATGAGATAAATTAATTAGAAAATAAACATTTTCAAAAAATCAAGAAGATAAGATTGCTTGATTTGCAAGATTCGAAAAATCAAAGAGATAAGATGTGGACTGAAGATAAGATTTACAAAAATCAATAATTTGCCCGATTACTTGATTTTTAGAAGATTAATTACCAATTTGAATTAAATTAATTCAAATTATAGATTTTATGAGATAATAAATAATCTTTTTTAGATTATTTACCAAAATGATTGACAGTTAAGATTGTGATGACATTTTAAATAATTTAATTTATTTAAAATGAGAGGAATATTAAATTGACAATTAAATAATTAAATTTAATTATTTAATTTAGTAGAAAATAATTATATTTAATTATTTAATTTAATTTAGGAATACTAAAATTGCCTATGACAATAAAATGTGAAAGTAAATGCCTATAATCACTATGCAAAATGTCAGCATATGCATGTGTAATCCAAAATGAGAAGAAGATGGCATTTTATAGAAAAGGCCATTTCGAATGGACAGACAAGATAAATTGATGATGAGAACCTAAAATGAGCGGTCCAGATTAAGTCTGAGAATCCCTAATTAGGGTTAGGGAAAAATCCTTAATCGAACGGTCAGGACAAAATTAGATCGACAGTGGAGAATAAATGAGATAAATTAATTAGAAAATAAACATTTTCAAAAAATCAAGAAGATAAGATTGCCTGATTTGCAAGATTTGAAAAATCAAAGAGATAAGATGTGGACTGAAGATAAGATTTGGAAAAATCAATAATTTGCTCGATTACTTGATTTTTAGAAGATTAATTACCAATTTGAATTAAATTAATTCAAATTATAGATTTTATGAGATAATAAATAATCTTTTTCAGATTATTTACCAAAATGACTGAAGTTAAGATTGTGATGACATTTTAAATAATTTAATTTATTTAAAATGAGAGGAATATTAAATTGACAATTAAATAATTAAATTTAATTATTTAATTTAGTAGAAAATAATTATATTTAATTATTTAATTTAATTTAGGAATACTAAAATTGCCTATGACAATAAAATGTGAAAGTAAATGCCTATAATCACTATGCAAAATGTCAGCATATGCGTGTGTAATCCAAAAGTGAGAAGAAGATGGCATTTTATAGAAAAGGCCATTTCGAATGGACAGACAAGATAAATTGATGATGAGAACCTAAAATGAGCGGTCCAAATTAAGTCTGAGAATCCTTAATTAGGGTTAGGGAAAAATCCTTAATCGAACGGTCAGGACAAAATCAAATCGACGGTGGAGAATAAATGAGATAAATTAATTAGAAAATAAACATTTTCAAAAAATCAAGAAGATAAGATTGCCTGATTTGCAAGATTTGAAAAATCAAAGAGATAAGATGTGGACTGAAGATAAGATTTGGAAAAATCAATAATTTACCCGATTACTTGATTTTTAGAAGATTAATTACCAATTTGAATTAAATTAATTCAAATTATAGATTTTATGAGATAATAAATAATATTTTTCAGATTATTTACCAAAATGACTGACAGTTAAGATTGTGATTTGGAAAAATCAATAATTTGCCCGATTACTTGATTTTTAGGAGATTAATTACCAATTTGAATTAAATTAATTCAAATTATAGATTTTATGAGATAATAAATAATCTTTTTCAGATTATTTATCAAAATGACTGACAGTTAAGATTGTGATGACATTTTAAATAATTTAATTTATTTAAAATGAGAGGAATATTAAATTGACAATTAAATAATTAAATTTAATTATTTAATTTAGTAGATAAGACAGTTAGTGACATATTAAATAAATAAATAAAACTTATTTATTTAATAATCAGGAAGAAATATATGACAAAGGATAATTAAATAAATTAAGAAATTTATTTAATCAAGGGAAGACTTAGACAATTAATGATGTATTTAATAAATAAATAAAATTTATTTATTTAATAATCATGAAGAATATAAAGACATGAATTAATTAAATAATTATGAATTATTTAATCAATAGTCGAATGTGGACCAAAGACATAATTAAATGTCTTAATTATGCTAGGACGAAAGTGGTAAAAATGAAGCTTGCAGGCCTAGGTCATTTTTAGGTGTCTACATTTTGGCCCTCTTTGTCATAATGTCGCTTGTCGCATTGTGACAAAGAAAATAAGCCAAGAATATGCCCCAATGAAGGTACGAAGTATCATTGCCTCCTCGGAAAATTTTCAAATTTTGGGTTGACGACAGAAAAATTTGTAAAGGGTCCCGATAAATCAATTTGATGACTAGAAAAACAACGGCGCAGTCGGTTTCGGATTCTGACATGTTTAAAGCAATTTACAAGGAAGTCAAAGGTGTTCAAATGAGCCTCCAGTATTGACCTTGATTAAAAAATGTCATTTTGACCTTATAAATAGGTTGACAAAGGGGTTAAAGTCAATTCACTTTTACTATTTACCTTGCAAAACTTGAGAGCTCAGAGCGAAAGGCGCAGCAGCGAGGATGGTTATTCCAGTGTCAGAGCACTGCGGGGAGATCGTGAGGACTTTTAGACGGTAGAAGGGCTCAGAGCCGGCGGTATGTACCCTTAACTTACTTTGTCATTTCATCATTTTGCATGTCATTTGATGCTTTCTAGGATAGTCAACGTTTGCGCCGCGATGCATATGCGTTCGCGTAAGTTGCAATTGCCTTTGCGTTCGATGCATTTGATGCATCGTGACGCAAGTGCCAAGACCAAATTAATTGCACCGATGGTTAGCACCGTATTTGACATTTCGCACGCTGCAAGTGACTTATCGAGTCACATTCGACCACTGGAATCCCGCAATCGTTATTTTGTGACGCAATTGCTATGTTGAATGTCGCAATTGCAAGATCGTGTCACATTCACAAAATTTTGTGACACAAGTGTCATATCGAGACGCAATTGACATATTGAGATGCATTGGATGTTTTGAATGACGCAGTTATTTTTTCACGACGCAATTGCTTGGTTGCGATGCACTTGCCTGTTTCTTTAATAAAACTTGTTTTGATGTTTGCATGACCTTAGTTGTTTTTCATGATGTTTGACAGTTGTCCAAAAAGTGTTGATGCAGTGTTCATCTTTTTGCTAAGGCAGCTTGCCCCTATTTATACGAGAGAGAGCAGACCGACCACCTTTCATTTTTCCAATCAGTTGGGCCTGCAAGAGCGGCGATGGTTGATGTGTTTGGGACTATTCTATACTACATTCATGCCCGCCATTCAGGTGAACAGGGGTCTACTGATGGCGTTGTGTGAGCGGTGGCATTCTGAGACCTATTCCTTCCACCTGCCGACAGGTGAGGCCACCATTACCTTGGAGGATGTCTATCGGATTCTCTGAGTACCTATTCGAGGGGAGAAAATTATCTATGATCCGCGGCATGGTGAGCAGACCTTTCATGCCTATTATCGAGATCAGGGTGCTAGACTGGGTATTCAAGGGTATGAGATCCGATGGGAGTTCCTAGCAGAGCACTACAGGCAGTTCGATGCATTCCTAGCGACTATGATCACAGGTATCTTGATTCTTGACCAATGAGGACATGGATTTCTGATTGGTTGGGGAGACGTCCTGGTTGGCATGAGACGGGATAGGACAGTTTATGCGTGGGGTCCCTGTTTGCTAGGGATGCTTTACCATCAGCTTCATGACATCACATATAGGAGAGGAGAGAGTATCTCCTGCAGGACCACTTTAATGATGATCTGGGTGTGGGAGCACATTGCCATCTTCTGCCCTCTCATTGACAGACCGTAACTAGCCAAGGGGATGCCCTACTCTTACTACTATGCTAGTGCACTACAGCAGACCCATATGGGCGAGACAAGGTGGTGGCGGCACAAGATTGACACCATGGTAACATTCATCTAGAGGACATACAAAGATTGTGAGGCATGGGACGATGAGGACGATCACCTCAGCTTCTACAGGTAGTATAGGTATCTTATTGGCAGGATAGTGTAGATGTCACTGATCATTGAGATGTACCTCCCACAGTGTGTTTTGAGATAGTTCAGGGAGCAGCAAGATGTACCTATGGGTATAGCAGAGTACGCCATGTCTTCCAGGGAGTATGCATGGGGGCTAGCCATCCCAGTGGCATTCGCTGAGTAGTAGATAGATGGGCTAGTAGCCCAGACCTGGGGTTGGAGAGGAGGAGTAGCGGATCCTAGTACGATGCCAGCGTATGATTTATGGTGGCAGGCACGCAGACCTGTGCCATTGACAGATCCTGATGGGCCAACACCAGTGGATAGATGGTCAGTTATTCTGTGGGTTCCACAAGCCAGGCGGGTTGGCAGAGGTAGAGATGGAGGCAGAGGCAGAGGCAGAGGCAGGGATAGAGATGGAGGCAGGGACAGAGATGGAGGTAGAGGTGGGGATAGAGGCAGAGGTGGATCCAGAGGTGGGGATGATGGCAGAGACGGCCGAAGACGGAGGTGAGACAGTCAGGCACAGGGCTGGAGGGTGTGACAGCACATGGCGAGGGTTGCCTTAGATGCCATCCCCGAGGTTGGCAAGGAGGGAGAGAGAGAGGAGCAGCTCGGACAGGAGGGAGAGGGTGAGGAGAGGCAGGAGGGGAGGCATGAGGGGGAGGCAGAGGTGGAGAGGCATGCAGAGGAGGTGGAGGCAGAGGTAGAGAGGCATGAGGAGGAGGCGAAGGTGGAGAGGCATGAGGAGGAGGTGGAGGCAGAGAGGCAGGAGGATATGCCAGAGATGGAGATGGAGTTGGATGATGATGATGAGGAGGATGATGCCATAGATGAGGCTGAGAGACTACTCTGATAGCAGATGGTAGAGGGGGAGGAGGAGATACCGTCCACTTCAGGGTTGCCACCGGATGCCACAACAGATCATGGGGTGTTAGACCTTCAGTAGAGATTGGATGCCAGCTTGGCACATGTCAGGTTGTTACAGTCAGTATTGGAGGTAGCCCATGTAGAGTGGGATCAGGCGGTGATCCACCAGCAGGATGCAGCCCAGTGGTGTACTGATTTTGCAGTATTATGCACAGGGCCCATGGGAGACATGGCTCGGGAGTTGGCCAGGGTTAGCACGAGACTGGGGCAGTACAGGACCTTGTACAAGCAAGCAGTGCCACCAGAGCGATGGGATCCTACCTTATCCTGGTCATAGTCGAGGACAAGCAGTGGACATAGGTCAGGCAATGGCAGTGGTACCAGGAGTCATACCAGTGTCGGAGGGTCCACCTCGATAGGGCACACTTCAGGGCACATGTCACATCACTCGCGCCGGCATACTCCTAGTCCTAGGTTGACTGGTTCAGTACAGAGATCAGCATAGGTACAGCCACTAGTTGGTGATCCATCTATTGGTTAGAGTCAGGTAGCAGTGACATCATAGATGTCCTTTATAGTTGAGATGGCACTGTCCTTTGCAGCTCTGTCAGTGGCACAGGTAGAGGTTGTGACAGTTTTAGCGCAGAGGTCAGTACAGGATCAGCCACCAATGATAGATCCGTTTATCTCCCAAAGTCCGACAGCAGTGACCTCACAGATGTTTGCCACCGTCAGGATGATACCTTCACTCGCGATTCCATCAGTTTCATAGACAGAGGCTGCTACAGGACCACCTATTGTTTCAACACCCGTTTCAGAGTCACCACTACCACATTCTTCGCCTCGAGGGGGTGATGAGAGCCTACCCTAGGGGCATACTTGTATTATGACACACTATGTATATTATTTGAGCCTACAAGCTCCATTTTTGGGATATCCTATGACTTTATCCTGTGACATTGTACCTTTTTGAGATGATAGTATATGATGATGTAGTTTTTATGTGGCCTACATGTGTTATGTGATGCTCTTTGCTTTATGTATTATGACATGTATGATGTATGATTTGTGATGTATCATGTATGTGATATGATGCCTATGTTGTGATATTGATGCTATGATAATGCAATGTTTATTTATATGATTATCTTAATGATGTGCATGATGTATTTAGTAAAAGATGCAATGTATATGATTTAATGCCGTGGATAATATATGTATGGGCCTAATGCAATGTATATGATTTAATGCCATGGATGACGTATGCACTTATGTTTTTGGATGTCACAGGATATCATCATGAGATGGATGAGAGAAGACGATGAGGCTGATGAGAGAAGATGACCAGACTAATGAAAATGCATGTTAATTCCTAGACCAAATCCTTCAAAACTTTACCATAGGACATTAGTATTTATTTCTCTCAATCATCATTAGACAGACTATTGTAATGGCCAAGAAACACCATGATATGACATAGATCAAGGTGTGCAAGGTTCTACCATCACGTAAGAAAAACAGTCACAGACAAGGATGATCATGACTCATACTAGGAGCGTGCTTGCCCCAGTCTTTTTGTCATAATCAACCACAAGCAGAAAAAGACAAGGACAAATCATGAAACATCGTTGTTTCTCTAAATCATGTTTCCAGGACATCCTTGAGAAACTAGTGACATGATTGCCAAAATACAAAAATAAAGTCCCTATCATGATATGTCATTGCTTTTCTAAATCCCAGAATCAGGACCTCGCTGAGAAGCTAGTAGTCATGTGTGTCAATTGTCATGCTACGTCGCTGCTTCTCTAAATCCTGCTTAGTGGGATCTCGCTGAAAAACTAATAACATGATAAAATATCAAAAGACAATTGTCAAGTGTTTGCCAAGTGCATTTGGATATCCATTGTTCTGATGTCAAGATGCCATGTTTGATAATGTCGAGATGTCGAAATGTTTAAATTTTTGATGACCTTGGAAAATGTCGAGACTTGGTGAATTCAGGAAGGACACATCCTAAATAATGTCGATGCTGAGAGGATTTGATCCCTAATGGTCTTAAGGGGTCCCTCAAAATAATGACGATGCCTAGGAAGGACACATCCTAAGGCATAAATGATAGAGTTGGTTCTTCAGAAGGACACATCTGAAGAATACTTATGTCAGGATGAGTGATCTTTATATGTTAAGAAAATCGCTCGAAATGTCGAATGATGATGATGACGCCTAGGAAGGACACATCCTAAGGTGTAAATGACAAAGGTTATCATTCAGAAGAACTCATCTGAAGATTAACCAAAATTTGACGGTTTGACCGGTTTATGATGATTTGACTTGCTTTTACCGAGTTTGACTTTTGTTTGACTATATGCTGATATTGCCATGATGATGTGAGTGACGTGCTGATGAGATTGCCATGTTGAACAAATGATTGTTTTACTTTGTTTTAGGAGTTTTCCCATATGGAAAATCATTGAATACTTTTGACGTGTGTGCTAGTGTAGTGTCATGAACCCTAATGGACTGACCTAGTGTGGCCTTGGGGGCTCATCGACAGATGGTCTTGCCTACGTCATACACTTAGAGACCTCATAGTTCGACATGACCAATGACATTATTTTGATGACAAAAGATTGAGTCATGATTTTATTTTGAAAAACCTAACAAGATTGACCTAATGTCTCAGCGACTCAAATATGAGTCTTGCTTACGTAGCAAATGCGCAGAGACAACGTAGTTTAGATAGATGACAAGGACTGATTGACTTGATTGACTTTTGACAAGAGATGACAGTGTGTTTGCGTGCTTCGAGCAGTGTGATGTTTTGTTTGGTTTTCTTTAGGACGTTTTATGATTTTTAGGTCTTTTTTCAGGATATTTTGTAATGTTTTTTAGTCTCTCTTCAGGACATTTTGTGATGTTATTGTCTTTTTTCAGGACATTTTGCCAATGTTTTTGTCTTTTTTTTAGGACATTTTTCCAATGTTTTTGTCTTTTTTCAAGACTTTTTGTAATGTTTTTGGTCTTTTTTTAGGACATTTTGCCAATATTTTTGTGATCATATGTGACATCCACTGCAGTTACATGATAAACATTTTTCCCCCAGTTAGGTCTAAGACTTAGCCATTTGCAAGGAATATGGTCGGGATGCTGCTGACTTGCTAGATGGACAGTCGTCAGGACTTGATGTCAATCGTTTATCCACTAGGACAGGTAGGGTAGGATGTGATGGAAATTTGCAGAATAATGGCAAACATACCTTTCATCCTAGGCCAAATTAGACAAAGTGACAGTAGATGGCAGAGCAATGATTGATTACGCATGGCACCTATTTGCCAGGTTTTCACCATGGTACTTGTCCAAAGCGCATGTTTACCAAGTTTTCACTATTGAACAAATCATTTTTCTCTTTACTATTTTCATGATTTTTTTTATTTTTATTTTATTTTATTTTTTTTTATTTTTTTTTGGTGTCACCAAGATGCCTGTTTGCCAGATTTTCATCAGGGTGGTGATTTTTATCATTTTTCAATTTTTTTATATTTTATGGCTCTCAGCTCCATCCTCTGATGCTATGCGTAGAACTTTCAGAGATGTAAACTGTTGATGGGATCTGTCAATTGTTCCCCATTTGGAGTTTCCAGTTGATAGGCTCTAGAACCAAAAGAAGATATGATAATATAGGGACCCAGCTAGTTTGGTTCAAATTTTCCTGGCTTTTCTTTATCTGCTTGGTTCTTGGGGTTCTGCATGAGAACTAGGTCACTAATGTCAAACTTTCTGACCATAACCTTTTTATTGTAGCTATGACAAAGATGGTTCTGGTATGCTTGGAGATGATTCAGTGAGTTTTGTCTTCTTTCTTCCAGCATTTCTAGCTCATGAAAGCGTGATTGTCGGTACTCATCTTCATTAGTTAGACCCTTCAAGGAGACTCGTAGCGAAGGAATTTCGACCTCAATGGGTAAGATGGTTTCAGGGCCAAAGACTAGGGCAAATGGGGTGGCTCCTATAGGTGTACGAATGCTAGTTTGGTAAGCCCATAGAGCAGGGTTAAGTTGTATGTGCCAGTCGCAGCCAGCATCATTGACAGTCTTTTTTAGAATTTTGACAATGGTTTTATTCGACACCTCAGCTTGGTCATTTCCTTGGGGGTAATATGGAGATGAAAAGTGGTGTTGGATATGGAATCGCTCACATAACTCATGTACGTCTTTGTTTTTGAACGGACGTCCGTTGTCAGTGATGATTGACTACAGAAGGCCATACCAGCAAATGATGTAGTTGAGGATGAACTTTGATATTTGCTTTCCAGTAATGTATCTCAATGGGATGACTTCAATCCACTTTGTGAAATACTCAGTGGCGGTAATAATGAATTTGTGGTCGTTGGATGAGGTTGGATGAATCTTACCCATGAGGTTGAGTCCCCATTGAGCGAAGGGCCAAGGAGAAGTGATCGATAAGAGTTCCTATGCTGGAGCATGGACCAGGTCACTGTGTATTTGACATTTGTGACAAGTCCTAACATATTCAATTGCATCTTTTTCCATGGTTGGCCAATAATACCCAATTCTGGTTAGTTTCTTATCCAGAGTAGGACCACTTGAATGAGATCCGCATATACCATCGTGCACTTCTCGTAAGGTCGTACATGCTTCGTCGGTGTCAAGACATCTAAGGATGGTATCGTCAAAACTACGGTGGTATAGGGTGTCACTGACAATGGCATATCTTGCAGATTTTCTAATGAAGGACTTCCTTTGGTTATTTGACAGGTTCGGTGGAAGGGTTTGGGATTTTAGGTAGTCGTACATGTCTTGATACCAAGGAGAGTTGGGACCAACAAGTTTGCAAACCATTTCTGACTCTAGGATATCATATGCCAGTATCAAAAGATGTTCTACTAAGAATTCAAATTGTGACACATTTTTAGGGATGTCCAAGAGAGAACTAATAGTAGCCATTGCATCAGTTGCCTTATTTTGTGCCCTAGGGATTTTCTCAAAAGAAATCAGTTGGAAGTATGTTAGGAAACTTTCCACCATCCTCTTGTAGGGAAGCAACTTCTCATCCTTTGTTTCATAGTCATCATTAACTTGGTTGATCATGAGCTGGGAATCCTCGAATACAAGAAATGTCTGAATTTTCCATTTAATTGCCAACTTAAGACCTGTGACTAGTGCTTCATATTCAGCAATGTTATTTGTACAAGGGAAAGTGATCCTAAATGACTTAGGAATTGAATCCCCCTATGGTGTGATAAACAAGATTCCAGCACCTGAGCCATGACCAGTATGAGACCCATCAAAATATAACTTCCATGGTGCTACCGGTTCTGCATGAAAAATGGATTCATCAAGAAAATCAGTTACCAATGGATGAGTGGCTTGGATTGGTGCATCTGCTAATTGATCTACTATTAGCTATCATTTTATTGCCTTACGTTCAACATATTGTATGTCATACTCGCTTAGTATCATGACCCATTTTTCCAACTGGCCTATTAATGCCGCCCGGCTTAGTAGATATTTTAGTGGATCAATCTTGGTGACCAGTTGTGTCTGATGATTGAGCATATAGTGTCTTAGTTTTCAGGATGCAAAGACAACAGCAAGGCATGCCCATTCAATGTATGTGTAGTTCAACTCATAGCCTATCAGTGTGCGGCTGATGTAATAGATTGCTCTTTCTTTTCCTTCATGATCATTTTGGGCCAGCAATGCCCCTAGTGTTGAACTAGTAGTGGAGATGTATAGAATCAATGGCTTTCCATGAATGGGCGGCATGAGTACTGGTGTTGATAGTAGGTAATATTTGATTTGTTGGAAGGCCTCTTGACATTTATCTATCCATACAAAGGGGACACCTTTGTGCAACAGGTACTGGAATGGGTGGAACTTATGTGCCAATTGGGTTATGAAACGGTGAATAGATTGTACTCTGCCTTGCAAAGTTCTAAGTTCACTGATCCCTCTGGGTGGAGGCATGTCTATGATTGCTTTGACTTTTTCTGGGTCAACCTCTATGCCTCTTTGGGAAACTATGTACCCCAATAGTTTACTTGATGTGACCCCAAAAAAACACTTCTTAGGGTTTAGCCGAACTTTGTACTCTTCAAGTCTCTTGAAAAAAATTTCAAGTACCTTATGATGATATTTCCTAGTTGCTGATTTGGCCAACAGGTCATCTACATAATCCTCCATTATATTGTGCATCATGTCATGGAAGATCGTGGTCATAGCCCTTTGATACGTGGCACCTGCATTTTTGAGACCAAATGGCATGACATTCCAATAGTATGTACCCCATGGGCATGTAAATTCTATTTTGTGTTGATCCTCAGGAGCAATGCGGATTTGATTATAACTAGAGAAACCATCCATGAGTGATAGCATCTCATGTCATGTAGTTAGGTCAACTATGATGTCAATGTTGGGCAAAGGAAAGTCATCCTTTGGACATGCTTTATTTACGTCTCAGAAATCTGTACATACCCAAATCAGCCCATTTGGCTTTGTCACCAGCACTAGGTTGGAAATCCATTCAGCATAGTCTATAGACCTTATGAATCTGGCATCCAGTAATTTCTTTGACTCGACCTTGACCAATAGGGCAACTTGAGGGTGCATTTTGCGCAACTTCTGCTTGACTGGTTTAGCATTGGGTAATAGTGGCAGATGATGCAGAACCAGTTTGGGGTCCAATCCTGGCACGTCAGCGTAGGACCATGCAAAATTTATTTTTCATTCTGTAAAGAATTTATGAAATTCTAGTTTCTCCTCATCAGTCAATGAGGCAGCAAAGAGGATCATCTTGGGGTCTTGTGCAGTTGAAATGTCATCCTCTATTGTGTCCTTAATAAGCATGGCCGATTTCTCCTGTTGCATGGGGAGAAAGTCTAGTCCTCCATCTTTGGGCACCTTAGAGAGGTTTTCACCCGTAGATACATCCTTTATTTTTACTATTTTATCGTCAAGAGGTTCCTTTCAGTTTTCACCTAGAGACGTTTCATTTTTTACTTTATTTTTACTTTTGCGACTAGAGGACTGAACAGTCTCACCGAAGTATGCGGTGTAGTCTAAATCAATAGCAAATCTTGATTTTTGGTCCCCACTAGGTATGCCTTCTCTCAGTCCCATAAATTCAGCAATTTCCTCATCATTCTGAAATGTATCTAGCACTGGCGTTCCTTGTTGGTCCCAATCGACTAGTTCAGGGTAAACTAAGGAGATACCATTGTCAAGGCTAGTAAATTGTGGTGAGGATGCAGACAGCATGCAGATGGATTCGATGATGTTGTAGATGAGGTTATCATCATCCAACTCTACATCAGACTCTATCCAATATTCTCCTTCACTAGTGTCATATTCGTTATCAAAGTAAGGAGTAAACATTGTAGAGCCCTGGTTGTCAATGTCGTCTAATACCTCGGATAGGTTGGACTGAGGGGGTTCAGACACTGGGTGTTGTATGTCGTGGGAAGTGGTAGTGGGACTTTGACTATTTGGTGTTTGTTCAATTTTGAATGTTTGCCAAAATCGTTGTTCAGAGGTCAGTTCCCCTGATTCGATAAACAAATCATCAAGACAACAATCACTTAGGGATCATTATGAGCCAAATTCCCACTCATGGGAGTCTATTTTGGTGAGGGTTTCCCTAGTAGTCTCGACACTGTCAGAAGCATGTACTTGCTAATTTGAATGTCCAGAGGTATGTCAATCATCATTATCGAGTGATCCAAACCCTAATCCAAGATACTTCAGAATTTGAAAAGTTTTTATGGGTTCCCTTCGACCAGTTTTATTTTTTCCAAGACTACTAGTACCATCGTAGCCTTTAGCCTTCATGATGTTGTAACCTTTGCCATATCCGTGAACTAGTAACAGAGGTAATGTGATAGTATCCTTATAGATCCATCCTATGATGTCCACAAGGTCTTCATCACTCATGTCTCCCCACTTAATAAAAACTATATTCGGTGGAACTTTGAAGGTTTCTTGAGGTTCCATTCTGAAACATGGCCGACCATATATCTTTGGAGGCGTGGGTATTGTAGTTATGTTGTATGTTGTATTTAGTTTGAACTCTCTGCAGCCAAGGTCCTAGATGTTGACAGTTGATTCAGTCTTAGGGCTGGTGGAAGGTGGTGGTACGGTGGAAGACGTGGATGGAGTGGATGTGGAAGATGACGTGAGTGTGGAAGGGTCGATATACTTGGATGATGAGGAGCCAGGTGCTTCTCGATTAATAGGTACTCAGTTTTTGGAGATACCCCTTAAATTGGTACAATATTGGAAAGGGTCGGGGTCTCCGTATATGGTTACTTTTGTGCCATCAAATGGAAACTTGAGGCATTGGTGGTATGTAGACAGAACGGCTTTTAAAGCGTGGATCCATGGACGGCCAAGTAAGATGTTATATGGTAGTTCCAAATCCAAGACCTGGCAGGTTGTGTCTACAATGACCGGTCCCACTCTGATAGGGAGAGATATAACACCCCGTGAAGAGCATTCCTCATCATCATATGCTTTGATCACTATGCTTTTTGTTGGGTCTACGCACACATCCAAGAACCCTAGAGCTTTAACCAATTTGAGGGAGCATATGTTCAACCCTGCTTCGCCATCTACTAAAACCTGTCTAAATTTGTGCTTGTGGACAAAATTTTCTATGTGTAATGCGTCATTGTGGCTGGTTTTATGTGATGAGTAGTCTTGATCTAAGAAGGTGATATGGTGCGGCGTGGTGAGATATCCCACCATAGTTTCAAACTAATTGACATCGATATCCTTGGGGACCGACGATTCTATGAGAGTTTTGTCTAAGATTTCTTTGTGCGCAAGAGAAATACGAAGCAACTCCAGGATAGATATTTGCGCAGGAGTTTTTCCTAGCTGGTCAATGAGGTTGAACTGACTCTTGGGTTTACACTACTGTGTGGTTGGGATAGGTTTTGGCTATTTAGAAAATGAAGCAAGTTGTGATTGCTTAGTAGATGGGCCCGGTATAGTGATTTTAGCTTGTCTAGCGGGAGGTGGACCAGCTATAGTGACCTTGCCACTTCGAGTAGTAGCATTACATTGGGGTGCTCTTCTAACCGTAATGGTATTGATGTATTCAATGTCAGTTTGGAAATTGTTTATAATAGGTCCACCAGAATAGTCGTGCTTGACTCAGGTGAAGTTAGCTTGATTCTACGGAGCTGAAGTGGAAGCATTATGAGAACCATGGTCCTGCAGTGGATTCTTGTGGATAATATGATCTGAGTTGGAGGTGAATTGTGATCCACCTACTTCAATGGTGAGATTTTTGATAAGATCTTATATTATGTTTTTCAATTGTCGACAGTTAGAGGTTGTATGCCCTTTTGCTCGATGGTATTTGCAAAGTGCATTGTCATTCCACCATGCTGGTTTGAATTGTCTTGGGTCATATGGTTTTATTTCTGGCAGTATGATGACCCCATGTTGGATGCATTTCTTAAGGACTTCTTCAATGGGTTCACCCAAATGGGTGTATGTGTGACCCCTAGGAAATTGTCTCATCTGACAATATTGTCCCTGATTGTTTTGACCGCTTTGATTGTATGAAGAAGTATTGGGAGGAGGTGTCAATGTCGTGGTTGGTCTGTTTTGTTGTTGAACCCCCTTCAGGGCCAATACAGGACCTATAGTGTTTGCAGTCTTGGCATCAACAACACCATCATTTGTAACATGCTTATTTTTAACCCAATATTTATTTTTGTCAGCGGGTTGATTGACGTTCATGTTTTTGGATCCATATCTCAGTTCTCCCTTTACGATAAGGGCTTTCTCAATCTGGACTCTCTTTTCGACCAATTCTATGAAGTTTGTGCAACAATGTATTTGCAATGCAAATTTTAGGGGCCCTAGAAGTGTTTGGACAAACATGTCAACTTTTTCCCTTTCGAGGATGTCAATGTGACATCGACTAGCGAGGCTTCTCCATTTTTGAAAGAACGGGATAAATGTCTCACCCGAATCTTCTTGTGTGAGATTGCATAAGCTAGTGATAGAGGTATCCATGTCAATGTTGTACGCGTAATTTCTTATTAATTTGTGTTTAAGCTCATCCCATGTCTGGATATCTTTTTGAGTTGAAAACCATTCAAGGGCTTGACCCGCCAGACTTTTAGAAAAAAGTCTCATCAAGTATGTTTGTTCGTAGGTGGTGTCCATACAATTGGTTGCGAATTCGCGAACGTGTTCAATGGGATTTGTCTTGCCTCTATATTTTGTGAAGTTGGGTGACACGTATCCTGGTGGAAATGAAGGCATGTATAAGTTTGTGTCGAATGGGTATACATCCAGGTCATATGATATTTCTGACTTCCTACCTAAAATGTACATGTTTTGGACGGTTTTCTCCATATCCTTCATTCTTGCTTTGAGTTCATCTATGGTGGGGTCGTTTATGTTTCCGTGCATTGGATTGTCTGATACACCATGTGTTCCTGTTTGTTGTGCGTGGATATTGGTGTATTGTGGTGATATGGATTGTTGTGGTATATATGACATGTGCGGATTGACATGTTGGTATTGGAAGTTATGATTGGGTGCATGTTGATGAGTATGAATGTTGGATGAGTATGTTGGGACGTGTCCCCCAGCCATGTGTGTCATTATTTGGGGGATGTTATGACCATGAATGTTATGGTGGGTCAATGATGTCATGGGTTGTGTTACTTGACCACCTTGTGCGAATTGTTGATTTTGTACAAGGGGAACGTTTGTGTTTGTACCTTGGGAGGCAATGACATTTGACTGTGTTGTTGTGTTAACGTTTTGTTGTTGTCCTTGGATAAATATACGTCTTTTGCCCCCTCCCAAAGGATTTTGTGAAATACCACCGATCGGAGACGTCAAAGGTGTATTTGTAGTAGATGAAGCTATCAAGGGGGGATTGTGGTGACTTGATGATGCCCCCGTGGTATTTACTATCGTGGTAAAAAGAGGATTGGAATAATTTTCCCATATTGTTGAGGAGCCAAGAGTGGTTCCATCCGATTGGGGTAGTGCCATGGATGCTGTGGGAATTGTGGATGATTGTGATCCTCCAATAGATGTAGTATTTATTATGGTGGAAATGTTTGGAATGTTGGATGTAGCATGCACTACCGTTGTGGTGTCAAAGGAAGTGTTGCTCGTAGTGTTTAAAAGTTGACCACCGTGTAACATGTTATGTGCATTTTTGGAATTAAGGTCAAGAGGTGTCAAGTTTAGCGTGTTAATGTCAAATCCTTGAGGTAATTTGGCTCCTTCACTCAAGAGTATAGCCAAGAATCTGTCTTTGTCGTAACGGACCATTGTTTCAACAAAGTGAGATGCCTCTGGGTTTTGTGCTATTGCCTCTATGTTTTCCTCAAGGATGTGACCGTATTTATCTCTTTGCAAGAAAAGTTCAAATGTATTGCTTGATGAGGATTGTGTTGTCACTGGAGGTGGATCATCTAAATTGGAAAATGGATCATAAAGGGTCCAGTTTGGGTCATGTGGAGGATTGTCAACAGTAAACAGGGGTCTTGCCGATAGTTTTCCATTTGTCTCTTTTGTTTTTGAATTCTAGTTTCGACCATAAATGAGATTGCTCAAATGGGAATGACAACTAAATGCAAGTATGACACTATGTGAAGTCTAAGTTCAAAATGACGCCTAGAATGACTAATGTTTTTGGATTTTTGTGAATAGGATATGCAATGTGTACCTATGTAAGACAAGGTTATCTAAGCACTTCTAAGCTCTAACTTTGTTTTTGATTTTGACTGCTAAAGGACTTTGTTGGAAATAAAAAGTTGACAAGGTCTAAATGACGAGTGAGTTTTCCTAACTAGACTTTTGAGTTGGAAAAAATCTCACGAAAAAGGACAATGACTAAAAGGGGGGTTGATAACTTAGTCCAAAAGAGTCAGGTTCACCAATGTAACTGAGGGTAATTTCTAGGGATTAGATTAGATCAATTAAATCAAAGTAAAATGATAGAAACCCAAAGTAGCTACAAAACACAATGGAAATACATGAAAGAACGATTATACCTGATCGCTGAAGTCTCCATGATTCATTTTTGTAGCACCTTCTTACTTGTTGGGTAATGTGGCCCTCAGATTTGTTGTGTGAGCAAAATCTAAAAATTGTCTAAGTCCTACAACAAGCTTTGAAGGATTTTCTATGTCTAAATGCCTATGTCTATTGCCAATGCCTATGTCTAAAACAAATTCCAAAATTGATCAAATGACTATATCCAGTACTAAAATTGCCTATGACAATAAAATATGAAAGTAAATGCCTATAATCACTATGCAAAATGTCAGCATGTGCGTGTGCAATCCAAAAGTGAGAAGAAGATGGCATTTTATAGAAAAGGCCATTTCGAATGGACGGACGAGATAAATTGATGACAAGAACCTAAATTGAGCGGTCCAGATTAAGTCTGAGAATCCCTAATTAGGGTTAGGGAAAAATCCTTAATCGAATAGTCAGGACAAAATCGGATCGACGGTGGAGAATAAATGAGATAAATTAATTAGAAAATAAAGATTTTCAAAAAATCAAGAAGACAAGATTGCTTGATTTGCAAGATTCAAAAAATCAAAGAGATAAGATTTGAAAAAATCAAGAATCTGCCCGATTACTTGATTTTTAGAAGATTAATTACCAATTTGAATTAAATTAATTCAAATTATAGATTTTATGAGATAATAAATAATCTTTTTCAGATTATTTACCAAAATGACTGACAGTTAAGATTGTGATGACATTTTAAATAATTTAATTTATTTAAAATGAGAGGAATATTAAATTGACAATTAAATAATTAAATTTAATTATTTAATTTAGCAGATAAGATTAATTAATTAAATAAATTAATCAATTTATTTAATTAAGATAGTTAGTGACATATTAAATAAATAAATAAAACTTATTTATTTAATAATCAGGAAGAAATATATGACAAAGGATAATTAAATAAATTAAGAAATGTATTTAATCAAGGGAAGACTTAGACAATTAATGACGTATTTAATAAATAAATAAAATTTATTTATTTAATAATCATGAAGAATACAAAGACATGAAATAATTAAATAATTATGAATTATTTAATCAATAGTCGAATGTGGACCAAGGACATAATTAAATGTCTTAATTATGCTAGGACGAAAGTGGTAAAAATGAAGCTTGCAGGCCTAGGTCATTTTTAGGTGTCTACAGGTAGAAGCAATAAAAGAAGAACTATAGTAGATTGACAAGAATGATACATGGATTCTTGTTCCTATACCTAAGGATAAAAATGTAATTGGAACTAAGTGGTCTTTAGAAACAAACTAAATGAGCAAGGTGCAGTTGTTAGAAACAAAGCAAGACTGGTGTGTAAAGGATATTCTTAGATGGAAGGAATTGACTTTGAAGAAAATTTTTCCCATGTTGCTAGGATTGAAGATGCGAGACTATTTCTTGCTTATGTTTCTTACAAAAACTACAAGGTTTATCAGATGGATGTCAAGTCAATATTTCTAAATGGTGAACTGGAAGAAGAGGTGTATGTTCAGCAACCTGATGGATTTCAATTGACTGATCAAGGAGATATGGTTTTTCGGTTGAAGAAAGAATTGTATGGACTTAAGCAAGCCCCTAGAGCATGGTATGCTAGGATGGATAAGTATTTGTTGAAGCTTGGATTTAACAAAGGTACTTGTTATCAAATAGATTTGCACCCTACTAAAATTGAAAGTTTAGTAACCTATTGACACATGGAAATGTTCTTGAGTTGTGGGTAACTCATTGCAAGAACGAATCTCCAGAGTGAGTTGGTTCTCCAAATGATGAATATTATCCTAAGTGTTTTTCTGAGGGAAAGAATTAGAAGATGATTGAAATTAAAATATATGACTAACAGATGATTTTCAAAACTTGGTAATGATTTAATGATGATTATGATCTCTTCCTCACAAACAACTTTTAGAAAAACACAATATCTCACAACCTCTCATGAACAATTAGCACATAAGTAATTTTCATGAAGACCTAACTTGAAATACAACATGCAACCTATATTTTGAACTATTTACATCAATAATTGCAGTCTTAGGACATAACAAGGACTCTGTGAACAAAAATCACAAGATAACATCAAACTGAAACTGCAAGTAAACACAAAATTGAGTAGGAATGTTGTCTTTATTCAACTGAAGGAGTATGCCAAAATATGTCTGAATTGAGCACAAAATGAGTTCACAAGCTTGAAAAGTGTAAGAGCAAGAAACTGAAATCTAAACTGAGAAGAAGCAAGAAAAACTAAGTTTCTTCAAAATATAATCTCTTTGAAACCCTCATCCGAGCTCACAAAGAAAGCTCAAGGAAAAGATACCAAACTGTCTCAAAAGTTTGCATAAAAGAAGAAAAAAATCTCTTTTTCCATGCTCACACTAAAAATCTCCTAAAATAGGCTAAATCTGCTTTAAAAGCAAGAAAAACACCTTATCTCTCCATCAAGAAGTTCAAATTCAACTGAGGGAAAAACATGACAAATCTGCTAAAAATAGCAAAAAGATAAAAACAATCTACTTTATCTTTGCTTTACATGATATGCAGAATTTCATAATCTCACAATTAGATTTATTTTTGCAATAAAAGATTTTGAAATCTTTTGCAAAAAATAATCCCTCTCTCTTCAATTACAATGCTTTATTTTCTTAAAAATCATAAAATATAGAGAAAACTCCCTCAATGAATATTTAATTGATTTGCTTAAAATCAATTTAATAAAACCCTAAGCCATAAATAAAATCATTTACAATTTTATTGATTTCTCATAAAATCAATAAAATAAAAACCTAAGTCCAATGTCTATCCAAGGCAAGGCATTTGATAACAAGTTTAAAACCCTAAAGTCTTCTAGGCTTTCGAAAACACATTTAAATGCATATCCTTAAACTTAAGCATTAATACCAAATGAAATTTGAATCTGGTTGACCTAAGTTATGAAGAACTCGGTCACCATAGCTTTTGACTTAGCAATTTGATATTTTAAAACATTTAAAATAATCCCTAAATTTGAATTAGGGGTAACATGGAACAAAACTAAAGCACAAACCCTAAAATCATTTCATTCCACACTTGCAACCTTTGAAGAGAAGTCTCTGCTGGGAGAAGCACCGCCAACACTAGGGTTTGGATTCGAAGTGCTTGGAAACTTAATATTTTTCCTCCACAATGGCTAACTTTTACTCTGCAATTCATGGTAAGTCAACTCCTTATCAGCATAATGGTTTTCCTTTTCATTTGAAAGAACAATGGCCATTAAGGTTGCGGCCTGTACATGTTTTACCTCTGATTTTCTCTTTACTTCCTATGGCTTTATTCTTCTTGGCCGCCTTACGTCTATTCTCTGCTCTCTCTCTTCTTTATGAGGTGCCATTGAGTGAATTCAAGCTTTGAAATTGAAGACTCTATGGAGGCTTTGGGCCAAGGATACTCTATTCTTTATGGGCATCACAAGGTAAGCTTCACTCTCTCTATTATTCTTTTTGGTCAAACCAAAGCTTTAGAAGCTAACATGTAAAGAAATAATTGATGTTTCTTTACAAACAAAATGTAGACCAAGTATTGGCCGCACCATGAATGTGTGATTCTAGGTTTCTTCTATGGATTTCTCACTGCACCTCACATCCTTTATCTTCATATTTTGATTTAAATACAACAAACTCAAAATGGTTCCCATACCTTTAGTGGTTTTGTAACTGAGAACTGCTCCTCCATTTGGTCGCACCATGAAAGCACAAATGGTGCTTGTAATCTGCATTTGACATAAAACCCTTACATGGGTGACTTCTTATTCAGAAAGGAAAGCTTTATTTGTCCCCCTATTGAAAACCCCATGTGGGTTTAGCTGAAATTCGTAAGAACTTCATTCTGATAAGAAACCCCAATATGGTTATTTAGGAAAATGGAGGAATCCTACATATTTAACTCACATCCACACATGGGTTGGCTAGAAATAATGAGAAATATGTACATTTGTTACACATTCAAAGCTGAATTAACCCATCATGGCATTTTATAACCAACATTGTACTTGTGGGTTATAACTAATTTGAAATGAATTCCACCTTTGGTTATAAGTTGATAACCAAACATGGGTAACCCATTTTCTAAGAGGACAAAACTCCCGACTCATGTGCACTAATTTTAGACTTAAGTCTTCATGGTTGTAGCCCCACATCTACATATTGATTTTTCACACCCTATAACCTTTACTTGTAGAGACTTGACTTGAAATGCATGATAACTCTAGATGGATTCTCATACATTTGGAAACTAATTCCAAAATAATATTGCAAGCCCTCCAATACTGTTCATGATGTTCCCACATTGTTGTCTTAATTAGAAGGTGATAGTACATTCACTATGCATAACAAACTATATACACACCACCCCTTTGATTTGTAGTTGCTTTATGGTATTGAACCCATTAGTTGAAACCACCCAAGCTATTGCTATTGTGATTTTCTAAAAAGGTACCATTGTTGAAGCATCATGCATTGTAGAAAATGTGGATCTTAACATGATTCTTTACTTCTGAAAACTCCACTTACTATTTTTCACCATTTCTTGCATTTATGATGATATTTCTGACAACTGTATCTTGTTGCCTCCTAAAGGATGGTTGTATTGTTCTTGCATTTTATGTTTTGTTATGAAATGATTGTTTAATGCATTTTCTCTCCCTTAAAGCATTAATTAGTGGGTACTTGTGAAACTCTTGATGCTTGACATCTTTCATTCAAATGAGAATCTGAAGCTCTTTCACCTACCTCCACTATGTAAAATTGTTTCATGCATAGTTCCTTTCTCCAATGAAAATAGCAATACCTTTTGTTCTCCTTTATTGAACAATGCTTCTTGTAATGAGGCATTATGGATGGTTATCAAAAATAGAACACTGTTGTATCTTTTAGAAAGCATTTCCTTTCTTGATGAATATGATGATTACAATCTCTATCTCATCCCACTTGTAATGGATAAGGGGTAGCATGCCGAGCTCTACCCTTGTGGGAGCCCATTTTTCTCCAAATGCTTGGTCTTCAAATGATAATTAGTTTCATAATTTTCCCTATACTTTCACAAAGAAACAAACGATGTTAGCATAAAACAATATATGATCATGTTGATATATCTCTTTAGCTCATGTTTATGCACTTTTCTTGATTGTTTCAGTGCATGATTAGTAGCATACTACATTATCGTTGATGGTTCATGTAGGTATATTCATAGTCGGAGCCTCTAACATCCCTCTCTTCCTTCCTACAGGTTAATAGAGCTTGAAGAAGACAAATGGTGCACCACTTCTACATCAGCCATCGATCAGCATGCAATGATGATTATGTTTATGCTTATGTGATTCTGTTTTATGCATCTTCCATAGTGTAGTGTTTTGTTTATGATGCACTGTGATAGTCACATCCACAACTTGTGTGGATATTTGATTTCAATCTTATGCTTTTCATTTTGAAAAGAAAAATGCATCTTAATGCAAATTTTTACTATCATTTGAATTCTTGCAATCAAATGAAATTCTGTAAATATGAATCACTTTATGAAATAAAAGAAAGCAATTGAAATGCTTTGTTATTGAACGCCCAATCCTATACTTCATTTGATTGTAAAATGATAAACAATTCTTGAAACTTTGTTTCCTCATCTCAATGCACAACTGTTACTTGATAAATAATGATAAATAAGATGCAATCAGAACTTAGCATATGCAGAAATAACTATATTTTTCACTTTTAAATATGACAGTATTTAGTCAGCTCCACCATTTGAGCTGTAGCAAAAAATTGGTAGCAATACTATTGTTAGCAATTTGTATTACAAGATTGATCATGGTAAATATTTGATTGTTGAAGTCTTTGTTGATGATATCATTTTTGGAGGAGATGATAGTTTGTGCATGAAGTTTTCTAATGAGATGCAAAGTGAGTTTGAGATGTCTATAATTGGAGAGATGAAATTCCTTTTGGGATTGCAAATTATTCAGCTAGATAAAGGGATCTTTATATCTCAGTCCAAATATTTGAAAGAATTTCTAAAGAATTTTAATATGGAAGATTCAAATCTAGTTGGTAAACCTATGGTGACCAGATGTAAGTTGACACAAGAGGATGATTCCTCAAAAGCAAATCAAACTAGATACAGATTGATGATTAGAGGATTGCTCTATTTGACTCAAACTAGACTTGATATCATGAATGTTGTATGCATTGTTGCAAGATTTCAAGTTGATCCTAAGGAATCTCACGTTACTACTGTGAAGAGGATTTTTAGATACTTGAAGGGGACAATTAATTTTGGCCTATGGTATCCTAGAGATGATGACCTTACTTTGAGTGCCTTTACTGATGTTGATTGGGCAGGAAATGTGAATGATAGAAAAAGTACTAGTGGTGGTGCATTTTTCTTGGGAAAGAAGTTGATTTCATGGTTAGTAAGAAGCAAAATTCCATTTCTTTATCTACTGCAGAGGAAGAATACATTTCTACTGCTAACAATTGTACTCAAGTATTGTGGATAAAGTAGATGTTGAAAGATATCAGAGTTGTGTATGATGAACCTATTGCTATATTCTATGATAATTCAAGTGCAATTAACATTTCTAAGAATATGGTGCTGCATTCAAAGACCAAGCATATATCTATCAAGTTTCACTTTTTGAGAGAGAAGGTGAGTGAAAAGGAAGTCAGATTGGAGTTTTTTCCTACTAAGGAAAAAAATGAAGATATCTTTACCAATTCATTGCCTAAGGATACTTTTGAGTTTCTCAGAGGGAAGCTAGGGGTGATTACCCCTCCTAATCAAAACTAAGATGCATTTACTTGCATCATTTCGTGCATTTCACAGTCATATATTGATCCAAATTAATGTTGTGGTGGCTACTACTTAGGGGAAGTAGTTAGATGTTCAAATATGTGGTTTAGATCTTTTGTGTATCTTTGTCATTGATGTCAAAGGGGGAGAAGATTCATGTGAAAAAATTTGTGGGGAGAAGAGTCATGTGAAAGAGTTAAGGAGAAAAGAGTTAGAATCTAAGAGGGAGAAAGTGCTAAGAGATAGTTGCGTTGATGGTGTTTTTCACATCATGTGTTGCCATCAATTCCAAAGGGGGAGATTGTTGGATGTTGTTGATATGTGGTTGTCATTAATGTCAACACTATTGGCCTTTAAGACATTAGAAGCTATATATCTCGAGGATATTGAGAAAATTGTAATGGAATAAGTTGCAAGTTGTTAGTGATGCAATGAAGTTTAGTCTATTGGTGAGCTCAGTACATTGATGATCAGAAGTTTTGGATTAAAGGGTTTTTTTTAAGTATATCTAGTTTATCCACGTTAATTTTTAGAGATCCACATGAAGATTTTATAAAGTTATGAGCAATTTTTTTCTAATAGTTATTTTGTTCCTTTAGTTGGTGTTCTTGAATGAAAATAAAGTGATTGTAGTAAGTTCAATTGTTGCAGATGCTTCTCTCATGATTCATGATGTTTTTGCATGTTTCTAGATCATTCTCTATTTATAATGCATGTCTGCATTGATCGTTGTGCTCGTGATTGGTGATTTTCTCTTGTGTGTTCATGTTTTACGTGTTCATAGCCGACAGGGTGATTGTAGCGTGTTGTGAATCTTTGTGGAATAATTTTTGAAGGTATTTCATGTTTGAGGATTATGTTTTGGGTCTTCACTATGTTTTGGTTGACATTGGTTGATTCACATTGAAAATTATTTATTGTTTTGGGCCGACAGTTTGCATATGTTTTATTATTTTGTTGAAGTCGACATGTAGCAATGTAATCTCTTGTTGCAGATATATATAAGCAATTGTTTATTCCATTTGAAGTCATGCATGTGTATGAGATGTGTGAATAATGTCATAATCATTTGAAGGAAGAAGTAGAGTGTGAAGAAGAGTGAGTAGAGTCTGAAGATGTGTTCTTATGCTTAACCAGAACTGTAATCAGGCATTAGCAGATGCTATTTTCTCAGTCCAAAATCTTGCAAATGTAATCTAAATGTTTTTGTAAGATAGTGTGTCTTCCTTTGAGCAATAAGCCCTATTGTATTTGAGCAGTGAGCTCTAGGTTGTGTGTTTGAATGCATGTGCATTCCCCATTTATTCTTCTTTATACTTTTAACAAGGTATAATTTTGTGCACTAACCTCCACCATGGTTTTTTCCCTAATAGGGTTTCCATGTAAAAAATATTGGTGTTATGTGTGTTTCTAATGTGTTGATGATTTATGCTTTCATAATCAAGTATGAGAATAAGGTTAATAAGTTTAAATTTCTCTGATAACTAATTCACCCCCCCTCTCAATTGTCTAACCTTGAGTTGCCAACAAGAACTATCTGTTTGGTCACACGAGTTGTAGAATGGAAGTAGAAACATTTTGAAACTTTCAACTACTTGCATTTGACAAATTTTTTCCCAAGTGAAAATCTGCCACCACGGGAAAACCACTCTGAGATAGCAAGATAGGCTGCACCTTTCCCCATGTTGCTAATTTAGCCTTCAATAAAGAGTCTTCTAACAGTGGAGAGAAGGGTTATAATCCCTTGTAGGTAGACTAATCAAGGAAACATTTAAAATATATCACAAATAAAAGTGTAGTAGGTTTAGTGATGAGGTAAATTTTGAAATAGAGATGAAAACCAAAATAGTTTCTAAGATCTATCAATGTGGGAGGAGTATACTCCATTTTCTTAGAGAGATGTATGGAAAATTTGGTAGCATAGACAAGGCAATGAGCTGCTTGGTATAATTGTTTGAGAAAATACCTCAATGAAAGCTTTAGAGAGTGGTATGCACATCCATAATAAAGGATTGAGAAATGATCTTTTATTTTACTTCCTTAAAATGTATGTCATATATATGTGTATAAAAAATGTGGAAGCATACACAAGGTAAGTCAATTGTTAAATAACAAAATGCCTCAAAGAGATGTGGTTTAAAAATGTAATTGGAAAGTGTATAGAATTGTGTAATTTAAAATGTGCATTGACAATGTAAGGTTATAATAACAAACAAAAAATGATCAACATGGAATATGCAAAATAACAAAAATGAAAGAAATCCATAATAGAATGAAAGAACATGTGTAAAGACTTCACATACCTAAAAAACTAGATTTTCAAATGGAGGAGTTCAACCCAATTATGTAGCCTTAGCTTCTTCTTTCTTCAAACTCCTCAAAAATTTGACTTTTTCAAAAGCTTGTTCCCCTCCAAACTTCAATTGTATATAAAATTTCAATGGAATTCAAACTTGAATTGATATTATATGTCTTTCAATGTGAAAACTCTACTATTTAATGAAAAGGTGGTAGAAAGATCATGTAAAAGGTGGTGGAATGTGAAAAAACATGCATGCACACTTCACAACATCATCAAAAAGCTACTTTTTGTCAGAGCACATGCAAAACTTGGAGAATGTGTAGAATGTGGGCCTTGAGATCATGGGTATATTTAGTTTTTTTTACCATTTTTAGTGCAACACAAAACACACTCGCGTTATAATGTGAGCACGTTATTTCTTCTTAAAAGGGTCATATCTCTACTTCTTCAAAACGTGCTCGCATTATGAGAAAGTTGGTCTTTTAATAGATTTATTTTCTCTCTCTTTGTCTATACCCTATATACCCTAATTATATCTCTTTTCCCTCTACCTTTATACCCTAATTCTATCTCTCTCCCCTTTACCCTCTACCCTTAACCCTTATACCCTCAATGATCTACCCACTATCTCTCTCCCACTCCCTCCCTCTTTCTCTCTTGAGTCTCTCCCTCGTCTCTCAACCCCTATACCCTCTCCCTCTCTCAACTCCTTATCTCTCACTTACTCACTCCTTCAATCTCTCTCCCCTCTACTCTCTACCCTTAACCACTATACCCTCAACCCTTAAACCCTAATTCTATCTCTCTCCCCTCTACCCTCTACCATCTACCCTTATACCCTCTATCCTCTACCCTCTATCTCTCTCCCACTCCCTCCCTCTCTCTCTCTC
>VDFB02179234.1:47708888-47872958 GCA_007258455.2 Sequoia sempervirens | reverse complement strand
CTCTCTCTAAAACTCTCACTTCCACCCCCTCTCCCTCTCTCCAGACTCACTCTCCCTCTCTCTCAATTCTCCCTCCCTCTAAAGACATACATAAATACATACATACAAGAATAATACATATGTACATAAAATCCTACATACATACAAGCATACATGTGCATGCACGTATATAAAATATTACATACAAGTAGGCATGCATACAATATACATGCATTGATACATACATGCATACATACATACATACATACATGCATGCATACATACATACATACATACATACATACATACAAGAATACATGTGCATACAAACATACAAATATATAAACATACATTCAATATGCATTTAACATAAAGCAAGACATAAAGCGAGCACATTATACTATGCTCATGTTGTCTTACTAGACATGCTCCCCAAAAATGAAAAAAAAACATGTCAAAACTAACATATAATGCACTCGTGTTATATCTTGCTTTGGGAATCCCCAAGCCTTGGGATTGGTATTTTCCTTGGAATACCAACCCAAAGGCTTGGAGGGCATTCCTAATGACCAGAGATGTGTTTTTTCAATTTCTACAATATTTCACATAATTGGGTTCATGCTCACCATCGCGATTGCACGTGGTTCAATATCAAACAAATTGAACATCTAGATAATGTTAGGTTCTCTCTTAGCTATCCAGCGATGTAATTTTTTTCACTTTCTAACAATGTTAAGTTGTTCATCCATAATTTCTTTTGTTTGTATGTCTCTTTCTTGGAAAAAAGTAGTGTTTGGTGTTTTTTTCATTATAAATTAACTGTTCATTGAAATTTCAAATAATTTACATTTTTAGAAACTAGACTCCATTCTACAATTTTTTATTTTTTAAAAAAAAATCAATTAAAGATATCAAGTTTCCGCAATCCATATTGTATTTGTATTGCTTTTGGTTTAGATTGTATCAATTTTTTTAGCATCAATGTTTCGGATCACACTCTGTGATCCATCATCAGGATGAAAGAGAGCAAGAGGAGAAAAATGAATAATTGCATAATTAGGCTAGATAAAAAGGAGATAGGGAGAAGGGGAGGGTTCACAAAAATCGAGGCTCAAAATGAAATAAAGATAATACTATTTAAAATTCAACAACCAAAATAAAGAAAGGAGAAAAAACACATAAAAAACACATTAAATTGCACCTATGCTTAAAAATAAAGAACCACAAATTAGAAAAAAGGCCAAGAGAAACATAATGACCAAGAGAAAAAGAACAAAAAAAATTCAAGAAAGAACCAAGAAAATGAGTCAAATAGAACAAAAAGGCCGAATCTAAAATGAGAGATGAAAGAAAAATGATAAATCAAGATACAAAAACTAAAATACAAAACAAACTAAAGACTAAATACAAATACCCCCAAGGAATAAAATTAAAAATAAAAACCAATAAAAATTGAAAGCCACACAAATAAGAATATAAACAAATACAAATTAGAGAAACACAATAAAAGTAAACATTGCCAAAGAGAAGATTAAGAATGGAAAGCTAGAGAAATCCTAAAAGAATACAAAAAGACAATAAAGAAATAAACAAAAATAACAAAAATACCAACAATCATAAAATTGAAAGCCACACAAATAAAAATATAAAAAAATACGAATCAGAGAAACACAATAAAAATAGACATTTCCAAAGAGAAGACTAAGAATGGAAAGCTAGAGAAATCCTAAAAGAATACAAAAAGACAACAAAGAAATAAACAAAAATAACAAAAATACCAACAATCATTGGTATATAAATGAAAAATTAAAAACAAAATTTCAACTAAATGTACAATTATTTATCTATAAACAAAAATACAAATACAATTATTTATCTATTCTTGTTTTTTTCTTTGGTTTGGTTTATATTTTTCTTTTCGCTTATTTATGAATGTATGTATTTGTAATTTTGTTTATAGATAAATAATTGTACATTTAGTTGATTTAAAATTAAAAAAAAATTGTTTATATACCAATGATCTTGTTGGTATTTTTGTTTATTTCTATGTTGTCTTTTTGTATTCTTTTAGGATTTCTCTAGCTTTCCATTCTTAGTCTTCTCTGTGGAAATGTTTATTTTTATTGTGTTTCTCTTATTTGTATTTTATATTTTTATTTGTATGGATTTCAATTTTTATTGGTTTTTATTTTTAATTTTATTCCTTGGGGGTATTTGTATTTAGTCTTTAGTTTGTTTTCTATTTTAGTTTTTGTATCTTGATTTATCATTTTTCTTTTCATCTCTCTCATTTTAGATTTTTGTCCCATTTGACCTGCTTTGGTTCTTCACTTTTTATTTTCTCTTGTTCATTATGTTTCTCTTTGGCCTTTTTTCTAATTTGTGGTTCTTTCTTTTTTGCATAGGTGCAATTTAATGTGTTCTTTATGTGTTTTTTCTCCTTTCTTTCTTTTGGTTGTTAAATTTTTTAGTATTATCTTTATTTCATTTTTTCCCTCGATTTGTGTGCACCCTCCTCTTCTCCCTCTCTCCTTTATATCTAGGCTAAGTCTGCAATTATTCATTTTTCTCCTCTTGCTCTCTTTCATCCCAATGATGGATCACAAAGTGTGATCCAAAACATTGATGCTAAAAAAACTGACACAATCTAAACCAAAAGCAATACAAATAAAATTCAATTAGTTTCCTAAATGTGTAGGGGTAGCACGACCAAAATTCTTTTTTTAAGAAGTGTCCACTTCAAAAATTAGTAAAAAATAAAATATTCATTAAAAATTTATCAGAGAAATCATGCATCAACTACATACTATTATCTAACTTTTGACCTAGCAATTTTAAAAATACTAAAAAAAAATCACCATACAAGGGTCATACAAGAGTTGCTATGTTATGTTTTTTCTAACAAAAACAACACCAATTTGTGTATGTCCCTCATTTGAACCCCTTAATGTCAACCATTTTCAAAATAAATTAGTTTAGAAAGTAGACTCGAAACACTTAAATCCTTCTTTTTGTTCCATCTCAAAATTTTGAGTGTAAGGATCCTCAATTTCATGTCCAAGGTCATTATTTCTTGATTTCAGAAAAAAAGTGGCCACTTAAGCCCCCTTTTTGGGAACCATCTTGGTGCACTTACCCTCATCCATGATACAAGTTTGTCTCCCAAGAAAAATGCACCACAACTAGTGCTTCTCCAATCATTTGGAAATTATTTTCACAACATTGACATGAGACTCTTTCGGCATAGCCTAAAATATTGCCACCATACACACTACTTGCATAATGTTTGTTCTTGATGTAGTAAGGTATATAAATCTTCCAATCATCGACCTATAATTTTTTTGATTTGAATCTAGGGATTCATCTAATTTTCTCATTTACTAATTGGTCTATTGTATTTCATTCCAAATTTCTTAAGAGTTTCCTTAGCATACGTAGTTTGAGATATGAATTTCCCTTCATTAGTTTGTGAAATTTTTAGGCCAAAGAAAAATGATAACTCACCTAGCATTAACATCTCAAATTCATCTTGCAATATGTGTACCAAATACTTTACACATTTTTTCATTGCTACCTCCAAATATATTGTCATCCACATAACAACAACTATTATCATATGATCACCTTCTAATTTGAAGTATAGATTACTATCTACACAATCTTTCTGGAAGCCTTATTGTTGTAAAGATACTAGTCCAATCTTGAATGCCATGCCCTGGGTACTTGTTTTAGACCATAAAAAACTTTTCTCAACTTGCAAACATAATATTCTTCTTCTAACACCTAAAAACCTCTTGGTTGTTCAATGTAGACTTCCTCTGAAAGGTTTCCATTTAGGAATGCTTATTTAACATCCATATAATATACTTTAAATCATTTATCAACTAAAAATGCAAGAAAAATTCTTATTACTTCTAATTTTGCAACTGGTGTAAAAGTTTCTTCAAAGTCAATGCCCTCAACTTGTGCATACCCTTTGCACACCAACCTTTCCTTGTTCCTTACTACATCACCATTTTCATTCATCTTTTTTGTAAGCACCCATTTAGTACCTATGACCATTTTTCTTGGGGGTTTAGGCATTGGAATATGGCTTCCAGTGTTTTCATTGATGGAAACTGAAGTCATCTTCATGGTTTGTAGATCTCTATCTAGTTATACCGGCAGATAAAGTGCATTATTCTGTGTTACTGGCAAAATATCTGAAGAACAAGGTATCCAGTCAATCATTCAATCTGTCTACTTCATCGGATCATCCTTTTGTGTTGTGGACCCATGAGATTGCTTGGTGAGCATGTATATTATCTTATTTCTAAATTTTGTGGTGTTCCATTAGTGGCAATACGAGCTTGAAGGTCTGGTAGAATTTCTTATGTCTATTTGTTTGTTGTAGTTGAATCAGTGAATATGGCACATTGTGGATGTGTAAAGTGGAATTATTTTAAAAAAAAAATCGATAATTCAATTATGGTTCTTAGATAAAATCTATCCTATGGTATTAGATCCACATTGTAAATCCAATTGTAATTTGGGCTGACAATTAATAATATTTTCAAGTTTTATTAAGGCCGACCTATAGCAATTGTATTCCTAGTTGTGGATATATAAGAGATTCGATATATCATTTGTTGAATGTTAAAGTGTTGTGTGGTGGTGTGTTTTGATCATCAGGAAGAGCAATTAGGTGATTATGCATAGTTTCACTTGTGCATTAATATTTCTATAGTGTGAGTTGTGTAGAGCAGAGCAAAATTGTTGAATCTGAAGGATAGAAGATTGCCATCAGAGCTTAATTGGAACTGTAATTAGGAATTATGGATGTTATTTCATCAATTCACTCTTTTGGATTTATTCCAAGTCATTGTAGGGCAGTGAGCCCATCCATTTTTGGCAGTGAGCTCTAGGTAGTGAGCTTGAATGCAAGTGTATTCCCATTTTGTACTTCTTATTTTGGGTATACTCATATTATATTGTGGATTGGCCATCCATTTTTCCCCTAGTAGGTTTTCCACGTAAAAATTCTAGTGTTATGGTGTTGAGATTTTTTTCTTTCTGTTGATGCATGTTTCTTCTATTTAATGATTAAGGTAGTTAAATCACTGAAAAATAAAGTTGAATTTTTTCTCAACACTGATTCACCCCCCCTCTTAGTGTTTCTTGTTTCCAACAATTGGTATCAAAGAAAGTTCCTCGGAAGAAGTCTTATAGATTGGGTAGATCTTGGAAGGTGTTGTTCAATGGATACAATTAGTCTTCAATAGCAACTTATGGTGGCCCTAGATGATCTTGACTAGATAAAATTTGAGAACTGGAAACTGCAAGAAAATCTTGAGAATGCATAAAATTTCATTCAGTTACTAAAAGACAAGATCAATGAATCAAGAGAGAAAAGAAAGGAACTATGTGGTTAGCTCAAATGAAATAACAAAGGTATGGATGATGAACAACTTAGTCTGGATTTGAAGGAGAAAACATAAGAATGTGAAAAGTTTTCCAAGGAAAATGTCGCCTTGAAGTGAGAGATGGAATCCACCATGATGAGAATGACCAAGGCGCTTGAGGACATAAACAAGAATGAAGAAAAGTTTGAACAATGTGGCTGACTAGAAAATGAAATGGAGCAATCCAAGAACAATGAAGAAATTCTTGAAAAGTAGCTTGATGACCTTAGAGATGAACTTGCTACAACAAATGAGTTTAAGGAGAAATTAAGAGCAAGCTCAGCCAAACTTGATGAACTGATCAAAGGACAGAGGATTGATGGTGATAGATGAGTTCTTGGATATGAAGAAGGTGAAAGTTCTAGATCTGAACAAAAGAACTCTAGACAGAGGAATTTTAGACAAGAAAGATTCAAACAAGGAAGTCAGATGAAAGGAACTAGAAGAGATCTAGTAAGGCAACAAAATGCTCAAATATTTAATGGCTATTGTTATTTTTGCAACAAATTTGTTCATATGGATTCTCAGCGTAGAAGTAGGGTAAACTCAAGTAGACAATCATTTTTAGGTCAGTGTTTTAATTGTTATAAGTATGGTCATAAGTCAAGTGAATGTAAAATTGTGATGAAAAACTTTTATAGAGATGTTAGATGCTATACATGCAATAGATTTGGACATATTGCTAACCAATGCAAATCAAGGAAAAGTTAGTGGGACAATTGGTCTGGACAAAGAAATGTTGCATGCTACAATTGCAACAAATTTGGACACATCGCTAGATTCTATTGGAACAGAAGAGGTCCGATAAAACAAAACATGCAACAAGATGTTAAAGGGAAGGGAAAAGTTAGTATTGATGTGATAAAAAAGTAGATGTAAAAGAAATGGGTAAAGAAGAATCCCTCTGTAGAAGCAAACAGACCTATACCAGAAGAAACTTCTGGTAATTCCTCATGGAATTAATCTTAGGTCTCTAGCATAGAGGGAGCTATCAAGAAAAATTATCAAACCCCCTCTTGTAGGAAAATGATACTGGAATCCGGATATGTCCAGTAGGAGAGTTGACACTTTTCAAATATTGTACAACCAGTTAGAAGCATTAGTGAAGCATATTGGCAATCCGCATAAGAGTCATCTTGCTTGGTGCCTGAAAGGAAGAAAACTAGATGAGTCAGTGCAAGAGCATTTATTGGAAAATAAAGAGTTAGGTATGTGTAAAATAAAAGGAACATCTTCAACCCTCATTTGTCATATTGCATTTGAAGAAAAGCATTTTGGAGAGCTCTGAAGTGATCATTGTGAATTTGTGGAGAGATTCAAACATAAAGGAGGATCTGTGATCAAATTATGTCTTCATCTCTGAAAGGTATTTATTGAAAACCTATAAATTTGTGTGATCACAATCATGTCTACTCCTCTGATAGTCGAAGTTAAGGATAGGTCACATCCAAAATTCAAATGGAATTTGTATAAGTCTGTAGACACAAAAACCTTAGGTGCATTTTCATCGGTGTCGTATGAAGTCTTGCATATTGAGGATATTAGGGCTTATGTGCATGCAAACATTGAAGATTTGGGAACCTCACATTTGTTGGATTTGTACACTCATCATATAACCCAAGAAAATCTTACTGTGAAACCATAATTCAAAACCCTAGAAGATAAAGAAATTGCACAATTTGTGAAATTCACCATATTCGAAGAAGATGAATGGGTTCGATATTTGCTAAGCCATGTCCATGATGAGTTCATGTGGTTGCATGTGCCATTCAAAATCACCAAAGAAGCTATGTGTGTAGTTACAGGACTAAATTCCAGCAGAAAGCTTCTAGTTTTGAAGTTTGTAAAGAATGATAAGGTTACTGAAGTGACATGCTCAAAATGGGATAGGAGGGCAATGACGATAGACAATATTGTCGTAGTGGATGTAAAATTTGCTTCAATGATCATCAGCTATAAGATTTATCAATCAAGCTGGGAAAAATTTGTATCTAGAAAAACTATTTATGTAGCATATGAAATGGTCAAGCAGAATGTACACTATGATTTATGTAAACTACTTAGAGGTCAGTTAATGCAGAATTTGGAAAAAATCAAGAAGGATAAGAAGAATACATTCAAGTATGGTAACCTATTGATATGTTTATTTTTCTATTTCTTGGGTGAAGTACCAGGAGCTGGTAAAGTTCAATGGCGTAATGATATGTCAGAAGCTATTCAGATATGGAATATGCTATGTTGATTAGGTGATCAACAGACCCACAATACAATCCTGTGGGGATACTACAAAACTTTTCAGAATTTGATGCATGCTAGAGAAAGAATTCTCGCAACAATTGTGGAGCAATACAAAGACTCTATTTGCTTCATGGTAGACATTGACCAGTGCCATATGGAAGTTTTTGATCCTAGAATAGTTTGGATCATGCCTATGGGATATGAATTAGATGAAAACATTCTGAGGATGTATGCAGAACATCTGCTAAATTCATCACTGGATCAAGGTGAAGAAAGGTTCGGTACTTATGCAGAGAAAGGTTTACAAGTTCACTCAGAATTGAAAAAGCCTATGATATCAAGAAGGGTAAGAAAAGAGACATAATCCTTTGCAGAGAGTTTTGGCATCCCCGTGCATCAACTAAGAGAAGTGAGGAGACAAAGAGAAGAAGTTGAAGCAGCTAAAGAGAAAGAAAAAGCAGAATCAGTCAGTCTAGGAACATCTCCTACTCACACTAGAAGCTCCTCTACAACTTAGTCAAATCAAGCTAAGGCTTCCAGAAAAAGACAGAAGAATAAAAGCACAAGAGCTTACAAAACTATGTCTACAGATGAAGAGGAAGAAACTGATTCAGAAGAAGTAGTAAGGGAGATAAAGGCTGCTAGTACTCATGCTATCAAACTAAATAAGAGAAAATCTTCCAGGAAAGGAGAAGCAAAGAAAAAGGCCAAAGATGACAAACCAAGTATGTCTATTGAGGAAGTTGAGAATGTAGCAGTGAAAGATGGAAATCTCAAGCCACTCTATGATTGGTATGAGTATTTTGATGAATCGGGTAAGAAAATTCTTGAAGAAGCCACAATAAAGCATATGATTGTTTTCAATAAAGTTCTTATAGAAATCATGTCTAGTTTGCCTAAAAGTTTGTATAATGCTTTGGAGTCTAGGAGGTCAAGCGCCTTATTAGAAGAAGAAAATGTTAGAGTAAAGGTTTTAACTTAATTATGTTAATTAAGTTACCTTTATTCCTCTTGAGATTTCACTTTAGTTTGCATATTGTGACATTTAATAATTAATATTAATTATTAAATTTCTACCTATTAGGGTTTCTTTAGGGTTGCACAATCTCCTTTTATAAGGATTGATCATTGTATTTTATCTCTCTTTGATTAATACATTTTCACCTTTTAGAGCACCTTTGCTTTTTGTCTCGAATGTCTTCTTTCTGTGACAGGTTACTTGCATGCAGGTGATCTTCGGGGTCTGTTAGGTTGGCTTTCTCAACTTCAACATGATATTAGAGCTCTAGACCTGTGGCTGCTTGTTCCTGATTTGAAGATATTCTCTCACAACATCTTTTTCTGTACAAGGGTTTCAAGTCAAGCTATTTTTTTGTGGATCTGGGAGTCGCCTAATTTTCTAGGCATTTTTGGACAAAATAGACCTTGCCATTGAGTCCGCAGTGCCCAAAAACCCCTATTTTCATTTAAAATTTGTCCATTTTGGACATAGTCATCTGAGAAGGAAAAAAAAAATTGCCCCAAGGCCATACGGCCCTAGGGCACATGGATCGAGGTAATTTTTGAAAAAAAATAATTAAAAATATCTTTTTTGGGGCATTTTTTCCTCCCACAGTTATAAAGGGTACACCGTCCAATGGCCACCAGTCGACCACTAGGCAGCCACCCATCCTACACCACTGCTAGTGGTTACTCTTGACACCGCCGCTCCTGAGTTACAGCCCCCGCGGGCTCCCAAGCCCCTGCCAGTGGTCCTATCGAGGACCAGGAGCCAGCCTTCAGACCCAGCGACCACTAAGCCCTAGCTAACAGTCATATAGATGACTAGGGGATTTGGCCTTAAACCTGCAGCTTAGCCCCTTGGTCGCTAAGCAGACCAGGGGCTTATTTTTTTAGCCCCAGGTGCTATAGGGGGTCTCATTGTGCACTTTTCAGGTGTTTTCACTAAATCAGGCGTAAAATGGGCATACAGTCTCTGTTTTTCAAAAATGAGATAGCATTGGAAAGATGATTTCATCGTTGATTTGATGGTATTGGTGTGAGTTCTTTATTTTTCCGTTTTGATGATTTTTTCCTTAGTCAAATTCAAATTATGGTTTTTTCACTCCTAAGAGCATAAATTTTGCATCTAAGCTCCATTTTGTTCAAACAAATAGGCATCAGAAATATAGTTCAGTGATCTACACAATGATTAGACTTATTTTACTAAATTCTATCCCAGGTATATTTTATTCAGCATTTTGTGTTTTCATAGTTTGCTTAATTACTTGGATGTTTTGGCACTTGGGAACCTCCTGTTTGATTCATTAGGTTCTATTTCATTTGATCTACATGTTGTAAGGTTAGTTTTCTCAGATTTTTTAATTTTAAGAGTTATCATGGGTTTTTCTACTCACCCTTGAGTTGTAATTTTGGAACGGGGTAATTATGAGTCATGGGAAAAGGGAATACTTACACATTGTAGGTGGCTTAATATTTTTCCTTATTTGTATGATATCATACCTAAACTGACCACTTCAGAGGGAAAAATAATTTGGGATATCATCAGATATCACATTATAGGACTTATATTGTCTAGTGTTGATGATGACACTATGTGGGCTATATCGGACATTGATTGTCCCCACCCACTTTGGACATGTCTTTGGGAGATCTATGGAAACCCCAATATCTCTCCATTCCCAAAGGATCCTACTTCAGATTGTCTCTTATCCATTGCTTGGAGAGATAATATTCCCTTTGATCATGATACTTTAGAGGAGCTTGAGTATTTAGACACCCTTGCATGTTCTGATGGATTAAAGGCTTGTCTCACAGTTCCTACTCTTTAGACTGAGATTATACATGTATCATCCATTGTTCCTGATGACATTAGTATCACCACATTGGCACCTATGGATTCAATTCAGCATCATGACCATCTTGGTCATTTATTATTTGCTACATCATGGATTCTTATCTTGTAGACATTCTTGTTTATTGAGTCGCACACTATAGATCTTGAGGATTATTTTGAGGAAATTCATCTCCTCTACCTTGACAGTCGGGTTATCACTATACACCCACCATTATTTGTACATTCAGAGGTTGCATTTTAGGATTCTCCACATCAGTTTGGATTTACCATCATTTTTTTAGTTCAAACAGAGAGATTCTTCAACATCCTATCATGGCACACATCTTGAGACAGATTGGTTCATCACTCTTCATAGGGTTTCTTTGAAATCATCCTTTAGATTTGTTTCTTTCCAAGGGGAGGAATATTATCTATTGCTTAAGGATCTCCTATTGGATTCTACATCAAGCATCTACCATTGCGATAGGAGTTTCTTCATTGTGGGGGGACCTTCTTGTCTCTTTATATCTCTCCTATGGAGACCATTGTATATGTACTTATATGATAGAAGTTGTCTATGGGGGGTATCATGTAATCCACCTCCTATCCTTCTTTCACTAGTGTATTTCATTCTTTCATTTTCTCTCTTTTGGGGGGGAGTTTTGTTCCCATGAGGTTTTCTCCCTTTCTCCACTTTACAGAGATTTGGTTGTATTCAGGTACCTGATTAGGCCTAGTTGTTGGGACCCTTGTTTTCTTTCATGCATTGTAGTTACCTTTGCTTTCTTTCACATGTTTGTAGTTGCACTCTTGCTCATCTTAAGGGGGGTGTTAGAGTAAAGGTTTTAACTTAATTATGTTAATTAAGTTACCTTTATTCCTCTCTTAAGATTTCACTTTAGTTTGCATATTGTGACATTTAATAATTAATATTAATTATTAAATGTCTACCTATTAGGGTTTCTTTAGGGTTGCACAATCTCCTTTTATAAGGATTGATCATTGTATTTTATCTCTCTGATTAATACATTTTCAGCTTTTAGAGAACCTTTGATTTTTGTCTCGAATGTCTTCTTTCTGTGATAGGTTATTTGCATATAGGTGATCTTCGGGGTCTATGAGGTTGGCTTTCTCAACTTCAATAGAAAATATGAGGAAGAGGGTCCTAGCAGATTTTTTCTCAGAAATGACAATTGAAAAAATGGATTCATTCCTTGAAAAGGCTAAAAAGGAATTTAGGAGCAAAAAAAGAATAAATAAGCTCATGTTTGGTGAAACTGATGCTGTTGTCAGTGACACTAAGCAAATTTTGGAAGAAATTTTTTCAAAGGAAAAGATTAACATTGAGGAAGTAAATGTTCAAAGAAATGAAGAAGTGAATGTGGAAGTAAATGACTTAGGAGAAGAGAATGTGAATGAGGGAAACATGAATGTGTCTAATCCTCCAGAGTTTGAGGATATTATGACTTCTCATGGTGAAAAAGATGCAGAGACACCTATTGTAACTAAGGCCCCTGTTGAAATGCTAGCTGAGGAAAAGGAGGTACATTCTATGCCTAAAGTCAATCCTAAAGGAGAATCCAAGGTTGAAAAGAAAAAGGAGCAAGAAATCAGAATAGAGGAAGTGAAGGAATCTTTATTGGAGCAACAAGAAGAGTTAGATCCTGAGTTGGATGAAAGCTCAACTAACCTATCTATTCTATCTCCAATTCATATGATGAACCTCGCTGAAATTTCACAAGCCAAATCCAATGAAAAGATACTGAAATCTCACTTAGAGGACAATGAATTGTTAAAGCTTGCATCTGGAATCTTACAAAAAATAATGCCTACTTATGTTGTGGACCCATTAGGTTCCTCCTCTGGTGAGTTAAAGAAGCTAATAAGTTATGTAGATTCTCATTTTGAATCCTTTGAGAAATCAACTTTGGTTAAAGTAAGAAAGGAGTTCCAAGAGAAGAGAGTTGGTAGTCTAAAAAAATTGATTGCCAAAGAGAAAGCTCTATTAAGTACTTGCATAAATAATATTCAAGGTGTTATGTATGAAGGAGGAAATATATACAAATCTTGCTTGGTATTGTCAAAATTTACTGAAGAAAATGAAAAGAAGATGAAGGACATTGAATAGTAGCTAGTGAATATTTACAACACCTTTGACCCCTTAGCCAAAAGTGTTTGTAATCAAGAAAATCAAGTAATATCTCTGCTAAACCAAATAAAGAGTCTAAAATTTGAAAATGAAAGGATCATTAGCAGAGTATGTGAACTCAAGGGACTGATAATTCCAAAGATTCAACTGATGGTAAATGCCCTGAAAGAAGCTAAAGATGCTACGATTTCTTCTAATCCGATAAGTCTCAAAGCAGCAGAAACCTTGTCATATCTACTTTGTGGTCATATAACCATTTTGGAGAGTTTGAAAAGTATTTGGGACTCAAACTGAAGTGGGTTAAAGAATCTCTTTGCAGACATCTACAAATTTTTGTAAATCTTAACATTTTTTGCAATTTTGGTTTCCCCAATTTTGTCATTGATGTCAAAGGGGGAGAGAGTGCAGCGAAAAATGCCTTAACATTCTTAGGGGGAGCAGTATTCTAAATTTTGGCAGTGTGCTTATCAGTTTCGACACTTAGTCATTTTTCTAAGTGTTTCCATCAATTCCAAAGGAGGAGATTGTTGTTATATGGATTCTAGTGTTGTCATTGATGGAAACTAGAGTCATCTTAATGAACCATAGATCTTTATCTAGTTATATCGGCAGATAAAGTGCATTATTGTGTGTTACTGGTTGAATATCTGAAGAACAAGGTATCTAGTCAGTCAGTCAATATATCTACTTCACCGCATCATCTTTTTGTGTTGTGGACCCATGCGATTGCTTTTGAGAATGTATATTATCTTATTGCTGAATTTTATGGTGTTGCATTAATGACAGTACGAGCTTGAAGGTTCGGTAGAATGTATTATGTCTATTTGTTCGTTGTAGCTGACTCAGTGAATATGGCACATTGTGGATGTGTAAAGTAGAATTATTTTAAAAAAAATTATGTTCAATAATTTAATTATGGGTCTTAGCTACAATCTAGCCAACGATATTATATCCACATTGTAAATCCAATTGTAATTTTGGGCTGTTAGTTAATAATATTTTCAAATTTTATTAAGACTGACCTATAGCAATTGTATTCCTAGTTGTGGATATATAAGAGATTTGATATATCATTTTTTGAATGTGTAAGTGTTGTGTGGTGGTGTGTTCCTATCATTAGGAATAGCGATTAGGTGATTATGCATAGTTTCACTTATGCATTAATATTTTGCAGTGTGAGTTGTGCAGAGTAGAGGAGAATTGTTGAATCTGTCTGAAGGATAGAAAATTGTCATCAGAGCTTAATTGGAACTATAATTAGGCATTGTGGATGCTATTTCATCAGTTCACTCTTTTGGATTTATTCCAAATCATTGTAGGGCAGTGATCCCATCCATTTTGGGTAGTGAGCTCTAGGTAGTGAGCCAGAATGCAAGTGTATTCCCATTTTGTACTTCTTATTTTGGGTATACTCATATTATATTGTGGATTGGCCATCCACCGTGGTTTTTCCCCTAGTAGGGTTTCCATGTAAAATTTTTGGTGTTATGGTGTTGAGATTGTTTTCTTTCTACTGGTGCATGTTTCTTCTATTGAATGATTAAGGTAGTTAAATCACTGAATAATAAAGTTGATTTTTTTCTCAACACTGATTCACTCCCTCCTTTCAGTGTTGCTTGTTTCCAACACTAGGAACCAACTCCCATGTTTTTTTCTTCTCAATTTAATTGAGCTCTTCCTCCATAGCTTTTATCCAACTTTCATCCTTGTTCACCTCAGAAAAACTTTTTGGCTCAATTTGAAACAAGAGTGCAAAGTTTACTTGTTCCTTGTTCTTTGCTAGTCTTCTTCTTGTATGTACTCCTTCATTCTTATCACCTATAATATGATCTGCAAGATGATCCTTTTGAACATATCTTGCAGGTTCTTTTTCATTAAATTTCTCTTTAGGCTCTTCTTCATTAGCATCAATTTCTTCTTCATCTTCTGATTCAACTTCAAGGTTGTTTCTTCAAGACTTATTATGGTTCACATTTTCATCAACCTTGACATTGATGCTTTCCACAATATTTTCCAACCTCTTGTTATAACACTTATAAGCTTTTCTTTGGGTGGAATATCCTAAAAATACTCCATCACATATGAAATAGAAGATTCCCAAGTTTTCATCTTCTCTCTTCATGTAGCATATACTACCAAACACATTGAATTACTTGAAAAATATAGGTTTTCCATACCATAGTTCATATGGAGTCTTACAACTCTTTCCTCTTATTTGAGCTTTGTTCTAAATGTAGACTATAGTGTGGATTTATTCTCTCCAAAACGTATCTACCAATTTTTCCTCACTCGACATTGCTTTATCTATTGCAAATATGAGTAAGTATGGTGGTGTTGTCACTAATGTTTTCATTGATTTCAAAATAGTACAGGTTGTTGTTGGTTGTTCATGTATAGTTGAGATTTTGTGAGTACATGGAGCTACCTTCATAATTTTGCAAGTGTGCTGATATGATGAGTTGCCAAGTGCCTTTGAGAAATAGTGAGGTAAGAGTTGTGTGTATATTCAGAAGTGCTCTGGTATGTGCTCTACATTTCTTCTATGTTGATCATATGCTTGTACTAATCTCAAGTGTTGTTAATGGGTATTTGTTGGTGATACATCCTGGACTATAGCTTCTGGCTTAATGGAGAGTGAAAGTTGTGATCACTAGTGTGTGAACTGGTTTGACATAGTTGTTTTTCTTTGGATAGGGAGAAATTTTTCTACTTCACAGTCCTCCGCTAGTTTGTTTTTGGTCTTTCAAATCCAATAGATGTCTTTTAATGATGTTATCTATGTTCTGAAAAAAGGTGTTCATGGTTTGGTGCTCTGGAAGATGAGTTCTAGAGTTGTTGCATTTGTCTGTATAGTCTAGATGGATTGGTGAGAAGTGTTTCATGTATGAAGTTTGATGCATTTGTCGTAGATGAATTTGAAGGCGTCTGAGATGTGTTCTAGTGTATGGTGAAGCATGTTATGTGGTCTACATATTATCTTCTTCTTTTGGAAGTGTGTACTTCAAGTTCATTTATGTTTTCATTAGGTTTGGTTGACCTAGTGTTTACACTTCAAGTGAATCATTAAGTATCAATTGAGGAAATGTGTGATTAATCAAAGACGTTGTTTTGGTTCTTGTTTAAGTGTTGGTTTAGTCTTCTCTCATTCCTATCCACCGCAAGAATGTTGAGTCACCGACCTAATTTAAATTTATGAAATGAAGTGTATGTAGCCAACCTTGGAGAAAGTTTCTAAGCTTGAAGATGGTATAAATACAAGTTGAGATGTTATGGATTTGATGTATGAGACATTTCAAAAGTGTGAGAAGAAAAAGTGAGTGAAAGTGAGTTGAGGTAGTAGTACTTTAATGTGTTAGAATCCTAAAATCAGTGAGCTGACGATTTCTATAATTCTTCTGATCAAGGTTGCAAATGTCTGTAATATGTTGTGGTGGATATTTCTATTATCTTTTGCATCTGTAGGAAATTATCCTCCTTTTTGGATAGTGAGTCCTATCTGTAGGCAATGAGCCTTGTATCGGAACACTGAGTCCTTTTGGGCAGTGAGCCCTTTGGCAGTGAGCCTCTTTGTAATTGGTTTTGGAACTACTTTATATTGTGAGCTAATCCTCACCATGGTTTTTCCCTTATTGTATTTTCTATGTAAATATGGTGTTTCTTGTGATGATATTGCTTTTTGTTATTTTCATTTCATGTTCATAATTAATAATAGAATTAATTGGATTTGAAGTTGATAAGTTTTGATATTTGTGATTGAGTTTGGTGACAACTAATTCACCCCCCTCTCAATTGTCTTGTGCATTTCAACAATTGGTATAAGATCTTTGGTTCCTTAGAGGAGATCTTAACCGCTTGAGGTAGATCTGATGGTACACAAATTGGTGATCCCTATCTTTGATGGATCTTACTACAGTGACTTGAAAGTGCAAATGAGAGGTTACATAATTTCTATTGGTTATAAGACTTGGCAAGCTATTAAGACAAAGTATGTTGCACTGGAAATTGGTCCTTCTTTTGCAGATGAGATTTCTACCTATGAGTAAAAAGAAAAAGTGAGGTATGTTATCTATAATGCTTTATCTAAGACTAAGAGAACACAAGTTATTTCTTTGGTAACTACTTATTGTTGTGCAATTTTTTGCACACATGCCTCGCTGTAAGCAGGGACCCTCCTTCTCTTCAGTTTTGGCGTTCTAACCCTTTCTTTTTGAGGTTTTGTCTTACTTGGGTATGTGTTTAAATGTTTATTTTGAATGCCCAAGTGTTCCCCCAGGTTGTTTATTGAAAATATTAAGTTCTGATTGAATTTCAGGCTTTTGCCCTGATTCAGGATTTTCCACCCTAATCGGATTTTCCCGGGTCCTGCTTGGATTCTGGTTGAACCTTGTTGCTCAGGACTTTTGGGTCTTCGCAGATTTCCACGTGGTCTGGATTTTCCCAAACTCCACCCTATCGTCAACTCCCCGGGTTTCATGACTATCTTATCGAGTGCATTAATGGCTTCGTACACGCTTTGAAGGCTAGATCCTACTTGATTTTTGAGATCTTTTGTGCCTTTATATTCATTATTTTCCATCATTTGAGCTAAGAAGTGCTTTCCTGTGATTGATTGACTTCGTTTGGAGGCATTTGGGCTTGAATTTATTTATTTGGTGGCTATTTCTTGTGTGTTTTTTCCTGTGTTCATTACGGACACCATTGGGTTTCGCATTTTCTACTTCTAAGATTAGTTCCCTCTTTTTAATGGTATGTGTCTGATTGCCCTATTTTGAATTGAATTATGAATGGCACGTTGGTTTTGTGAGGGCTTGTGGGATTTTAGTTCCTATTTAGTTGTTTATTTCACACTAGGGTTGTTTCGTATTGCATCCTTTGTCATCTCCTAGGTGAGTTTTGAGTTCATGTGTCTATTTGCATTTTAATGAGTCTTGCCTGAGAGTAATCAATAAACCCTACTGGTGACTCAATAGTGAAACAACTAAATCCTGAGCTTGCCTGTGCGTTAATGGCAGATGGTGAGGTTTGAAACCTAGGACAGGGCCATGTCTGGTTATTTCATCTTAAAGCAGGCCCGTAATACAAAGAAAATTCACAAAAGAGACCATCCCTGACTTGCCTTAGGTTAAACTTGTCAAAATCCATAGTTCGTTTAGTGTCTAGGTGAAATCGTGCCTTACCATTGTAGTCTACGGAAATCCATCCCTTCCAAAGTCTCTTTGCTGTGACCTTTCATTTTCGGCAAGACCTTATGTCGATCACCCCGTGTTCCACTGAGGGGCCTTATTAAGTTCATGACTTGTCATTGTGACATTCGTCCTTCAGCAAGACCTTGCGGCGAACACTTTTACTTTCATCAAGCTGTGTTCTTTCTAGTCGCTGTAACCCATCGAGTTTGAGAAGATGTCCCTCCAATCACCCTACATTTCATCGAAAAGGCCTTCTTAGGTTTATATTTAATCGCTAGGACCCTACAATTCTTTCACCGAAATTCTCTCGGTCGCGGTGACTTCATAGTGTCGCCAAGATGTCATAGCGGGTCACTAAAGTCTTGATGATCTTCTGCTCTGTCACTGTGATTTTCACTTTTGGCGAGACCTTTTACTGAGCATGTTCACTTTCACCGAAGTATTTTTGTCGAGGAGACATCCATCTTTCGCTAAGACTTCTCCACGAGATCCCTGTTCCTGCCGACACCTTCGCTTTTGGCGAGACTCTTGGCTGTCACCAAAACCTTTCAGTGACCCCTTCCTTTCTCACCGAGCTTAGATCTTCCTTCGCTAAGACCGCATTGTGTCGGCCAGACATTATACCGATGTGATTCCTTTGTTGGTGAAGCTTTGTGTAGTCATTGGGACCTCCAGCCGAACTTATAACTTATACCGATATTCACCCAATTCACCGTGACTCCCCTTTGTCGCCAAGACCTTACCCCAACTACCTACTGGTCACATTGAGATGTTTGATACACCATCGCTTTTGGCAAGACTCTGTGACTTCGCTGGGACATCATATAGATAAACTTGAGTCTTGTGATTGTTTAAACCCACCAGTTGGTGAGACATGTAGCATTTTCCAAGACCCTACCTCAACTATCCTTTGATCATATCGATGGTATTTGCTATGTCTCTTTTCACCAAGATGTTTCACCGAAACCCGTAGGTCTTAGCGAAGCCTGTCCTAGTGATTTCCTTTGGTGAGACTCCTAAATGTCACTGAGACTTCTCTGTGAGATCTTAACTCATGTCGAAATCCTTTGTTCCGGGAATTCCCATTGGTCCAGAATTCTTCCTGAACTGCAGATGTCTGCTAGGTTCGGATTTCTCTAAAATCCACCTTCTCCCAGATCTTTCGAAGCTTCTTCTTTGGCCCGTTCTTCATGAAAATTCATCCCTTATGGATTTTCCTGAAACTTGATGAAACGTAAAGGAACATGAAATAATTGAATCCGTTTATAATTTGTGATGCATTTGATGATTATTTCATGTTATATTTGAATCTCTCAGGTGATTTATTGATTAAAAATGATCAAGTTTAATGATTAAGTAGGTGTCTCCTGACTTTTCGTTGGAATCCAATCGGTTTGGAATTTCCGAAATTCCTCTCTGGCTCAAATTCCGTAGATGGTGTTGAAACCTGAAACTTGTTGTGATCATTTTATATGAATTTTAATGACACCTTGACTTTGTGAGATGCTTTCTAATGGTGTTTTAAAGAATTAACCCTGCTTTCCTATGATTTTTACTATGTTTTCATGTTGAGTGCAACCTAAGTCAAGAATGGTAGCAGTCGGTTCCTCATTGTCTGATGCAGAGAGGATCAAGCTGGACATTAAGAGCAAGGTTCTTGAAAGCAAGATCACCTCTATCTGGTCAGAAGTCACTGATACGAATGTTGGCCTCTGGGACTAACAGGAGTTTAAAGAAAGGATGGCAGCCGAGGATCTTCCTTTGGTGGCCAGGAGAATGAAAGAATCAGGCTTATCCCATGTAGCTAGTTTCCCTTTTACAGTACAATGTTACGAGTTGGTCCTTAAGTGCACTAGGCACTATGACCAGGATACACAGAGGATTATTGGGCCTCAAGGGAGATTCATTTCCAATCTCAACCTTGTCTCCATTGCCCAAAAATTTAACATTCTAGATAGATCTCATGTGGTGGGATTCACCATTGAGGTATCCTAGAAGTTCTATGATGACAAGACTGTGAAGTCATAGTAGCTAATCAATTCTTGGCTAGAGAATCCCAAGTCCCACTACTCCAAATTGCCTAAATAGCTATTTAGAGAAAAATTCAAGGAGTACTATGATTCCATCACCTTTCTGATCAGGGTGGTTGGATTGAAGAGTGCTAGTACATTCGAGAATTGGATGTGCCATGCGATTGTAAGGATGGAACGAGAAAATATCAACTACCATTGGGCAGGGGTCATCAGCCAAGTCATTCATAAGCAATTGTCCAATGTGTTGCAGACAAAGACCATCACAATGACCTCATATCTAGTCTATGCACTTGCTAGGTTCCATCCCTATAGGGGTTTGGATACAAAAGGGATTTTCAGACAAGATATTATTTATGAAGTTTTCCCTAAGTTACATTGGGGAGGTTCAAACTACAGGAGGGAATATGATGCATTTACCATGCACATTACCAGAATGCTTCAAGAGGTAGAGCATGTTAGAATTTCATATCAAGAAAAGGAGCTCATCAAGAAGTATGGGGCCTAGTTTATTTAGTTTCCAACCTTCTCCTACATTCAGATTGATGGTTGCCAAAAGGCCCCATACAGACTTCCAAGGTATCCCACTGACCACATCATATTGTTGGAAGCCACTAGGTAGATTTGTGATTTTGATGCCATTGTCAAGAAGGACAAACATAAGATAGGATTTGGTGGGGCTTTTCCCCTAAGGATTGGCACTAGAGAGGTATGTCCTTCCATTAGTTCTGCCCAAGCTTCAGAAGAAGAATTGAGTGCTCTTGGTTTGTCTCTCCACTCCAAGAGATCCAAGTTTGACATCATAGGGGAGGCTCAAAAGAAGGCCAGTAGAGAGTACAACCATAAGGTTAATTTAGAGGACTATTGGGCCAACTACAATGATGAATACGAGGTTAGAAGGAATAAATTCTCTAAACTTCTAGTGGATGCAGTCCGATTATATAATGTAAGAGCAGTGCCTGATCAATTGGAAGATGATGGGAATGTAATTCAGGACCATGCCTATGAGGCAGTAAAGGATAGGCCTATTGGTGATGTGGATTGGTCAGAGGAGGAAAAGATAGAGCTGAAGCAACTGATGGATCCAGTTCTCAAAGTTACCAAGATGTGGCTCAAACACACGGTATGGGGGTTGGAAAACAAAGGAGTACAATGCACCTATGCCATGATGGGGGACTTAGATTCCCATTCTACTTCTGAGGAGTCCACCAAGTAGGATCCGAAGGGAAAAGGCAAGCTAGATTCCCCTATCAAATTTAAATCTAAAAGTGTTCAAGGAGAAGAGGACCAGCAAATATAAAAATAGAGGAAGCCAAAGTCTAAGAAAAGGACTAGGACTAAGAAGCCTGAGCAGAAAGAGACTAAAAAATATAGTCCTGAGGCTCGTGCTACTATGTCTAAGAGGGGAAGAATTATTAAATTATCAGAAAAGGCTAGCTCCCAGGTTGGGGAAGAAGTTGCCCCACCAATCATAAATCTTGAAAGCTCGGAGGAGAAGTCCAAAGTATATGCAAGGAGGTCTAGGACTCCCTCTCCCATGGATGGTGTGCCTAAGGCTGACCTACCTCTGATGGCTTCTCATGAGAAGCAGCATGATGACCTCCCTCCCACTCATGAAACCCAAAGTGAACCAGGTGATACAAAGGAGATTGATGAGGATCCATATACAGGGGAGAAAGAATTTCATGAAGGGGAACTCCATAGTGCAGAGGAAAAAATTGAAAAGATAATGCAGTCCCTTGTGGTTGCACATGCTGACTCTCCTATCAGAACTAAAGCAAGTGAATGTCCTCCAAGGGAGGTGGAAGCAATGAGGGATCCATCTCCTACACATGAAGAGGAGAATGTTGCAGAGGAATAATGTAAAATAGATGAGACCCCTGAGAGACAAAATTTGAGCGAGGAGGTGCCTAGGGATCAACATGAAGAAGAAATGGGGTAGAGCAGGGTGTAGTTGGAGTCCACTATCCCTAATTGGCTGGAGAAAGAAATAAAGAGAAAATAGGTGGTACTGGAAGATAGTCCACCAAACTGGGACGTACTACTAGCAAAGATTGGAAAGGATAAAGGAAAAAAGAAGGCTAGGGTGGTCTCACGAGTCAAGAGGGATGAGGCACATAACAAGGTAGTTCACATTGCTACCCCTGTTCTGGAAAAAAGACAGAGACGATGTGGCTGGAGGTGATTATGATATACAAAATTTTAATCTTGGGCCTACATCAGTTGAGTAGGATATTGAGGACTATGAGGTCTCCAATACAGTTATTATAGATTGATTGAGGAAGGAAACGAAGGCCAAGCAAGAGCTGAAGAGAGAAAATGAAAATATCAGGAAGTGCTTGGAGGAGTTAATAAAGCCTCTGTAGTCTATTAATCCCTCATCCTCTGCTGCCAATCCTCTACCTCGGGAGACCATAACTGAGCTTGAAAAGATGAAAGCTTCCACCCTTGCCACTATGAATTGGTTGAAAGGAGTGCAAGAAAAGGGTGATGAGGCTATTAAGGAGATCCTATCAATGGGGAAAGATGCTATTATGGTGACTAATTGGTTGAAACAAGTGTTGGCACAAGATAAGGAGGATATGGACACCTTGACTAAGATTTACAATGGTTCCATTGCCTTCTTTGAAATCATGATGAGAAGAAGAAAGATCATGCCCAAGTACTTAAGCCTTGAGCAGTTGAGAGAATGGTGGCATGATGTGTATGCACCACTTGATGATGGTTCTATTTCTGAGCACCAACTAGATGATGCGTCCACCTCCCTCGCAGTTATTGATAAACATGTGGCATACAAGGTAGATTGGGATAGGTCGATCAAACACTCAAGGGACGACATTGTATCCATGGAGAGGTGACTTAGGGTTCTACTAGTCCCACCTGTGGCCAACTTGGATGGAGCATTCTTGAAGCTACATGAAGAGCTAGATCCACGTGAAGATACTAGGGAAGAGAGCTAATGATAGGCTTTGGCGCGATTTGTGCTTCCCTATTATCTTCCTGCGTGTCATCTAAGTTGCATTGCTGATCCTATGCTGACCTTGATAGGACGCGCATTTAATTCCTGTTTGACCCATTTCGAGGACTCTCCTGGCAAGGTTGTTGTGCTGAGTTATTGCTGTGAAACCCTCACCTAGCCAACGGACTTCTGGGGATTTCTATATATTGGGCATGTGGCCTCATTTGTAAAGAGTTAGAAGAATTAGATAGTTGAAATAGTTAGGAGGTTAGAACTTGTAATCAGAATATAGAAATAGAGTCAGCTAGCAGGTAGTTGCCCTCAAGCAAATATTGTAACAGAAAGCTAAAATTATTGCTACAGTGAACAATTCGAATGCAAATAGTGATATTGTGATTTGGTACCATATTTGTGCTCTCTTTTTTTGCATGGTTTTTTCCATTCCATCTTTAAAATTTCTTTGAGTTGGTAAATATCTAGATTAGATTCAATTTGATAATGTTTGTGATCTGATACTTAAATGTTGCAGCAATCTCTCTGTCCATACTTTTCACAACCAACTGATTGTTAGTTGCTTTGCAAAGTTAGCCTGGACTTTTCATATTCCTTGTGCTTGAGTTCAATTGTGAAGGTTCATTCACTTCAATTGCAAAAGGGTTGTTTGAGTGAGTGTTCATGATTTGAAAATCTTAACACCTCAGAAGATTGCACTATTTTCTGTGAGATTGTAGATTTATCTTGGTCAAGTAGAAATCAGTTTTGAGGGATTGGTCCATTTTGAGTATTGGTTACTTACATTGTTAATTTTAGTAGTATTAGATTTAGAACTCTCTTTCAAACCCTTATCTTTTTCTATTTCTCTAATCATTGGGTTAAATCTTGGATTGAAGACTCACTAGTTTGTTAAATCTGATAAAATTGATTCAGCATTTTGCTCGTAGTAAGGTCCCATTGTGATTACCAGCATTTTCACATTTCATTACTGAGTTGTTTTATGCACTGTCAAGACCTGACATTAGAGACCTTGGGGTTATCTCTTGAGGCTTGACGATAGAGACTTACCTTTCAAGAGAGATAGGATATCATACTTTGTCTAGTTGTTATTGTGCAGAAAACACGATCAACAAGAACTGGCCCTAGAAGGAGGGCCCAAATAAGCAAGCTGGATCTATTTTTGAATGCCATCTCTCCTAAGAGATTCAGAAAAAGAACAAGATCTGATCCAGGAGAGGAAGAATTTTAGGAATTACCAGACCCTACTAGGTCAAGAAGGACTAGAAGAAGGGAATCATCATCATCCCATCCACCTCCCACATCTTCATCATCCCTATCTTCATCAAGTTCATCTGAGTTTGAGGCCATTCCCAGTCCACAACCTTGGCTAGCCACAAATCAGCCATTACCACCCCCACCTCCACCAATGGTTTTTCTAGAAACCAACCCATCTCCCCTGAGCTTCGCTATCTACAATGTTATACCAAAGAACCCTGAGCACTTCTGTTCAAAATTCCATATCAATGATCCCAATAGAACTATTGAAGAGCACATTAGGATCTTTCAGACTAGTCTCAAAGATAGAGGGATAAACCATGAGGATGTAGCATGTAGGTTATTTCCTTATTCACTAGGGGAAGATGCATTCTATTGGTATAACCACTTGTCTGCTGGATCTATCCAACATTGGACTGAGCTAGAAGCTGCCTTCTTGTAGAAATTTTGAATTCCCATTAGTTCTAATGAGCTTTACCGTCAGTTCACAAATATGAAGAGGGAGATCAATAAGCCCATAGGGTCTTTCAATAATAGGTTTCATTTTGCCGATACCATACTGCAGGCTCCTTATGCTATTGATGAACCCACTGCCTTAGAATTCTATTACGAAGGACTTGATAGTTTAACAACTACCTTTATGAAATGGAGTAATAACCTCCCTGAGAGTTTACTAGATGCATATACAGAGGCTATAAAATTCAGCACAAATCTAAGGCAACATTTTTCTAGGCCTTTACCCTAATTAGGACCCATTTCTCATCATGGAAAAGTTCCAGCTATCAACCAAGCCCTTGCACACCATATGCCTATCATGAACCAGGTACCTCAGTTGCCTCTGGTCCCCCACCCGGGACCCCCTATGGGACAAATGTTATCCACGATGAGTTATCCCCAGCAAAATGTGAATCAACCCCTGCACACTCAACATCAGGTTAGTTATCCTTCATACTTGCAAAATTTTGAAGTCCTAAACCAGTCGCTAAATCCCAATGCTAAAGTGGGACATTCCCAGAATAGTGTGAGTCAACTGTCATGCAGTAATCCTGATAAGGAAAGACTAGATGAACTGTCGAAACAAATAAAGAAATTGAATATGGAGGTAACCTACTTAAGAAATCATAACAGTCAGTTGCAAGTTACTCAGAGGAACATGCAATCTAATCAGAGTAGAGAGAATCCAAAAGGACAACACTTTGATAGAGGGAAATGTCAGGACAAAGGATACAACAATGATAGAGGATACAACAATGACAAAGGGTATAGCAATGATAGAGGTTATAATAAAGACCGGGGATATAATAATGAAAGAAGGCAAAATTATGATAAAGGACAATCCTTAGGCCAGAACTTTGACCGAGGTGGTGGACCAGGATTCGAGAGAAGATAGCAGTCAGGAAAGAACAGAACTTGGAATACTAGTCCCAACAATGGAGGAGTTCCCACCCCATTGGATCAACCAATTAGTCAATGTGTCAATCAGTCTGCCAGTCAGCCAGCTAATCAAGAAAATCCTCCTAGTGGTGTATATCTAGCTAAGGCTGCCTTATCAGGGTGGTGTAGGCTCCACAAGACTAGTCAACATTCTGAGCTGGACTGTCAAGAGTTCCAAATAGCAGCCTCAATATTTCAATATGAGGTGGAGAATAACACAACCTATCAAGAAATAGTACCCTCTATTCCTTATGATTCACTAGTGTTAGTGTTAAACCATGCTCCTTTTTCACAAAGTAAGGACAATGTACCAAAAGAGGAATATGACCAATTGGAGAAAGAAATAGACTAGGTGTGCAATGAAGATGAACTGACCCAATTATTTGACAAAAATCTGGTGAATGTTAATGGTCCCAAAGATGAAGAAGAAGTTTACATTAAAGAAGTAGAGACCTTCTAGAGGCCTGTCAAGAGGTATGATTTGAGAGAGTTTCCACACAGGAGCCCACAAGCTGGAGGCCCCTTCACTACTTCCATTCCACCGAATAATTTCAACACGCCTCAAGACCCCAATGCTAGTAATAATCCATCATTGCCCCTAGTTTCCAGGCAATATTTATCTCAAGGAGGACAAGTTGATGTACTAAAGGGAAGAAGTGCTGAGGCAAATAAAGAAAAGATGTTGGAATACCCAAAGGAGACCCCCATTGATTTAAATGAAGAACAATTGGTGATATATGTTGTTGAATAACTCCAGAAGTTAAAGGTAAATATATCTACATTTCAGCTATTAAGAGTTCCATCCATTAGGAATGCAGTCTTAGGTTCTTATGATGCAAATTTCATATCGCAAGATAAATCAGTTATTAAGAATGTCCATAAAGCATCTAGTTCTCAGCCCATAGGAGGGAAAAATCGAGTACATAATCAAGACCATATTCCCCCTGAGAGTACAGGGAAAGAGAGGGACAAGTCCCAAGTTTCCCAAGTGGATACTCCCTTGACTCTGTTCCAAGGGAAAACAAATACTCCCCCATTCTTGATTTTTTCTGCATATTCGGCAAAAATTTACATAACTATTTGTTGGATTTGGGTGCCTCAACCAATGTTATGCCCCTTGGTGTCTGTAGAGCTATGGGTATCACCCCTGCTGACTCCCAAAAGAAAGTCACCCAACTAGATAGGACTAAAGTCAATGTTGTAGGAGAGCTGAATATGATCCACATGCAAATTACTTCTAATCCTAGGATTCAACAAGTTATTAATATACAAGTAGCTGACATTCCTGATGCTCATGGCCTAATCTTGGGAAGGGAATTTACCAAGGTGTTGAATGGATATGTTTCAACTAATCACTCCCATATGTGGCTCCCCTAGAAAGGAGTGCCTAATCAGATTAGAATTGAACGAGAACACGGGATGAAATATATGATTACAAAGTATCATAAAACCTTTGCTGAAATTCTGGTGTCAGAAGTAGGTATGGGTAGTTACATGCTTTCTGCTCCCCTTGAAGAACTAGATTCGTAGGAGGTCCTCATGTTGCATACAGTATCTCATAGCCTCATGATAGATTCTAGTGGTGTTGAACCCCTAGTGGACCCAGTTAAGGACGATGGTGAACCAGCTAAAAGTAATGATGGTCTAGAGGACAATTAGCTGGCTTTGTTAGACAATTTTCAAGAGTTCCTTCAAAAATGTATTGAAGGTCATATTTAGTTAGGAAGGAGGATGAACTTTGAAGAGTTACTCTTGCCCAATTGGTGCAGGGTACACAATGCTTCACATTCAGAATTGGACTATTGCTTATGCCAAGCCACAGTAAGACAAATACAGAAGTATACTGATCTTGCAACCCGAATTGATAACATCAATGTCCAGGAAGGCTACAAAGGAAGAGAAAGGATGCCCTTTGAAGAGCCATCCAGTAGTAATGGTGCAAGTAATACAACAAGGAACTCTGCAACTGCTGGTTGTTGGACTCTAAGCTTTGATGGGTCTAAATCAAAGCAAGGAGCTGGAGTTGGCTTCAAGTTGATTAGCCCAAGAGGTAAAACATTCTTCACTACTCATAGACTTCAGCTTCATTGTACAAATAACATAGCATAGTATGAAGCCCTAGTGCATGGATTATTGATGGCCTTAAAGAAGAAGATTAAGATCTTGCAAGTGTATGGAGATTTTGAATTAGTAGTCAAACAAGTTAGAAGATAGTACTCCTGCCATGATAGAAGAATAAATAACTATAGACACAAAGTATGGGACCTTATTGAAGGGTTTGATGCCTTCAACATTCAGCTAATTCCAAGAAGCAAAAACCAGACGGTTGAATCCTTGGCCCAGGCAGCCAGCACTCTGTAGCCTCTATCTCTTTATGGGTTGAAGAAATTTACAATGGAACTAACCCCAGTGCCCTTAGTCCTTGATAATGTTACTAGCTTCCAGGTATTTGAAGATGATAAGCATATTCTAGACTTTATCACAAACATAGATGTGTTTGCTTCTTAGATCATTGATGAAGTTGAGCCTCAAGAGGCAGAGATAGACTTGAAAGGGGTAATCAATTTGAAGACCAACACTATTCCTAGGGGAATGGTGCAACTAGAGACGATCTTTGATCTAGACAAGATCAGAGACCAGGATCAAGACATCAAGAAAGAGTCCATTAGTGGACAATGTGATAAGTATAATGTGGGATCCCAAGAAGATGTAAAAAATATTCTTATTGGCAAAGTATACACCACAGAAGAAAGACAGGGAATCATTCATGCATTGCACAAATATCCAGATGTGATAGCCTGGAGTTATGAAGACTTGAAGTCTTATGATACATCACTCATAACTCATACTATCCCTCTCACTCCAGGAGTGAAACCTTTTAGACAGAGGAAAAGGCCTATTAACACTCTGTTGGAGCTTGTAATACAAAGGGAAGTGTAGAAACTGTTGTCTGTGAGAATCATATTTCTAGTCAAACACTCTACTTGGGTGGTCAACCTGGTTCTTGTATGAAAAAAAAATGGCGAAATCAGATTGTGCGTAGATTTTAGGAACCTGAATAGAGCATTAGAGAAAGATAATTATCTAGTGCCTTCACTAGATGAAGTGTTGCATATTGTCAACAAATCCCAGATGATGTCTTTTTTGGATGGTTAATCAGAATATAACTAGGTCATGGTGCAATATGAAGATAGACACACAACTGCTTTCACTACTAAGTGGGGCACTTTTTCTTATAGAAGAATGCCTTTTGGCTTGATTAATGATGGAGCTATGTTCCAAATAGCAATGGACATAGCCTTTAAAAATATAATTGGGAAGTGCATAATCATCTATATGGATGACCTAACGGTATTTTCAAAGAACAGAGGTGACCATATCTCAGATCTATGCAAGGTTTTTCAGAAATGCAGAGAGTTTGGAATATCCCTCAATCCAAAGAAATGCCAAAGGTAAGCTACTAGGGCATATCATCTCTGGAAAGGGGATTGCAATTGATCCAGAATGTATAGAGGCTATTCTCAAGATCCCACCACCTACTAGTAAAAAGGAAATGAAGTCGTTCTTTGGAAAAATCAATTTTTTCAGGAAGTTCATCACTGGATTTGCTGAGATAGTTAGGCCACTGAATGTGATGTTGAAGCAGGAGGCCAAGGACGAATGGAATGTAGAAGCGAAGGAAGCATTTGCTGAAATAAAGAGAACTATTGCTAAAGCTCCAGTTTTAGTCAGTCCTAAGTATGCCAAACCATTCTACATATATTCATTTGCTTCCGATCACTCCTATGCTGCTATATTAACTCAAAAATCTGACCAAGGAAATGAACACCCTATAGCATTCATGAGTGCACCATTGAAGGATGCAGAACTGAGGTATCCGAATGTGGAGAAGCAGGCTCATGCCTTAGTCAGGACAGTCAAAAAATTTAGACATTACATCCTGAGAAATAAGATCTTTGCTATAGTTCCTGATCTTGCAGTCAAGCTGCTCTTGATACAGAATGAATTGGTAGAATGAAGAGCCAAGTGGGTAACTATGCTACAAGAATATGATATGGAAATTTAGCCCATGAAGCTAGTAAGAGGACAAGGGCTCACAAAGACAATGGCAGAGACAGGCCCTGATCTTACAGCTCAGGCTTATACTTTAGAGGATGTCTCTCCGGGAGAGTGGTATGATGATGTTGTTCATTATCTCCTGACTCAGAGTGCCCTAATCATCTCAATCCATTATAGAGAAGAGCACTGCACTTAAAGAGTGGCAGTTTCATGTTAAAAGGGACTGTTTTATACAAGAAAAATCATGAAGGAGTGTACTTAAGGTGCCTAGGAAAGGCATAATCTGAAAGAATGATGTTAGAATTCCATGACAGATATGGTACGGGCCATGGGTATGCACCATCTACAGCAAACCAGATTCTCAAAGCTGGTTATTACTGGCCTACATTGTTCAAAGATACCCATAGTCATGTCAGGACATGCCATGTGTGTCAGACAGCGACCACCAGAGAGAAGTGTGCAATGCTCCCACTTTAGCTAGTTATCGAGGTAAAGCCTTTTGCTCAATGGGGGATGGACTTCATTGGCCCCATCAATCCACCCTCCTCCATTGGTCACAGGTATATTCTCACCATTACTGATTACTTCGCACGATGGATTGAAGCTCTTACATGCAAACAATGTACTTCTAAGGTAGTGATTAACTTCCTTGAATCTGGTATTCTTAATCATTTTGGATGTCCTATGTCTTTAGTTTGTGACAATGGCCCTGCATTTTCATCGTTAAAGTTTTCTAACTGGGCTTTTGATCATGGGATCATTATAAAATTTGCATCCAGTTACTATCTGCAGGGTAATGGGTTGGCTTAGTCCTCTAATAAGAATCTGTTGACTGTCATCCGCAAGTTATTAGGTAGGAACCCTAGAGACTGGCATACCCAACTCAAATTTTCTCTTTGGGTAGATCGTACTAGACATAAAGCTTCCATAGGGATGTCACCCTACCACTTGGTTTACGGATTAGAACCTGTGTTTCCTATACAATTGAAAATTCCTACCCTTTAGTTCATCAATGAGTATTATGATGAGGGAGATAGACATGAGGCAAGACTTGTCGAACTATTGCACCTTGAAGAAAAGAGAGATGAAGCCTTGGAGAACTTTGCTAAGCATCAAGGGGTTGCCAAGAGGTGGTTTGATAAGAGAGCCAAGGTTAAAGCTTTTAGGATTTCTGACTTGGTTCTTTCCTGGGATAAATCCCATGAACGTAAGGGAGAGCATGGAAAATTTGATAAACTTTGGCTTGGACCTTACTAGATCTCAGAAATTATGGGAGATAATGCTTTTCATTTGAAAACTCTCACTGGAGAGGATATCCCACTGCCTGTCAATGGGCAGTATTTGAAGCATTATTTCCAATCTTTAGCTCTTTCAGCTCTAGTCTTGTATATAATTAGATTAGGTTTCCCTTTCTGCTTTGCTTTTGCTTGTTTTGGTTAGTGTAGGTTTCCTTTTGGTTTGTTTGTTTTTGCATTGCTTTTGCTTTGGGGGTTTCTCAGTTTTAGCCTAGATGTGTTGCATCTGCATGGCAAATCTTCCTTCTCTAGAATTGTTCTAACTATTTCATTGGTGAACTTTAGTCTTGCATCTTGAAAGGATGGTTGGAATCTTTGCTATTGCCAATATTTTTAATGTCAGATTTATAGACGATTGAGTCATTAGTGTGGATTTGAATTTGAAATACTCTAAAAATCTTATATATTTCATACATCTTAAGAATCCTGATGTCACTATAGGAATTCTTGTGAAGTCTTGTCAAGTGAAAAATCCTATTTCTACTTCAGCGCCACTGTGGTTCTCAGCCCTGAGTGTGAACTTCATTGTTCACAGGTTGAAATGAAAGAGACATACATTGAATATCAAAAGAAAAAGAAAAAATGAAATATTGAATATCAAAAGAATAAATTCAACTTATCAGGGATACCTGAATATCTCTACCAGGGCTATGGATGCCTGGTTGGCAATAGAGCTATGTTCGGGAGAGTCACAACGATAACCTCACTGGGGCTATGGACGCTTGACTGGTAGCGAGGCCCTATCCAGGTTGCTTTTGAAGTTAGAATACTTACGTAGCTTGACTTGACTGAACTTGGTTTCTGTAGTAACTTAAGGAAGGAAATGAAATCATGCGCACACACTTGGATTTTTAGTTTATGGAGGATTTGATCTACCCTTTGTTTCTAATTCTATAAATCTTGCATTCTGACTTGTTTGTTCGATGGTGAGATTGAAACTAGAGATTCAAGGTTCTTGATTCTTGTTTGTCATCAAATGCTCTAGAGAATTTTCCCAATAGAAGTCACCATTTTTTGTGCAATTTTTTGCACACACGCCCCGCTGTAAGCAGGGACCCTCCTTCTCTTCGGTTTTGGTGTTCTGACCCTCTCTTTTTGAGGTTTTGTATTACTTAGGTATGTGTTTAAATGTTTATTTTGAATGCCCAAGTGTTCCCCCAAGTTGTTTATTGAAAATCTTAAGTTTTGATTGAATTTCGGGCTTTTGCCCTGATTCAGGATTTTCTGCCCTGGTCGGATTTTTTTGGGTCCTGCTTGGTTTCTGATTGAACCTTATTGCTTGGGACTTTTGGGTCTTCGCAGATTTCCACGTGGTCTAGATTTTCCCGGACTTTGCCCTGTCGTCGGCTCCTCGGGTTTCATGATTGTCTTTTCGAGTGCATTAATGGCTTCGTACATGCTTTGAAGGCTAGATCCTACTTGATTTCTAAGATCTTTTGTGCCATTATGTTCTTTATTTGCCATCATTTGAGCTAAGAAGTGCTTTCCTACGATTGATTGACTTCGTTTGGAGGTGTTTGGGTTTGAATTTCTTGTGCATTTTTTCCTGTGTTCATTGTGGACACCATTGGGTTTTGTGTTTTCTACTTCTAAGATCAGTTCCCACTTTTTAATGGTATGTGTCTAATTGCCCTATTTTGAATTGAATTATGAATGGCACGTTGGTTTTGTGAGGGCTTGTGGGATTTGAGTTCCTGTTTAGTTGTTTATTTTGCACTAGGGTTGTTTTGTATTGCATCCTTTGTCATCTCCCAGGTGAGTTTTGAGTTCATGTGTTTGTCTATGTTTTAATGAGTCTTGCCTAAGAGTAATCAATAAACCCTACTGGTGACTCAATAGTGAAACAACTAAATCTTGAGCTTTCCTGTGTGTTAATGGTGGATGGTGAGGTTTGAAACCTAGGACAGGGCCATGTCTGGTTCTTTCATCTTAAAGTGGGCCTGTAATATAGAGAAAATTCATGAAAGAGCCCATCCCTGACTTGCCTTAGGTTAAACTTGTCAAAATCCATAGTTGGTTCAGTGTCTAGGTGAAATCGTGCCTTAGCATCACAGTCCATGGAAATCCGTTACTTTTGAAGTCTCTTTGCTGTGACCTTTCTTTTTCAGTGAGACCTTATGTCGATCACCCCGTGTTCCATCGAGGGGCCTTATTAAGTTCAAGACTTGTCACTGTGACATTCATCCTTCGGTAAGACCTTGTGCTGAACACTTTTACTTTCATCAGGTTGTGTTCTTTCCGGTCACCGTAACCCTTTGAGTTCAGGAAGATGTCCCTCTGATCACCCTATGTTTCATCGAAAAGGCCTTCTTAGGTTTATATTTAATCGCTAGGACCCTGCAATTCTTTCACCGAAAGTCTCTCGGTCAGGGTGACTTCATAGTGTCACCAAGATGTCATAGCGGGTCACTAAAGTCTTGATGATCTTCTGCTCTATCGCTGTGACTTTCACTTTTGGCGAGACCTTTTACCGAGCATGTTCACTTTCGCTGAATTATTTCTATTGGGGAGACATCCATCTTTTGCTCAGAATTCTCTGTGAGATCCCTGTTCCTGCTGAGACCTTTGCTCTTAGCAAGACTCATGGCTATCGCCAAGACCTTTCGGTGACCCCTTCCTTTCTCGCCAAGCTTGAATCTTCCTTTTCTAAGTCCGTAGTGTGTCGGTAGGACATTATACCAATAGGATTCCTTTGTTGGCAAAGTTTTGTGTAGTCGCTGGGACCTCCAGCCGAACTTAGAACTTATACCGATATTCACCAAATTTTCCATGACTCCCCTTTGTCGCCAAGACCTTACCCCGACTACCCACTGGTCACATCGAGATGTTTGATACACCATCGCTTTCAGCAAGTCTCTGTGACTTCACTGGGACATCATATAGATAAACTTGAGTCTTGCCGGAGTGATTGTTTAAACCCACCAGTCAGTGAGACATGTAGCATTCGCCAAGACCCTACCCCGACTGTCCTTTGATCATATCAATGGTATTTGCTATGTCTCTTTTTGCCAGGATGTTACACCGAAGCCCCTAGGTCTTAGTGAAGCCTGTCCTAGTGATTTCCTTCGGCAAGACTCCCGAATGTCACTGAGACTTCTCCGTGAGATCTTAACTCATGTCGAAATCCTTTGTTCTAGGAATTCTCATTGGTCTGGAATTGTGCCTGAACTACAGATGTCTGCTAGGTCTGGATTTCTCCAAAATCTACCATCTCCCAAATCTTCTGAAGCTTCTTCTTTGGCTCGTTCTTCATAGAAATCCGTCCCTCACCAATTTTCCTGAAACTTGATGAAACATAAAGGAACATGAAATAATTGAATCTGTTTATAATTTGTGATGCATTTGATGATTATTTCATGATATATTTGAATCTCTCAGGTGATTTATTGATTAAAAAAAATCAAGTTTAATGATTAAGTAGGTGTCTCCTGACTTTTCATTAGAATCTGATCGGTCAGGAATTTCCCAAATTCCTCTCTGGTTCAGATTCCGCAGATGGTCTTGAAACCTGAAACTTGCTGTGATCATTTTAAATGAATTTTAGTGACATCTTGACTTTGTGAGATGCTTTCTAATGGTGTTTTGAAGAATTAACCCTACTTTCCTATGATTTTTACTATTTTTCCATGTTGAATGCAGGCTGAGTCAAGCAAGGTAGCGGTTGGTTCCTCATTGTGTGATGTAGAGAGGATCAAGCTGGACATTAAGAGCAAGGTTCCTGAAAGCAAGATCACCTCTGTTTGGTCAGAAGTCACTGATACCAATGTTGGCCTCTAGGACTATGAGGAGTTTAAAGAAAGGATGGTGGTGGAGGATCTTCCTTTGGTGGCCAGGAGAATGAAAGAATCAGGCTTATCTTACATAGCTGGTTTCCCTTCTACAATACAATGTTACGAGCTGGTCCTTGAGTGCACCAGGAACTATGACCAGGATACACAGAGGATTATTGGGCCTCAAGGGAGAGTTGTTACCAATCTCAACCCGGTCTCCATTTCCCAAACCTTCAACATACCAGATAGATCTCATGTGGTGGGATTCACCATTGAGGCAGCCCAAGAATTCTATGATGACCAAACTATGAAGCCACAACAGCTAATCAATTCCTGGCTAGAGAAGCCCAAGTCCCACTACTCCAAATTGCCCAAATAGTTCTTCAAAGAAAAATTCAAGGAGTACTATGATGCCATCACCTTTCTGAGTAGGGTGGTCAAATTGAAGAGTGCTAGTACATTCGAGAATTGGATAAGCCATGTGATTGTAAGGATGGAACGAGAAAATATCAACTACCATTGGGTAGGGGTCATCAGCCAAGTCACTCATAAGCAATTGTCCAATGTGTTGCAGAAAAAGACCTTCACAATGACCTCATATCTGATCTATGCACTTGCTAGGTTTGATCCCTATAGGGGTTTGGATACAAAAGGTATTTTTGGGCAAGATATTATTTCTGAAGTTTTCCCTCAGTTACATATGGGAGGTTCAAACTACAGGAGAGCAAATGATGCATTTACCATGCACATTACCAGAATGCTTTAGGAGGTAGAGCATGTTAGAATTTTAGATCAGGAAAAGGAGCTCATCAAGAAGTATGGGGCCTAGTTTATTACGTTTCCAACCTTCTCCTACATTCGGATTGATGGCTGCCAAAAGGCCCCATACAGACTTCCAAGGTATCGCACCGACCACATCATATTGTTGGAAGTCACTAGGCAGATTTGTGATTTTGATGCCATTGTCAAGAAGGACAAACATAAGACAGGATTTGGTGGGGATTTTCTCCTAAGGATTGGCACTAGAGAGCTATGTCCTTTCATTGGTTCTGCCCAAGCTTCAAAAGATGAATTGAGTGCTCTTGGTTTGTCTCTCCACTCCAAGAGATCTAGGTTTGACATCACAAGGGAGGTTCAAAAGAAGGCCAGTAGAGAGTACAACCATAAGGTTAATTTAGAGGACTATTGGGCCAACTGCAGTGATGAATACAAGGTTAGAAGGAAGAAACTCTCTCGGTTTCCAGTGGATGCAGTCCAATTATATAATGTAAGAGCAGTGCCTGATCAATTGGAAGATGATGGGAACATAATTCAGGACCATTCCTATGAGGCAGTAAAGGATAGGCCTATTGGTGATGTGGATTGGTCAGAGGAGGAAAAGACAGAGCTGAAGCAACTGATGGATCCAGTTCTCAAAGTTACCAAGATGTGGCTCAAACACACAGTATGGGGGTTGGAAAACAAAGGAGTACAATGCACCTATGCCTTGATGGGGTACTTAGATTCCCATTCTACTTCTTAGGATTCCATCGAGTAGGATTTGAAGGGAAAAGGCAAGCTAAATTCCCCTATAAAAGTTAAATCTAAAAGCGTTCAAAGAGAAGAGGACCAGGAAAAGAAAAAAAGAGGAAGCCAAAGTCTAAGAAAAGGACTAGGACTAATAAGCCTGAGTAGAAAGAGACTGAAAAACAAAGTCCTGAGGCTGGTACTACTGTGTCTAAGAGGAGAAGAATTGTTAAATTACCAAAGAAGGCTAGCTCCAAGGTTGGGGAAGAAGTTGCCCCATCAGTCATAAATCTTGAAAGCTCAGAGGAGAAATCCAAAGTATATGCAAGGAGGTCTAGGACTCCCTCTCCCAAGGATGGTGTGCCTAAGGCTGACCTACCTTCGATGGATTCTCATGAGAAGTAGCATGATGACCTCCTTCCCACTCATGAAACCCAAAGTGAACCAGGTGAGACAAAGGAGATTGATGAGGATCTAGATACAGTGGAGGAAGAATTTCATGAAGGGGAACTCCATAGTGCAGAGACATAAATTGAAAAGATAATACAGTCCCCTGTGGTGCACATGCTGACTCTCCTATCAGAACTGAAGCAGTTGAATCTCCTCCAAGCGAGGTGGAAGCAATGAGGGATCCATCACCTACACATGAAGAGGAGCATGTTGTAGAGGAAGAAAGTAAAATGGATGAGACCCCTGAGAGACAGAATTTGAGCGAGGAGGCGCCTAAGGATCAACATAAAGAAGAAATGGGGCAGAGCAGGGTGCAGTTGGAGTCCACTATCCCTAATTGGCTAGAGAAAGAAATAAAGAGAAAATAGGTGGCAATGGAACATAGTGCACCGAATTGGGACGTACTACTAGCCAAGATTGGAAAGGATAAAGGAAAAAAGAAGGCTAGGGTGATTTCACGAGTCAAGAGGGATGAGGCACATAACAAGGTAGTTCACATTGCTACCCCTGTTCTAGACTAAGATAGAGACGATGTGGCTAGAAGTGATTATGATATACAAACTTTTAATCTCGGTCCTACATCAGTTGAGCAGGATATTGAGGACTATGAGGTCTCCAGTGCAGTTATGGTAGATTGATTGAGGAAGGAAACGAAGGCCAAGCAGGAGCTAAAGAGAGAAAATGAAAATCTTAGGAAGTGCTTGGAGGAGTTAATAAAGCCTCTGCAGTCTATTAATCCCTCCTCTACTACCAATCCTCTACCTCAGGAGACCATAACTGAGCTTGAAAGGATGAAAGCTTTCACCCTTTCCACTGTGAATTGGTTGAAAGGAGTGAAAGAAAAGGGTGATGAAGCTATTAAGGAGATCTTGTCGATGGGGAAAGATGCTTTTATGGTGACTAATTGGTTGAAACAAGTGTTGGCACAAAATAAGGAGGATACAGACCTCCTATAGAAAACTAGAACTCTAATGGAATACACCTGTGACAGGTTGGTAAGCAACAAGATTATTTCTTCTGCTAGGGCTACCGAACCTTGGGAATGGTTCGAGGCACTACAGATTAGGCAGAAGGTGTTGAAAAAGATTCACAAATGAGGGAAGCAGATTGATGACACCTTAACTGAGATTTACAATGGTTCCATTGCCTTCTTCGAAATCATGATAGGAAGAAGAAAGATCATGCCCAATTACTTGAGCCTTGAGCAGTTGAGAGAATGGTGGCATGATGTTTATGCACCACTTGATGATGGTTCTATTTCTGAGCACCAACTGGATGATGCAGCCACCTACCTTGCAGTTATTGATAAACATGTGGCATACAAGGTAGATTGGGATAGGTTGGTTAAACACTCAAGGGACAAGATTGCATCCATGGAGAGGTGACTTAGGGTTCTGCCAGTACCACCTATGGCTGACTTGGATGGAATGTTCTATAAGCTACATGAAGAGTCAGATTCACATGAAGATACTAGGGAAGAGAGCTAATGATAGGCTACGGTGCAATTTGTGCTTCCCTATTATCTTCCCGCGCGTCGTCTGAGCTGCATTACGGATCTTGGGCTGACCTCGACGGGACATTCATTTAATGCCTATTTGACCTATTTTGAGGACTCTCTTGGCCAGGTTGTTGTGCTGAGTTATTGCTACGAAACCCTTTCCTGGCCAACGGACTTCTAGGGATTTCTATATATTGGGCATGAGGCCTCATTTGTAAAGAGTTAAAAGAATTAGATAGTTAAAATAGTTAGGAGGTTAGAACTTGTAATCAGAATATAGAAATAGAGTAAGTTTACAGGTAGTTTCCCTCAAGAAAATATTGTAACAGAAAGCTAAAATTGTTGCTACAGTGAATAATTCGAATGCAAATAGTGATATTGTGATTTGGTGCCATATTTGTGCTCTCTTGTTTTGCATGGTTTTTTCCATTCCATCTTTAAAATTGCTTTGAGTTGGTAAATATCTAGATTAGATTCAATTTGATAATGTTTGTGATCTGATACTTAAATGTTGCAGCAATCTCTCTGTCCATACTTTTCACAACCAACTGATTGTTAGTTTCTTTGCAAAGTTAGCCTAAACTTTTCATATTCCTTGTGCTTGAGTTCGATTGTGAAGGTTCATTCACTTCAACTGCAAAAGGGTTGTTTGAGTGAGTGTTCATGATTTGAAAATCTTAACACCTCAGAAGATTGCACTATTTTCTATGAGATTGTAGATTTATCTTGGTCAAGTAGAAATCAGTTTTGAGGGATTGGTCCATTTCGAGTATTGGTTACTTACATTGTTAATTTTAGAAGTAGTATTAGATTTAGAAATCTCTTTAAAACCCTTATCCTTTTCTATTTCTTTAATCATTGAGTTAAATCTTGGATTGAAGGCTCACTAGTTTGTTAAATCTGATAAAATTGATTCAACATTTTACTCGTAGAAAGGTCCCATTGTGATTACCATCATTTTCACATTTCCTTACTGAGTTGTTTTATGCACTGTCAAGACCTGACATTAGAGACCTTGGGGTTATCTCTTGAGGCTTGCCGATAGAGACTTACCTTTCAAGAGAGATACGATATCATATTCTGTCTGGCTGTTATTTTGCAGAAAACACGATCAACACTTATGAATTTTGGAAAAAGTTGGAAAATATCTATGAAGGAAATGATAGAGTGAAATTTTCAAAGAAGCTAACAACTAAGCACAGATATGAGAATTTGAAAATGGAAGAAGGTGAAGATATTGTATGCTATTTTTAGCGAGCTGATATTGAAGTAAATGAAGTCAAAATTAAAGGTGGTACTCTGACAAATGAAGATGTGATGGAGAATATTTTAATGACTCTACCAAAGAGTTGCAGTGACAAGGTTTCAATTATTGAAGAAGTGTATGATCGTAAGAAGTTTACTAAAGAACAACTATTTGGAACCTTGATTGCATTCAAGATGAGGAAGTTTGGAAAGAAAGAGGAGAAGTCAGAATCAACCTGTTAAGCTACAAAGATAGAGGATGATCCGAATAGTGATAATTCAAATGAGTTGGAAGCAAAATTTACAAGAAATTTGAAGTAAAGTACTACTAAGTACAAAGGTATGTTTCCTTTTAAATGTTTCAGCTATGGAAATATTGTTCACTATACTTCGAGATTTCCAAATAGAGTTGTACACAAGAAGAACTGAGATGATAAAGATAAAAGGATAAGAAGTTCAAGAAGTTGTATTATGTCAGAGAAGCTATAATTTCTAATGATGAATATGATTTCGAGGGAGATGTTGATGAATGCTTACTTTCTAGCCTTAGAGAATAAATGAGTGTCTACTAACTCTAGAAGATGTGCAAGGGAAAGTTGTCCAAAGAACAAGAAAGATGAGATGGAAGGTACTCTGGTTATTTCGTTTCATGCTAGACAAGATGAAGACTATTGGGTGATTGATAGTGGCTGCTCAAATCACATGATCGGAGATAAAAGTAAGTTTACTAAGCTTGAAAACTATTATGGTGGATTAGTCATGTTTGGAGATGATTTTGGAGAAAAGATTGTTGGGAAAGGAACAATTAGTTTTGATGGAAAATACAGTACTAATGATCTCTATTTTGTTAAGAGATTAAGGCATAATATTTTGAGTGTTGGACAAATGTGTAGCAAAGGATTCAAACTTTTGTTTTAGGATAATACCTATGAGATCATAAAAGGTTCTGGGACTATGGTTGTTGCAGGAAGAAGAACATATGGAAACATTTATTAGCTTAAGGGTGTTGATGGTCAGTGCCTTATATCTCAAGTTAATAAAAGTTGGCTATGGCATCAGAGGATGGGACATGTAAAATTTGATAATATGATTAGGATTAGTTCAAGAGAGATTGTACAGGATCTTCCTAAAATCACAAAGCCTACGAATACTATGTGGAGAAGTTGTCAGTTGGGAAAGAAAACAAAATGTAGTTTCAAAGGAAAAGAGCAATCAACTACCAAAATGCTGGAATTAGTTCATACTAACCTCTGTGGTCCTACAAGAATAGGAAGTTTTAATGGTGACATGTATTTTAGGCTCCTGATTGATAATTATTCTAGAATGACATGGGTTACTTTCCTTAGGGAGAAAGCTCAAGATCTAGATAGATTCAAAGTATTCAAGGAAAGAGTAGAGAATGAAGTGAACTAGAGAATCAAATTTTTAAGGACTGATAGAGGTGGAGAATTCACTTTCAATGAGTTTAATAAATTTTGTGAAGAGCATGGCATAAAGAGACATTTTTCTACTCCTAGAAATCTTTAACAGAATGGAGTTGTTGAGAGAAAGAACAAGACTACTCAAGAGGCTACAAGAACTATGATGAAAGAAGAAAATGTATCTGATGTATACTGGAGAGAAGCAATACACACTGTTGTTTATATTTTTAACAGATTTTAGATCAAAGGTAACAACACAAAAGACTCCTTATGAGTTGTGGACTAGCAAGATTCCTATTGTGAAGTACTTTAAGGTGTTTGGAAGCAAATATTACATTAAAAGAGATGATGAGAACCTTGGAAATTTTGATGCTAGATGTAATGAAGTTATTTTCCTTGGGTATTCAACTAGTAGAAATGCTTATAGATGCTTTAATAAAAGATTGAGAAAGAATGTTCAGAGTGAAAATGTAAAGGTTGATGAAGATATGCACAAACCAGTTGAGATAAGTGAAGTTGAACCAGATGAGCCTATCTGTGGACAAGTACAAGAAGAGAAAAAAGAAGAATACGAATATATATATTGAAGAAGAATCTCTAGAACCTACTCCTAAGACTCCTAAGTATGTATAGAAGAATCACCCTGAAGAACAGATAATTGGAGAAAAGAGTGAAGGTGTAAAGAAAAGAATTAAAGTGATAGAAGGTGAGGTAAATCTTTGTTTACTTTCAAAGATAGAACCTAAGTCTATGTGTGAAGCATGCAAAGATGAAAGTTGGGTTAGAGCAATGCAAGAAGAGTTGCAGCAGATAAAGAATAATCAAACATGGGAACTGGTCCCTAAACCTATAAACAAGAATGTAATTGGCACTAAATGGGTGTTTAGGAATAAGCTAAATGAGAATGATGAAGTTGTAAGAAAAAAAGAAATAATTGTATGCAAAGGTTATTCATAGGTTGAAGGCATAAAATTTGATGAGAAATTTGCACTGGTAGTAAGAATGGAGGCTATTCAGATGTTTTTGGAATTTTATGCTCATAAATGTTTCAAGGTATATTAGATGGATGTCAAGTCTACATTTTTGAATGGAGAATTGGAAGAAGAGGTGTACATGGAACAACTGGAGGGATTTCAATTATCAGATAAACTAGACATGGTCCGTAAATTGAAAGAGGCATTGTATGGACTCAAACAGGCTCCCAGAGCATGGTATGCAAGATTGGATAGATATTTGACATAGCAAAGGTTCAACAAAGGCTCCACAAATAGTATTCTCTATTTCAAAGTTGAAGGAAACAAAATGTTGATAGTAGTTGTGTATGTTGATGATATCATCTTTGGAGGAAATGAAGGTATGTGTAAAATATTTGCAAAGGAGATGCAAAAAGAGTTTGAAATGTCTATGATTGGTTAGTTGAATCTCTTTCTAGGACTTGAAGTGAATCAAAATGATAAGGGGATAATCATTTTAGAATCAAAGTATGTCAAATAGTTGTTGAAGAAGTTTGGAATGGATGACACCAAACTAGTTAGTACCTTGATGGTGACCAAATGCAAGATGAGTAAAGATTATGAATATGCTAAAGTTGATCAGAGCATGTATAGATCCATGATTGGTGGAATGTTGTATCTTACTGCTACTAGACTAGATATCATGCATGCAGTATGTTTGGCTAAAAGATTTCAAGCAGAACCTAACGAAGCACATAGTTATAGCTGTGAAGAGGATATTTAGATATCTTAAGGGTACTCTGGATTATGGCCTATGGTATCCTACGGATATTGATTTTACCTTGAGTTCTTACACTGATGCAGATTAGGTTGGTTGTTTGGATGACCAGAAGAGTACAAGTGGTGGTGCATTCTTTCTTGGAGGAAGATTGGTTTCATGGCTAAGCAAGAAACACAATTCAATTTCTTTATCCACTATAGAAGCTGAGTACATTGCTATAACATCTTATTGCACATAGGTGTTGTGGATGAAGCAAACATTGAAGGATAGAGGAGTTATATGTGATGAGCCTATCCCCATCTTCTATGAAAATACAAGTGCAATAAAAATTTCAAAGAATCCTATAATGTATTCAAGGACAAAGCATATATCTATCATATATCATTTCTTGAGAAAGAAAGTATTGGAGAATGAAGTCATATTGGACTATGTGCCTACAAAGGATCAAATTGTAGATATATTTACTAAGGCTCTTCTGAAGGATACTTTTGAGTAATTTAGGGATAATTTGGGGGTTATTGCCCCTCCTTTGAACTAGGTGTACATGGGGATGCATTAGTCCAGTGGATCTATAGATTCATCATTTGTTTGGACTAATGAATGGGTCTACTCTGTAGGGGGAGTAGGAAGCTTCATTGTTACAGTATGAGATGTGGGTGCATTCCTAAGAGGGAGTGATCAAAAGTTATGTTCTTTTCCATTGATGTCAAAGGGAGAGAGAGATTCATGTGAAAAACAATGAAAGAAAAAGGGGAAGAGAGAGTATTGAGTGTGCAAGAATGGAATGGATGTTGTCTTTGATGGTTTTCACATCATGTGTTGCCATCAATGACAAAGGGGGAGATTGTTGAAAGTATGAGTGAGTATGGTGGTGTTTTCATTGATGTCAAAATAGTACAGGTTGTTACAGGTTGTGCATGTATAGTTGAAATGTTGTGAGTACATGGAGCTATCTTTGTGATGTTGCAGGTGTACTGATATGATGAATTGCCAAGTGCCTTTGAGAAATAGTGAAGTAAGAGTTGTGTGTATGTTTAGAATGTGCTCTAGTATGTGCTTTGAATTTATTCCATGTTTATCCTATGCTTGTGCAAATTTGAAGTGTTGTTAATGGGTATTTTTTGGTAATACATCCTAGACTAGAACTTCTGGTTTTATGGAGAGTGAAAGTTGTGTTCATCAGTGTGTGAATTGGTTCGACAGAGTTGTTTGTCTATGGACTGGGAGAAATTTTTCTACTTCGCAATCCTTTGCTGGTTTTTTCTAGTCTTACAGATCTAGTCGATGTCTTGTAATGATGTTATCTATGTTCTGACAAAGGTGTTCATGGTTTGGTGCTCTAGAAGATGAGTTTTATAGTTGTGTGTGTCTGTATAGTCTAGATGGACTAGTGAGAAGTGTTTTATGTATGAAGGTTGTTGCATTTGTTGTGGATGAATCTAAAGGAATCTGAGATGTGTTCTAGTGTATGGTGAAGTGTGTTATGTGGTCTGCATATTATCTTCTTGTTGTGAAAGAATGTACTTCAAGTTCATTTGTGTTTTCATTAGGTTTGGCCGACCTAGTGTTTACACTTCATGCGAAGGATTAAGTATCGATTAAGGAAGCATGTGATTGGTCTTGGTTAAGTGTTGGTTTGGTCTACTCTCATTCTTATCCACTGCAATAATGTTGAGTCACCGACCTAATTTAAATTTATGAAATGAAGCATATGTAGCCGACCTTGGAGAAAGTTTCTAAGGTTGAAGATGGTATAAATACAAGTTGAGATGTTATGGATTTTATGTATGAGACATGCCACAAGTGTGAGAAGCAAAAGTGAGTAAAAGTGAGCTGAGGTAGTAGTACTTTAATGTGTTAGAATCCTAAAAGCAGTGAGCTGACAGTGTCTATAATTCTTTTGATCAAGGTTGCAAATGTGTGTAATATGTTGTGGTGGATCTTTCTATTATCTTTTTTAACTATAGGAAATGATCCTCCTTTTTGGACAGTGAGTCCTATCTGTAGGAAGTGAGCCTTGTATTTGAATAGTGAGTCCTTTTGGGTAGTGACCCTCTTTGTAATTGGTTTTGAAACTACTTTATATTGTGAGCTAATACTCACAATGGTTTTTCCCTTATTGGGTTTCCCACGTAAATCTAGTGTTTCTTGTGATGATATTTCTTTTTGTTATTTGCATTTCATGTTCATACTTAATAACAAAATTAATTGGATTTGAAGTTGATAAGTTTGATATTTTTGATTGAGTTTGGTGACAATTGATTCACCCCCCCCCTCACATTTGTCTTGCACCTTTCAACACTATCCATATCTTTAACCATTTTTTTCCTCCTTTCAACCACTCCATTCTATTGTGGAGTTCTTGGAGAAAAATATTACCATTTGATTCCATGTCTTTTACAATATCTAACAAATTCACTTGATGTAAATTCTCCACCTCTATCTGATCTTAACCATTTGATTTTTCTACTGATATCCTTCTCAACCAAGGCTCTAAATATCATGAATTTTTGAAATGCCTATAAGTTATCCTTTAGAAAGGTTACCCATGTCATTCTAGTGTAGTCATCAATCAACAACATAAAATATGTTCCACCTTCCAATCCTCTTGTCCTTGTCAGACCACACAAATTAGTATGAAGTAATTGTAGGGGTTTTGTGGTTGAATATTCCTTTATTTGAAACTTAACCCTTGTTTGTTTTCCTTGTTGGTACTCTTTGCAAATGATGTGTGTAGGCTTTGTAATCTTATGCATGTGTCTAACTAGTCCTCTTGAACTTATTGCTAGAAAATTGTCAAAATTGACATGCCCCAATCTCCTATGCCATAACCAACTCTCATCTACTTGACTTATTAGAAAATTATAACCTTTTACTTCACAATGATTGTAAAGATTACTGTCATTCCTTACTCATTCCATTTTCTTACCATTATTTCTTATCTTGTAGCCTTTTGAGTTGAATATAATCTTATATCCATTGTCACACATTTGGCTAACACATATAAGGTTATGTTTTAAGCCTTCAACATATAGGACAACTTTGGTATGATTCTTCCCATCTATGCTCAAGATTCCTTTACCACAAATCTTCACAATAGTATTATCACCCAAACTAACTAATCCTTCTTTTCATTTATTAATTTAGATAAATTTTATTTTGTCTCTAGTCATGTGCTTGGAGTAGCCACTATCAGTTACCCACAAATTTTGTTTCTTTGCATGGAGTGCAGTTTGTGAAATAATTAATTGTGTGGGATTTTTCTCCTTTTCTTACCACACTTTCTTAGGCTTGTTTTCCACCTTCTCTACCTCTTTCTCAAGAACCTTAGGTTCCTTTTCCATCTTGGAGGTAGGTTTTTCTTCTTTTTAGACTGAACATTTGATCTAGTGAATTTTTTCTACAATTTCTAGCTATATGACCAAAATTATTGCAATTGTAACACATTATACTCATATCCATGAAGGGAGAAAAAGTATTTTTTCTTAAAAATTTTGTACTCCTTTTAGAAACTTCTTTACATTCTCTAGCCCTATGACCAAATTGATTACAAGTATAGAATTATTCATAGAAGTATGAAGAGTACCAAGTCATAACATTTTCTTGAATTGGATGAGGGGGTCTTCTTTTTCTTGACTTCTTCAGATCTATCACTCTTGTGAATCCACTAGTGTAATGGTGTCAAATTACTCCCTTTGCAATTTCACGTATATTCTTGCATCCACTTTAATATTTAATTCTTGATTTGTCAAAGTTAAATTCCCTGTTTCTGAGTTTCTATTTACTGTTAAAATATTTTTGTTTAAGTTTGCATTGCTTCTGTTACATTCAAATCATTAGAAGTAGCATAATTTACATTTATTGAAATTGTGGATAGAATTAAATTCTTGCACTTTTCATTTTCAGCATTAGTTCATAGTTCAATCATATTAGATTACATTTGGTATACATTAGAAAATAAAACCAAAAACAAGGTCAAATAGTTAAACCACTTGGAGAAAGTATAGTTATTTGACTATGTCAAATCTCTTTTTACAAGTTAACCTAACCCTTAATCCCTTTAGTAGTGATGACTTTGACATGTTAGATGAAGCTCTTGAGGATTTCATCTCACAAATTTAATCCACTAAGGCATGTTATGACTAACCAAAACCAAGAGATGTTAATGCAATTCAACCAACTTATTCTTTACCCACCTTCACACAAACCTCAAACTAAAAACAAACCCATTTAGACTCTTGAACCACCTAAGAACAATGTTTTGAAAAAATAAAGTAATAATACCATTACTCAAACATATAACAGTAGAAACAATCCACAACCAAAAAAAAAAACTTGAAAATCCTTACCTTTACCTAACTTTGTTTTACCTAGTTCCCCTCATTTTCCTTCAAATAGTGGAAAGGAGTATGATCTTGTTGAACAACTTAAGAATTATCTCTCAAAAATATCCTTATGGTATTTGATTAAAAACTCACCTAATTATCACACTATGCTTCAAACAACCTTACAACAAGTTGTGATCCCTTCTAATACAAATTCAATCAATGTGGTAGCTCTAATACAAGGAATGAATATAGTTAATGTAGACATTACCTTTCATCAACTTGAGCTCCTCCATTGGAGATGAGAAAGAGACATGATGCTTTCATGATAATAACCAAATTCAATAGAACGGGAATAAAAATAACCCTTGTTGATAATGGCTCAGCCCTTAATGTATGCAGTGCAAAACTTTTAGATAGACTGGGAATAGATAAATAAAAAATGGAACCCAGGGGATTCCTTATTGATTCGAGGATTTGAAATTGTAGGAAAGCAATTGCTCAGTGTGATTACTTTACCTATTACAATAAAAAAGGCTACCTTACAAACTCCTATTCATGTTATTCCTTATGACCTTTCATAAAATCTTCTTTTAGGAAGACCTTGGATTCATGAGATGCATGTGGTGCCTTCGGCCCTTCATCATGTCATGAAGTATGTCTATAACAACCAAGTATACCACGTTGAAATATACCCAAAGCCTAAAAGTTTATTACACATTGCAAAAGGAATGAAAACTCCTCTAAGTACATTAATTCCAACATCAAACATAGAACCTATGAAAGAGGAAAAAAAGAGATTGAAAAGGTTTCAAAATTATTGGATGATGATTTGGGTTCTTTAGAATTCACATCCTTGTTTATGGGAGAGTACATAATCACAAATAAAGAAGATGAAAAGAAAAAAAACACCAATGGTAATGTCAAATCAAAATTTAGAAGAATGATCACAAGCATCTACCTCAACCACTTTAGAAGTAGACACAAGTTATACAACAAACTTTGATGAGATAGATTATCAACAACCACCAAACTTGAAAGAAATGGAAAGACTTTATGGGAAACGTTATGAGTTCATGAAACAACTTGGTTATAGTGGAAAAGGATGTGGTAAGAAAGAACAAGGTATTCATGTTTCTATAGAGCCTAATATGGAAGAGAAAAAATTGGTTTGGGATATTTCCCTTTTAAGATTACGCTAGCAATGAAAAGAACCTCACTAAACATCAACACCATCATGTGTAATCCTAAAACAACTCTCACCTTGAAGCATCCAGAATTGATTGATACAACTTGTGAAGAATCATTGGAGTATTTCAAAGATGATGAAGCTTTGAAAGAAATGCTAGGAGTTTATGAAAAACAATTCACTTCTCCTCAAAAGAGGTAGGTTACATGCGTTATGCTTAGTACTAAGCAAAAAGATGGAGAAGAAGAAAGTAGTGAAGTTTACATGAACAAAGGAGAATACAACCATGAATTTTTGAAACAAAATGTGCTTCATTTAGGAGATACCATGGAAATATTGATGGATATTAACAATGAAGACAAGGTGATTAAAATAGTAAAGTTCCTCAATGATGAAGAGCAAGAAGACCATGAAACATTACTTCATGAATTTCCTGAACTTTTCACTTGGACATATTCAGATATGCTAGGAATTGATCCTAAGATTTATAACACACAATATAGTCCTCACTGAAAATGTTAAGCCTGTTAGACAAAAGATTTAGAAAATGAACCCTAATAGCCTTATTATTTAAGGCCAAGATCAAAAAGCTCCTTGAAGCTAGTTTTATCAAACCTATAGATTATTCTCCTTGGATCTCAAACATTATTGCAGCCGTAAAACTGGAAAATCATATTAGGATGTGTACAAACTTTCGTGATTTGAATAAAGCACATTTAAAAGATGACTTTCCCCTTCATAATATTGACATGATAGTAGACTCGATTGTGGGACATGCTTTGTTTTCATTCATGGACGATTTTTTTGGATATTATCAAATATTTATCAACCCTTAAGACCAATATAAAATAGCATTTACGACAACTTGGGGAACATTTTTTTGGGTAGTGATGCCTTTTGGATTGAAGAATGCCGGTGCAACATATCAACGGGCGATGACATTGATATTTCATGATTACATACATAAGATTTTGGAAGATTATGTTGATTACATCCTCACCAAATCTTTAACAAGACAAGACAATGTGAATGTCCTTCAGAAAATCTTTGAGTGAATGAAAAAATACAACATGAGATTGAATCTAAAAAAATGTGTCTTTGGTGTAGAAAGTGGAAAACTTCTAGGTTTCATCATATCTCATAGAGGCATTGAGGTGGACTTGAAAAAAAATTGATGCTATAGTTAGCATGCCACCTCCTAGAAACATCTCCCAATTGCATACCTTACAAGGAAGAATTCAAGCTATCCATCATTTTGTGGCATCCTTAGCAGATCACACATTACCATTTACACATCTCGTTAAGAAAGAAGTTCAATTTAATTGGAATGAAGATTGTCGACACGCTTTTGAGAGTTTGAAAGACTATCTTGCTACTCCTAATTTACAACCTATTATGTAAAAAAACCCATTCATCCTATATACAACAACATCACCCCATGCTCTTGTAGTATTTCTAGCTCAACAAGATGAAAATTGTAAAGAACATCCTTGATAGATTACAAGAAACGATACACAATGATAGAGAAACAATGTTTGGCTCTTGTATGCATTACTATTAAGTTACGACACTACTTATTGATGCAGAAGCATCCAGGGTGTAAGAGAAATCTTGCATCACCCAAAAAAATGTTATTTCTTTTCAATAAGGGCTAAATTTGGTAGGGTTACTATTTTAGTAAGTTTGCATTTATGCACAGTTAGACACAAAATCTTACGTAGACCTCCAGAATGGTAAATTGAAGCCAATGGCAAAGAAATCACTTCAATACCATTTTTCATTTGACAGATATTAAAATTTTAATTTTCAAAACTCCTAATAAAATCTTTGGGGTCAATTTTGAGGCACTTAGAGGCTCCATATGGGCCTGAAAATTGGTGGAAAATGAAAGTAGTTGGCCTTTAGGCCGTACCTTTTTGCACAAGATTTCTTGAGACCTTTCCAAAAAGGTATTATAATAGAAAATCCAATGGTCGGATCAAAAGTTATGATCTCATGAAGTTGTAATACCAAAATTAATAAAATTTCAAAATATCTTGCTAAGGAAGTTACACTTTCCAGAAGATTCTAGTGTGGTTATACTTTCTAGAAGATTCTAGGGTGGTTACACCTTCCAAATAAAGGATGTAAATGGGGACTACAAAGAAGAGGCTAGAGTAGAGTACATGGTGGCTCCGATTTGCAGATTTGTAGATTTATGTAATCAAAAGGCCCATGTGATGGTAAATATAATGTTGTAATTTCATTTTCATTTCAGTGATAATAGAAAATATGTTCTTTCCTTATTTCATTTTATTTGTGCCATTATCTGTTGTTTTTGTGAGTTTTATATTGTAAGGGAAGTACCCTTCATCAAGTGGTATCAGAGCAAGCTTTCCCGAGTGTGTAAACAAATCATTGAATGTGAGGTAGTTTGCACCGGAACTTGTGGTTGTGGGTCTATGAGAAAAGATTCCTCCACAAAGAAACCGTGGTGGGAGAAATGTTGAGGTAATAGAAGAGGGTTTTAGAGCCCTATAGAGACAAGTTCAAGCACTGCAAGAGGAGCTGAATAGGGGAGTTGATGTCAGAAGAAGAGATGAATGTGAGGATGAGGTTGAAGATGAGGATCCATTTGAAGAGGAAGCATAGGATGGGATGGATCTTGGAGAAGTTAGATTAATTAGGGCCATTTACAAGATTGGAAAGAAGACAAAGATAAAAGTTTCTAATTTTTCTAGAAACCTAAATCCAGAGGAGTTGATCAATTGGATCAATGACATGGAAGAATATTTTGAGTATGAGGAAATAGAAGACCCAGATAGGGTCAAATTTGAAAAGTCAAAATTGAAAGGCCATGCTAGCATATGGTGGAAAGAAGTCCAATTGGAAAGAAATAGAAGAGGAAAAGAGAAAATAACTAGATGGGATCAAATGGTGGAAAAATTGAAAAGATAGTTCATTCTTGGGGACTATGAGTTGGATTTGTTGAAGAAGATGCAAGGGTTGAAACAAGCAGGAAAATATGTTAAGGTGTACACAAAAGAATTCTAACGAGTCCTGATCAGAACAAGTCATTTTGAGGCCAACAAGGAGAAAGTTTCCCGTTACATAAATGGGTTGAAGCTGAGCATTCAAGAAAAGCTGAGTCTAGTAAGAATGTCTACCATTGAAGATGCATATTAGTTTGCTTTGAAAGTAGAAGATAAGTTGAATAGGAGGTTTGAAAGTAAGTAAAGAGGTGGAGATCATGGTGGAAGGACTAGTGGATGGTCATATGGAGGTAAAAATGAAGACGAAAAGAAGGGTGAAGGATCTACTAGCAGCCAAAACCAAAATGGCGATAACACCTATGGTCCTCATGATCAAAATAATGGAGACCAAAAAGGAAGAGGAAGATCTTGGCTAGGACAAGAGAGAGGAGGCTTTCATGGAACCCATTTCCAATGTGGAGAAGAAGGGCATAGGGCTTATGAGTGTCCTCAACACCAAGGAAGGACAAATAGAAGACCAGAGGGTAATGCACAAGTTCCACATGTAGATGAAGATGTTGAGTCTTCACATTATGAGGATGTAGAAAGAGGAGAGGTTCTTGTTACTAGAAGAGCCTTATTGAATGAGGAGAAAGAGCCAACTCAAAGGAAGAACTTGTTTTGCACCAAATGTAAGTGTGAAGGTAAAGATTGCAATATTATTATTGATGGAGGTAGTACTAATAACATTTTTTCGGAAGAGATGGTTAGTAAGTTGTATTTGGAGAGAAGAAGACATCCAAAACCATACCAGATTGCTTGGTTGCAGAAGGACCATAAAGATTTGGTAAATGAACAATTTCTAGTAAAGTACAAGATTGGAAATTACCAAGATGAGGTATTGCGTGATATTATGCCTATGGATGTTTGCCATATGTTGTTAGGTAGAACATGGCAGTTTGATCAATGAGCAGTAAATGATGGGAATGCCAACACCTATTCTTTGAAAAAGGATGGAGTTTGTCATAAGTTGAAGCCCTTGAAATGTAAGGAAAGATTAGGTGCGGAAAAAAATCTCCTAACATCAAAACCTTAGGGAAGAATGCAGAGGTGACTTTAAATTTTACAATTATAGTCCAATTAAGACACTCATGAAAGAAATAACAAAAAAAAGAGAAATGAACATACACAGATGAACACCATATTTACCTGGAAAAACCTTTACGGGAGAAAAAACCACCACACCAAGAAAAGTCTCTTTGTATTACAGTAAAGGAAATTACATACAGAGTTCAGACTTAAATTTCTAATGTCAATTTACAACAACAAACATTTCCTTGATCAACCTTGTACAAAACATCCCAGTTACAATGCTCTCTGAATTGAATTCATACACATTGATCACACACCAAACTATTCACTAAACCGATCATCATCTTCGATTACAGAGTATATCCATGTCATTCATGGTCTATTGATCTTCTTCATAAGAATGGTTGCAACAGTCCAACTGCTAGCAGTTAAAATTTTGCTTCTCTAATTGGCTCATAACATACCACGTAGGATAGTCATTCAGTCAAGGTGTTCAAACTATGTCGCATGTTGGTGAGACACTAGGCTGTGTCTCCCCGATGCCACAATACTTGACTGTCGTTATCATCCAGAGTCACCACCATTGGCAAGAGTCATATTGAGTTCAAAAATGTCGCTCAGACTCACCCTATTGCTAAGACATCATATCGATATCCACTATAGAAGCATCGGCTAGACCATTAGTATTGGCGAGAGGTCATACCGAACAAAAATCCATCTTGAGAAGATCTATTGACAAGAGTTTCGCTATCGCCAAGAGTCTCATAGAGCTTTATGTCATACCAATTTTCATACCCTTTGGCAAGACCAACTGTCATCGGTAGGAGATCACACCAAAGACATACCCAAAAGTTCACATTACCCCCACCAGTCTATCAGCAAGAGCAACACCATTGGCAAGAGGTTACACCAAAGTTCATCACTTATGTAGCTCTATCGACAAGACCATTGCTATTGCTAAGAGGTTATATCAAATGCACCAGCCTGTCGATGAGACCACATCCATCGAAAAGAGTTCTTACTAAATGCAAACCTATCAGCAAAGAGTCTCCCCGATGAAATCCTTGTGAATAACCGTTGGCAAGACATACACTTTTAGGATGAGTCATTCCAAACGTTCAAGCCTCTCCCTAATGACTTCTGTCGCCACAAGTCTCCCCAATAACCATTAGGCACCAACCTGTCCACAAGATATTTGCTCGAGTTAAATGACTTGGAAACTTTCACAGCAATTGACATGTCTTGTCGATGACTCTTGTCAGCAAGAAAAATCCAAAGTCTCAGTGACCTGAACACTCCAAAGATTTAGAACACAACTGCTAGTTGGTAAGACTTCCAGAGGGTCTCACCAACTTTTCTCTTTCAGGAGTTTACATGCCAATAAGATTGAGGCACATTTTCCAACAATCTCCCACTTGACGAAGATCTTACTGACACCTCCAGAGCACAACAAAAATATTGAAATTCATGGGCACTAAGGCCCATCGAACTGGCACACCACCTGAACTTGTCTATGCTCATTGGTTTCGTCAATGCATCTGCAACATTTTCCAGAGTATCCACTTTTCTAAAGAGACCTTTCCATCCTCCACCATATCTCGTAAGAAATGATACTGCACATCAATATCTTTCATCCTGGAATGGAAAGTAGGATTTTTTGCCAAACAAATAGCACTCTGACTATCATAGTAAATTGTAATTTTCCCTGCATCAAACCCAATGTTAGAACACAAAATTTTTAACTAGATTGCTTCTTTATAGGTGTGTGTTGCTGCCATGTATTCTGCCTCTGTAGTGGACAAAGCGACTATAGCCTGCCAATGTCACAATAAATTGTAATTTTCCCTACATCAAAACCAATGTTAGAACATAAACGTTTTAACCAGATTGCTTCTTTATAGGCATGTGTTGCTGCCATGTATTATGCCTCTGTAGTGGACAAAGCGTACTCATCCAACTAACTGCACCACCATTCAACATGAAAATATATCCACTGGTGGATCTTCTGCTGTCAATGTCCCCTACCCAATTAGAATCCACATAGCCTTGAATGTTGAGAGTCCTCGATGATTCAACCAAATTCCCATGATAACACAAAACATATTCTAAAGTTCCCATCAGATATGTAAACACCCTCTTCACAGCATCCCAATGTGTCCTAGGATTTTCCATAAAGCAACTAAGAACTCCCACTACTTTGGCAATGTCTAGCATTGTATAGACCATTTCATACATTAAACTGCCAAATGCACTAGCATAAGGCACTTTGGTCATGTCCTTTATCTCAATAGGATATTTTGGATAGTCTTCAAGAGATAGCTTCGTTCCCTGCAAAACTGGAACAACTAGCTGCTTGCAGTCATTCATGGAAAATCTCTCTAGAACAGTATTAATATACTTACTCTGACTAAGCCAAAGTTTTCTACACTTCCTGTCCCTGGTTGTTTCCATTCCTAGAATATACCTGGCTGCACCAAGATCTTTCATTTCAAACTTTGCAAACAGTTGATATTTTAGATAAGAAATCATTAACTTACTATTTCCTATGAACAACATATCATCAACATAGAGAGAAATAATAAGGACACGATCATTTTTAGCTTTGTAATACACAAAATGATCAGATTTTGATCTTACAAATCCCAATGACAAAAAAATGTGTCAAACTTCTGGTACCACATTCTAGGAGATTGTTTTAATCCATACAGAGATTTTTTCAACATGCAAACTAGTTTTTCTTTACCTTTTTCCACAAAGTGATCAGACTGGGACATAAATTTCTTCTTCAAGGTCACCATGAAGAAATGTTGTCTTCACATCCATCTGTTCAATCTCTAAGTCATACGCTGCTGCAAGTGACAAAAAAAATCTGATAGACGTCAGCTTAGCTACAGGAGAAAATATTTCTCCATAATCAATTCCCTCTACTTGAGAATACCCCTTTGCAACCAACCTTGCCTTATACTTTTCCACACTACCATCCAAACCTATTTTCTTTTTAAATACCCATTTACAACCAACAATTATTTTGCCTTCAGGCAAGGGCACCAAACTCCAAGTATCATTCTTTTCTAATGATGCCATTTCTTCATTCATGGCTTCCAACCAAGAGTTTTAATCAGAGATTCTAAATGCCTCTTTCACAGTCCTAGGCTCATCAGTGCTAGAAATTAAAGCATAGGAACAAGTAGAATCTAACATAGAAAACCCATACCTATCAGGTTGCTTTCTTTCATGTGTTGACCTCCTCACAGGCTAAGGCTAAGGTTGATCTTCTTCTTCAGAACTCTCAGAACTACTTGAGCTCTCCTCAGTTTTAGGTACATTTTGAATTTTCAATTCCTCTTTGTCTAGTGTCAGAGAAATTTCAACTACATCCTTTTTATTTTTTGATTTTTTCTCTGACTACAGATCCAAAGTAGAAGGCTTCAGCTCTCAAAAGGTAACAATTATGTTGTATAGAACCTTCTCTGTATTATAATTCCAAAGCTTGTATCCTTTTATGCCAACACTGTAACCAATAAAAATACATTTAACATCCTTGTTTACCAATTTAGATCTTTTCTCATTTGGCATATATGCATATGCCTCACAGCCAAAGACACAAATATGTCTTAGAGAGGGCTTCTTTCTAGACCATGCTTCCAAAGGTGTTTTCTCAACAAGAGAGGAATTAGGAGAATGGTTTATCAAGTAACATGTTGTTGCAACTGCCTCAGCCCAGAACTTCTCCTCCAAGCCAACACTATTTAGCATACTTTGTGCTCTTTCCATCACTGTCCTGTTGAAACTTTCAACAACTCCATTTTGTTGTGGAGTGTAGGGTGTATTTTTATGTTTTTTAATCCCATGATCCTTACAATACCTCTCAAATTCATTAGAACAAAACTCACCACCATTTTCAATCTTTAAATTTTTTATTTTTCTTCCAGTTTGATTTTCCACAAGGTTTTTAAATTCCTTAAAATGACTAAACACTTTTGCTTTACTTTTCAAAAAATATACAAATTCCCTTCTTGAATAATCATCAATGAACGATACATAATATCTTGATTTAGACAAAGAAGGAACATTTACAGGACCAAAAACATCAGAATGAATGTAATCAAGTAAATCAGAAGATTTGTGAGGACTAGAGTAAAATGAAACATGGTGTTGTTTACCATATATACAATGTTCACAAAAATTGAATTTGAGGTTACAATCATCAATCCCTTCAACCAAGTTTTTATTTTTCAAGGTTTTAAAACATTTTTCACCAATGTGGCCTAGCCTATAATGCTAGAGCATAGTCTTTTCTACTGGAAGTTTAATTTCCATAGAGTTTGCACAATCAAGAACTTTTTCCTCTTTTTCTCCATGAGTAGCTTTTTGTGACTTTACAGAGACACTATTGCATTGCACAACATGTGCATCCAAATTATACAAGGTACCAATTCAAGCACCCCTTGCTAGCACCATTGAGCCTCTAGTCATCTTGCAACCATTTCCAGAGAACATGACTTGCACTCCAATACCATTCAACTTACTAACAGAAAGTAGATTTTAAGCCAAACCTGGTATATGCATTACATCATTGATTCCCTTCACTCTGCCATCAGGGAACTAAATTCTGACTCTTCCACGACCAACTATTTCCAAAGATGAATCACTTGCAAAATACACCCTTCCACCATCATATTGTTCATACTTAGTGAACCATTCTCTATGAGATGTCATGTGGAAAGATGCTCCAGAATCAATCAACCAGACATCATTTGATGCCTGTGTAGCCAAGGCTGCAATGAAAGCGTCTGCATCACTCTGAGAAGAATCATTGTCGGAAGAATACTTCTTCTTTTTCTCCTCTTTACAATTCTTTTGGACATGACCAGGTTGCCCACAATTCCAACACTTCACCCTGGACTTCTAACTAGGAGACTTTGATCTCCCCTTTGATTTGGATTTGGACTTCTTGTCCTTCTTCTTGCCTTTTTCTTTCGATTTGCCTCTAATAGCAAGAGCCTCCTTCGCCATCTCAGAAGATTTTCTTCTCATCTCTTCTAATAACAAAGAAGCAACAACATCTTCCATCTTAAAAGTGGATGTCGTACTCCCAATAGCCATCACCAAGTGATCCCAAGAATTTTCCAAAGAACATAATAATAGCATAAAACAATCTTCTTCATCAATCTTCACACCCACAGATGCCAACTAAGAAATCAACATGTTGAAAGCATTCAAGTGATCAGCAACAGATGCTCCTTCCTGCATTCTCAAAGAGTACAACTTCTTCCTCAAGAACAACTTATTCACTAAGGACTTGCCCTGATAAATGGCTCCCAGTCTTTTCCACAAAGAAGATGTAGTATTTTCTTCATGAATATTCATAAGAACAAAGTCTGCTAAACAGAGCCTTATCAACCCCTTTAATTTTCAATCTGCAAGGTCCCAATCCTCTTGCTTCATGCCTATAGGATTCGTTCTAGACATAACAAGCCAAAGATCATGATCAACCAATAGATCTTCCATTTTAAGTTTCCACAACTCAAAACTTTTGCCATTGAATTTCTCTCTTTCAATCTTTCCTGACATGCTTGCCATCTTATTCTGTAATTCAAATTACCAGACTTCTACAAGACCCCCATTAAACAGAATTGACACAAAAAACCCAACGTACCCCCAAGGATAACACAACTGGCCAGGATCTGATACCACTTGTAAGGAAAGATTAGGTGCAGAACAAACTCTCCTAATGTGAAAGCCTCAGGGAAGAATGCAGAGGTGACTTTAAATTTTACAATTACATTCCAATTAATACACTCATGAAAGAAATGAACATACACATATGAACACCAGATTTACGTGGGAAAACCCTTATGGGAGAAAAACCAACCACACTAAGAAAAGTCTCTTTGTATTACAGTAAAGGAAATTACATACAGAGTTCAGACTTAACTTTCTGATGTCAATTTACAGTAGCAAACATTTTCTTGATCAATCTTGTACAAAACATCCCAGTTACAATGCTCTTTGAATTGAATTCATACACATTGATCATACACTGAACTATTCACCGAACCAATCATCATCTTTGATTACAGAGTATATCCATTTCATTCATGGTCTATTGATCTTCTTCACAGGAACGGTCGCAACAGTCCAACCGCTAGCAGTTTACATTCTGCTTCTTTGATTGGATCATAACAGACCATGCAGGATAGTCATTCAATCAAGGCATTCAAACTATGTCACATATCGGTGAGACACTAGGCTGTGTCTCCCTGATGCCATAATAACTAACTTTTGTTGTTGCCCAGAGTCACCACCATCGGAAAGAGTCATATCGAGTTCAAAACTATTGCTCAGATTCACCCTATCGCTAAGACATCATATTGATATCCATTGCAAAAGCATCAGCCAGACCATTGCTATTGGTGAGAGGTCATACCAAACAAAAATCCATCTTGAGTAGATCTATAAACAAGAGTTCTTCTATTTCCAAGAGTCTCATAGAGCTTTATGTCATACCGATGTTCATACCCATCAGCAATACCAACAGTCATCGGTAGGAGATCACACCAAAGACATACCTGGCAGTTCACATTACCCCGACCAGTCTATCAAAAAGAGCAACACCATTGGCAAGAGGTTACACTGAAGTTCATCTCTCATGTAGCTCTATCAACAAGACCATCTCTATTGCTAAGAGGTTATATCGAATGCACCAGCCTATCAGCGAGACCACATCTATCAGAAAGAGTTCTTACTGAACACAAACCTATCAGCCAAGAGTCTCCCCGATGACATCCTTGTGAATAACCATCAGCAATACATACACTATCGGGATGAGTCATTCCAAATGTTCAAGCCTCTCCCCGATGACTTCTGTCGCCACAAGTTTCCCCAATAACCATTAGACACCAACCTGTCGGCAAGAAATTTTCTCGGGCGGAATGAGTTGGAAACTTTCACAGTGATTGACATGTCTTGCTGATGACTCCCGTCAGCAAGACAGAACCAAAGTCTCGGTGACCTGAGCACTCCAAAGATTTAGAACACAACTTCTAGTCGGTAAGACTTCCAGAGGGTCTCATTGAATTTTCTCTTTTAGGAGTTTACATGCCAATAAGATTGAGGTATGTTTTCCAACATGAAAGAGGTAGAGGAGAAGGTATGCAGTAATGCAAGAATTTTTTTGCTTGATGGAAGAAAGTTCCTAGAATGTATGAAGCATGAGAATATGTGTTTTGCATTGATCCCTAGAGTTGATAAAGAAGATATTATTGAGGTACCTGTAGAGGTTTCAGATTTGTTGAATGAGTTTCAAGCTATTATTTTTGATAATGTGCCTAAAGGTTTTCCTCTAGTAAGAAAGATTAGTCATCAGATGGACCTAATTCCTGGAGCTAGTTTTCCAAATAAGATAGCTCATCATATGACTCCAATAGAGAGCAAAGAGTTGAAAAGACAAGTGCAAGATTTGTTGCAAAAGGGATTGTTTCGAGAGAGTTTGATTCCACATGCAGTACCTATAGTACTAGCACCAAAGAAGGATGGGGAATAGAAGACATGTACAAATTCTAGAGTCATAAAAAGGATCACCATCTAGTACAAATTTCCCTTGCCAAGGATGGATGAAATTATGGATTGTTTGAGTGGAGTTGAGTACTTCACAAAGATAGATTTGAAGAGCAGATATCACCAGATCTACATTAGAGAAATAGATGAATGGAAGAAAACCTTTAAAACCAAGGAGGGATTGTACAAGTGGTTAGTCATGCCTTTTGGGCTAACCAATGCACCAAACACATTTATGTGGCTTATGAATAAGGTATTCAAAGAATTCTTAGGAAAATTTGTTATTGTTTATTTGGATGATATTTTGATTTTCAGTAATACATTGGAGAAGCACCTGATGCATATCCATAATTTTTTTGAGAAGCTAAGGGAGGAGAAGTTGTTGATTAATTTGAAGAAATGTAGTTTTGTAAAAATGAAGTTGGTGTATCTAGGATTTGTTGTCTCAATAGAGGGTCTTAAAATGGATCCAGAGAAGGTGAGAGCTATCATTGAATGGCCTACCCCGAGGAGTGTTACAAAGGTAAGATCATTTCATGGTCTAGCAAGTTTTAACATAAAGTTTATTAAGAGTTTCAGTAGTATTTTTTCACCTCTAACTGAAGCAATGGGAGGGGATAGAAAAGAGTTTGAGTGGACTACATGAGCAGAAAAAAAAATTGATATGTTGAAGAAGAAAGTTATAGATCAACCTGTTTTGGCACTTCCAGATTTCAGTAAGGTCTTTCAGGTAGATTGTGATGCTAGTGGCACTGCCATAGGAGCTTTTTTGAGTCAAGAAGGTAAGCATGATGCCTATTTTAGTGAGAAGTTAAATGATGCTAAGAAGAAATATTTTGTCTATGATCAAGAGTTCTATGCCATAGTTCAAGCTTTGAAGAAATGGAGACACTATTTGTTTCCAAAATAATTTGTTTTATATACTGATCACCAAGCTTTGTAGTATCTCAATAGTCAAGGAAATTTGAATCAAAGGCACTTAAAATGGGTTGAGTTTTTGTAGAGTTATACTTTTGTTTTGAAGCATAGGAGTGGAAGATCAAACATAGTTGTAGAAGCCTTAAGTAGAAGGAAAAAATTGTTGATAGAGATGAATATAGAGGTTGTTGGGTTTAATGAACTCAAGAGTTTGTATCCAGAAGATCCAGACTTTGGAGAACCTTAGAAGGCTTGTTTGGAACCTGTTACATTGGATAGGACAAGATGGTTGTATTTCTTAATCCAAGATGGAATGTTGTTTAGAAAAATCCAATTGTGCATTCTAAGGATTTCTATGAGAGAGAATCTAATCAAGGAGAAGCATAGTGGAGGATTGGCTAGGAACTTTGGTCGAGATAAGACCATTTCTCTTGTTAGTGATAATTATTACTGGCCATAGTTATAGTAGGATGTGAAGAATTTTGTACAAAGTTGTAGAGTATGTCAGATGGAAAAAGGAACAAGTCAGATTAATGGATTGTATTAGCCATTACCTGTACCTGAGAGGCCATGGGAGGACATTAGTATGGATTTTTTCCTTGGATTGCCAAGGACACAAAGAGGGCATGATTTCATATTTGTGGTGGTGGATATATTTTTGAAGATGGAACATTTCATTCTATATCATAAGACCAGTGATGTTGTTCATATTGCAGAGTTGTTTTTTAGAGAGGTGGTGAGACTACATGGTCTACCAAAGAGTATAGTTTTAGACAGAGATACCAAATTTGTTGGTTATTTTTGGAGAACATTATGGAAGAAGTTGAAGAAAGATTTGAAGTTCAGTTATGCTCACCATCCACAGATTGATGGACAAACAGAGGTGGTCAATAGGAGTTTGGGTAACCTACTAAGATGCATGATTCAGGAAATGCATATGAGGTAGAGTTGCCTGATGGAATTCATATTTCACCTATGTTTAACATCTTAGATTTAATAGAATATCATGAGGGAGGAATTGATGAAGAAATAATAGAGGCACAATGGAACATTCTAGCACCTACTTCAGAAAAGGAGGAGATAGAAGACATATTGGATAGCCATGTGGGAAGAATCACATGAAATAGGAAATACGCAGAGTACTTGGTGAAATGGAGAGGAAGGCCTGTTGAAGATCCAACATGGTTATCTGAGTTTGAGGTTATTGTCTTGGTTTCCCTCTAACTTCTGAGAAGTGATAGGGTCAATTTTCAAATTACCCCAGGTGTCTGATGCATGAGCATCCAAGGTGTAAGAGAAATCTTACATCACCCAAAAAAATGTTATTTCTTTTCAATAAGGGCTAAATTTGGTAGGGTTACTATTTTAGTAATTTTGCATTTATGCACAGTTGGACATGAAATCTTACACAAACCTCCAAAATGGTAAATTGAAGCCAATGGTGAAGAAATCACTTCAATACCATTTTTCATTTGAGAGATATTATAATTTTAATTTTTGAAAATCCTAGTAAAATCTTTAGGGTCAATTTTGAGGCACTTAGAGGCTCTGGATGAGCCTGAAAATTGGTGGAAAATGAAAGTAGTTGGCATTTAGGCCCTACTTTTTAGCACAAAATTTCTCGAGACATTTTTGAAAAGGTATTATAATAGAAAATATGACAGTCAGATCAAAATTTATGACTCCGCGAAGTTGTAATACCAAAATTAATAAAATTTCAAAATATATTCTTGAGGAAGTTACACTTTCCAGAAGATTCTGGGGCGGTTACACCTTCCAAACAAAGGATGTAAAGGGGGAAAATAGAGAAGAGGCTAGAGCAAAGTAGATGGTGGCTCCGATTTTCAGATTTATAGATTTATGTAATCAAAAAGCCCATGTGACAGAAAATATAATGTTGTAATTTCATTTTCATTTTAGTGATAATAGAAAATATTCGCTTTCCTTATTTCATTTTGTTTTTGCTACTATCTATTATTTTTGTGAGTTTTAGATTGTAAGGGGATTACCCTTCATCACTTATTAAATGTCGAAATACATGTGATAACAAAATTTGATCCTTTAAAACATCCTTTTGCTAAAATAGATTTATTAGGACAATTAGCTAAATGGGTTATGTTGTTGACTGAGTTTGAACTTAAGTTTGTTTCACAAAAGGAAATCATAGGACAAGCCTTGACTGAAAAATTAGTTGATGCACCTTCTCCCCTAGCATTACCTAATAAAGAAGCATTTCCTGATGAGAGTGTATTCACAAACCAAGAACATGAAAAGGCATGGGAATTGTATTTTGATGGATCTAAGTGAAAAATAGGCTCTAACACAAGAGTTATAATAGCCCTGCCCAGAGGAAAAACTATTCCCTTATCATATCAATTAAATTTCCTATGCACAAATAATACCACATACTATGAAGCATTAGTCATTGGATTACACACTGCTTTCACTTTGGGATCCTGAGACATCAAAATATTTGGTGATTTTCAACTAATCATTAAACAAATAAATGGAAAGTATTACGAAAAACATGAAAAACTATCGAAATACAAATATCTTACAATGAATTTATTAGAAAAGTTTGATTTGTTTACCATTGATAACATCCCATAGAAAGATAATAGACATGCAGATGTAATGGCAAGCACAACTTCTCTAATATCCCCTCATGATCCCTCAAAATATTTCACATTTTTCATCCACACAATTATGAAACCTTTGATCGAGCATAAAATAGATGATATATTAGCAATCACCACAAAAAATCTAGTGAATGGTATGTGACGATATTTGATTATCTAAAAATTGGTACCTTTCCTAAGTCCACAACTAGGAATACTAGAAGACACCTTTGGAGACTTTCATCTAAGTATATAATCCTTGTTGATGTATTGTATCGAAGGTCCTTTGATGGTATTTTTCTTAGGTGCCTTAAATAATCCAAAATCCCAATAGCACTTGAGGAGGCTCATTTAGGAGCTTGTGGAGGACATTTTGGAGGAAGATCACTAGTGAAAAAGTTAATTTGTATAGGATATTACTCGATAAACATGGAACAACACTGCTTTGCATATGTTAAGAAATGTCACAAATGTCAAGAACATAGTAGACTGGTTCATGCTCCTGCTTTTGAGCTTCGTGCACAAGTCCCTATTCGACCTTTTTTGATGTGGGCCCTAGATATCATTAGAAAAATTTCATGTCCCTTTTTTTGGACATATATTCATAATCACCACAATAGATTACTTCACAATGTGGGTAAAAGTGATTCCCCTTCATTCAACAACATCCAATGTAATATTTTGTTTCATATTGGAACACTTTATTGCTCATTTCAAACTCCCTTCAGCCTTAGATTTAGACAATGGGACCCCATTTAAGAATAAGGATGTGAAGAAATTCTTAGACATGTTTAACATACAACATTGCTTTTCAACACCTTATTACTCAAAATCTAATGGTCAGGTTGAATCAACTAATAGAACCCTCGAGAAAATATTAAGGAAAATAGTAAGCACAAACAATAAAGATTGGCATATGTAGCTACCATATGCATTATGGGCCTACCATATGAAAATTAGAGCATCAATTGGACATACCCCTTATAACCTTGTCTATAGAACTAAGGCGATAATGGCCTTGGAATTAGAGATCCCTTCATTAAGAATCACTCTTCAAGGGGTTATTGATGACAATAGTTATAAAGAACAATAGTTGCATCAGCTTGAAATGCTTGATGAACAACACATCAACACTCTTGAGCACCTTCAAGCTTATTCTAAAAGAATGTACCATAGTTACAATGATAGTGTAATACCCTGTTCCTTTAATAAAGGTGCAAGAATAGGTGTAATGTCAATGCTAACATGATGGAAAAAGGAAATTCCAGCCCTAATTAGTTAGTCCCTTACATACTCAATGAAAATTATGGATCTAGGGCTTATACATTAACATAAATGGATGATACAACTCTTAAAGAGCCTATAAATGTCATGCATATGTGCTAGTACTATGTCTAATGGTCTTGAATAATGTGAATGATAAAGAAGTGGTGTTAGAGTTAGTAGATGAAATTCTATGTGCTCTCGCATTGCTCCGTTCTTGAAAAACAATTATTTGTGTGCCTTGAATACTAAAGTAATTATTTAAATTAACTTTTAGATATTTACTTTAGGTTTCATGCTATTCAAGATAATCTTGTGTATTATGTTAGATTAGATCCTTATATGCATTTAATGTTCTTTAATTAGACCATAGGTGAATTTAATTTAGCATAACATACTCAATCACAATGTTGCATCTAAGAGAAACTAGAATAAGTTTTAATTAGATACATAAAACATGTTAAATCATGGAGACATTCGTTAAATAGTCTTACAAATATTATTTAATCAATCACATTTCCATTTAACACATTAACATAAATAAGAAAACATCAAATGATAATATATATATACATATATCAATTTTTTGTGTACATGCCATGAATATTTATACAATGCTAATGAGGTATGTGACTGCTAGATCCCTTAGGATCTAGTGCTCATGTCTGTCTGGAGCTAGTCCATTGGGAGACAGTTGTATGTGATCATGATCGCGAGCAGCCGAGTACATTTAGAGCATATTGTAAACCCTGTACCTATCTAAGGGCCTCCCGACACTCCTCTGCTAGCTAATCTCTCTCTACCTGTAGTCTAGCTACCTCAGACTAAAGTCTATCAACCTCTATTAGGGCTCGAGATGACTAAGCATCCTGGGAAACCTCAACTTAGTGGACACACCTCCTGAGAGTCTCATATGTTTCCCACAGTCTGATGTATGGCTTGAACAACTCTAGATCCCACTCCACAATGGTTGGGGGTACATACTTTGTATCAGTAACCTCCTTGTAGATTGATGGGGGCACTATCTTGGTAGCCATCTAATGATAAAGATCATGGAGGTCTCTCATAGCTCCTGCAAGATAGAAATCATAAATAAAATCAGAACACATCATGATGGGTATGTGCAGGATCATCATGGAAAAAATAGGCCCTTAAGTGGTGAAAAATTTAGAAAAATCAGAGTTAGGAAACTTGATGTAAAAATTTGAATAAGTTATCTATATTATTTCAAAAATATGTAAGAATAGAATCTGTTGCAAATTGAATGTAGTTTCTAAACTACTAGGTTTTTTGTTTTTTTTTAAATCTATTTGGTGAAAATTTGAAATTGCAATGTTGTATTACTTAAATTTCAGGGGAAAAATAAGTAGGTGTTTTTCTGACCACCGTAACAACAATAAAATGATAATATTTTTTTATAATATTTTAGATATAAGTATAAGACTCATGTCCCGATGTGATGCATATTTTTTATAATTTTTTTCCAAGTAAATAATTAATTATGAATTTTTTATTACAACTTTTAAAAAATATAAAAATCTCATATGTCTAACCACCTTAACTTGGTCAAAACTTCATGAAATTCAATTTTTCTTTTAATATTATAATATATAGAAGCACAAAATGTGACACATGTTTTAGATTCAAAAATTTGATACTGTTTGAAAGCTATAGATGTTTTTCAATCAGCCTATCAATTAGGACTTTAGTCGTAATTCAAATAGAAAATGAATAATAATTATTTATTAAATTCCAAGTAAATCATAATTTATATTGGTGGAAAGCTGAGAATCTCCTTTAAAAACCCTTTTCGTTTCATCAATTTTGGGTAAAAAATAAAGTCATCAGCCACATACCCATCATATCACCACTTTTTGTCCCATCATGATCCTACACATACCCTGATACATATATGGACATAAAATTAAAATGTAAAGCATAAGCATCAAGCATTGCACTAAATAAAATATCATCACCTAGCTCATTGGCTGGCTGTGTAAGGAAATCCTCCTCTTGTGTAGGGGGCATGGAGGATGTGCTAGCCTCTCTATGACTGTAGGTGTTGGTGCTTGATGCAACTATTGATCATGATCTAGTGACATGAATGGGAGATGGCTCTCCCCACTAGTGGCCCACTAGATCCTCATACATTTCCTCACCACCCTCACTCAACGGATACTCCTCATCTGCATTCTCCTCCTCATCCTCCTCCTCATGGCCATCATAGTCAAGATTTGTAGCCTCGTCATTGTTGGACTATGTTGTCATTGATGTCAAAAGGGGATGAAGGGAGAAGTGTGCTAATCCTATGTAAAAGCATATAATGTTGTCATTGATGTCAAAAGTGCAAATTGTACAAGGGAGACTATTGACATGATGACAGGGGATGAAATGGAGTTGCGCATGCAAGTGAGGATGTTGGAATTAATGGAAAGTGTCATAAATGCAAAAAGCTAGTTCAGTGGTGTGCCTAGATGTTATGGAAAGTAGTGGATATGAAGGCGAATTTGTGTGGTAGATTGTTGATGCTAAAGTGCATATCTTGCAGATGTGGTCATGAAGTTGTAGAGAGTCTCATATATAGTTGAGGAGGAAACAAGCTACAAATTTGATGTGGTTTTCTCAAAAGCTTTCCATAACGGTATTGTGCAAGTCGAGAAAGTGAAGGATGTACCCACAAATGTTTTATTTATGCTCTTGGATGTTAAGGTTTATCAATTAAACCTTAAGGATATTTGTAGTCATGTTGCTTAGAACATATTTCTATTTTGATGTTGAATTGGTATCGATGTTTGTCAGTTGCATTAGTTGAAACTTATGTCTTTACGATCGTGACGGTGACTAGCCCATATGCCTAGCGCTTTAGGGTTATATATCTTCTTCAGATAAACATGAAAGTGCATGGTTAGTGAGAGAATGAGAGATGTCTCTTCGATGGGTCGATGATCTTCTTATCGGCAAGACATTGGTATATCCACAAGAGCCAAGTATATGTCTCTTTGATGGCCCAATGATCATCTTATCGATGACACACTGGGTCATCAAAGGGAATTATATGAATGTCTCTTTGATGGACTAACAAGGAGTATGGAAGCATTATCAGCGAGACTATATGGCATCGATGAGATATTTTTCAATGTCTCTCTAACTTGGTGATGAGAAGGTATCACTTCAAGTGGGACCCAGTCACAATGACGTGGGTGACAATGATGATGATGTAGACACATGGCATGACAGGATCATTTAAACAACAATCTACATCCTTGTTGTGGATTATAGAGCAGTAACATGGCAATGAGGTGGATAGGTGTCATCATCAAGGGATTTCATTGGCATGATTGATGGTCATTAGTGAGACCTATTCGGATGTCTCCTCAACAACCCAATGACCTTACCATTGGTGAGATAGTGTTGTGTCAGTAGGACATTGAAGGATGTCTCCTCAACAACCTAATGACCTTTCCATTGGTGATACATTGATAGTTTGGAAAGACTTTGAAGCATGTCTCTTCGACATGGAAATAAGAGAGTATGATGCTGACTATGGGACCTAGTCAGGTGGATGTGGTAGTGAGACCCAGTATGATGAGGATGACGTGAATCCATGTTATAGTCAAAAACTGAATAAGAGGATGAAACATGGCAAAAAACAATAGTGAACGATGAGATGTAGTGACACGATGGTATGAGAACCACTTATCTACAACAATGAGAGTATTGATGTGACAATGCCATATTAATGAGAGTTGAGTTAATGTCTCTTCGATAGCCTAATGGCTATCTCATTGATGTGACTTTGGTGTATTGGTAGGAGTCTAGAAAATGTCTCCTTGACACAATGATATATGGAGATTACTAAGTGGGACCTAATAAGAAGGTGTCAATGTTGGATGGTGATGTATGTTGATAGATGGTGACCATTGATTGCTCAATATGATAATTCAAATCAATTGTTGTGAATTAGGTGGCGATGACATGGAGGATAGATGGCATGTGAGCCTATGCTGATTTCGAAGTGAGATCAATCTATTGAAGAGAGAAGTTGGAAAGTATCTTTGATGTAATGATGCACGATGGTCATAAGGCAGTAGTCAATGGATAGACAAGATTGACAATGCAAATCTAAAGAATGCTACTCTGATAGTGGTGATTTAAAGGTTCTAAAAAGATCGATGGACAACTTACATCCCTATTGTGAGTTGTATGGAAATTGATAGACCCTACATAATGAGCAAGTAGTAGATTGAAGATAATAGTGGATATCAATGAGACTGTAATGGATGTCTCCTCGACAAAGCTATAAGAAAGTTAATATTCATCGATGTGATTGATACCTTTCAGTGAGACTTGTCTGGAAGTCTCCTCGACAACCCGATGGTGTTCTATGGTGAATACCCCTAAGATCGACAAAGGAGATTTGAATGAACACTTATCCAATAGTCAGGATTCAAAGAAACATAAGTGAACAAGGATCATAGGATCAAGGCATGAGAGAGAAGATCAATGCCCATTATTCAAATTTGAAGATCTACAATTGTCTAGTTTATGTGAACATGGGTTCTTGACTGGTAACTGACATTGAGGAAGGAATTTATTGTTCTAGGTACACCAAGCGACCAATTAAATGAAGATTTGATCTTCAAGGAAACAATATAGATTTTGAATATGAATAAAATCAAATTAGATCGAATAAGACAAGATAATACATTTAATGCATATCAGATTCTATGTTTGACAAGAAGGGAATGAAGGAAAATTCTCTGCAACCAAACTAAATGTGGAATAAAATTGATACATAGGTAGAGGTAGAGGTAGCTTGCTGGTGATGTTTTCAAGCTAAGGAAACCCTAGTAGAAGATTTTAGAATATATGAACGGTGGTGAGAATCTCAAGGAAAAGATTGTATACCAATTGAGTTAAGAAAAAAGAAGACAATTAGAGAATTTTCAAAGTAGTTTTATCTGCTATGTGTGTGAAGTTGGATAGTGCATAGAGTGTTGAATAGAAGTATGTATTGATAAGTGCACAAAAATGGAGATAGAGAATAGAGTGTGTAGTATTGCAAGATAGAACAGTGATTGTTCTATATGTAGGGGAGAGTGCAAAGCAAGGATGTGTTGCTGAGTGTGCAGCTTCAACAACAAAGTGAGAGTTGCAGTAAGCGCAACAATGTATTGAATGCAACGATGCATGATCAGGTTTTGTATATCCATGTCTTATGCATACTTGTGTGTGTTATCATAGAGGTGGTTGTCTCATTGTATTGAGATGTAGCTCAAATTAGGGGATTGTAGTCTCCTTGAAGTTGTAGCTTCTAAATCAGGGTGTTGTTACATCCTTGGGGTTCTAGATCCTAAAACAGGGTGTTATTGCATCCTTTAAGGTGTTGCTCCTAAATTAGGTAGTTGATGCTTCCTTTGGTTTTAGCCCTAAAACCTTGTAACAAAAATTTCATTTATGACTCTAGATTTGAGCAGTAGAATCAAGCAACCTTTGTCACTGTGGTTTTTTCCATCTTGGGTTTTCCACGTATATTTTGTGTTTTGGGAATTTATGTTTATTGCATGTTTATGTTTGCATCTATAGTTTTCAATTTGCACATCAATAGTTTAAGAAAGAAAACTACACAAAGTATTTGGAGGTAAGGAAGTAGTCTCCATTAATTTTTTTAAAAGATAAAGTTTTTAGTATCTACTGATTCACCCCCCTCTCAGTAGATCATTGTGCTCCAACAATTGGTATCAAAGCCTTGGTTCCCTAGGAGGAGCTTAATCAGCTCAAGTAGATCTTGGATAAGGTGAACACAATGGTTAGTTAGGAAAGTTTACATGTATATGATGGACCTATCTTTGATGTATCAAGATATATTTTTTGGAGCTTATTAATGGGAGGATATTTTGGATCCATAGGATTTTACATTTGGATGTCAATCGTAAATGGATATATAGTTCTTGATACACCTCTAATAACTTAAGTTGAACGAGCAACATATGAGGATAATGCTACAACAAGAGATATAACTCTTCATTCAATGTCAAGTTTTGTGTTGGTCAAAGTCATGCATTTTCAAAGAACACATCAAGTCTAGAACAAGTTGAAAAGAATGTATGAAGAGGATTGTAAAAAGGAAATGAAGGCATTGAATCTAAAATATGAAAGTGAATTTGAAAGTTTGAGTACAAGTGAAGCTACAACAAGATATGATGAAGAAAAATCTACATCTAGATCACAAAAGGCCAATGAAGAGCAAGTTGACTACTTCAGAAGATCAAGAAATGGCTTCAGGAAATATGGAGGTAATCACAATTATTTTGTTTCTAAATATTTTATGATGAAGTAAATGATTTTGATAAGGAAAAGGATAGTAAAAATAATCTACACACAAGAAGAGAAACTTGTGGGTCATCTAATGTAAATGGTAGATCAGATGATGAACATGGAAGTTTCTATGGGGTCGACCCATCTCCAATGACCTCTAATGAAGAGATTCAGAGGTTTGATAAAGATGAAGAAGCTGAAACCTCTAGTAAAGAAGAAGAAGTGGACCTTGAAGGAAAAATCATTTGTGCTCTAAATGAGATTAAAAGTTTGAATTAGGAGAATAAAAAACAAAAACTAAATTCCTAGAAAGAGATAGATAGACTGACTAAAATTCATGATGAATCTGATCAAATGATAGTGAGTTTGAAGACACAAGTAGAAGAAGCAAAAAGAATAAAAGATGTAGTTCAGATTGAACTACAATCTAAATCAGATGAGTGCATGAAACTGGAAGTAGAGATACTTGCTCTGAGAAGAGATTTGGAGAAATCCAAGGAACAAATTGATAAAGGCCTAAAGTTGAAGGGTGGCTCTGAGATACTTGATGAACTAGTTAGATCACAAAATCCATCAAAACCTAAAGAGAAGGTTGGCCTTGGATTTGAGAAAGGAATGAGTTCCACTACTAGTATGTCTACCAAATTGTATGATAGATTTAAACTGGAAGGAAGTTTTTTTACAAAGAATGAGATATCCTGCACGATTTGTTCCAAAGAAAATATCTTTAGAAATGGAAGATCAGGAAAATGCACTATTGAAATGAAGAAGAAAAAAGAAGTAAAGAAGTTAGATGCAGTTAAGAAGAAAGTCGAAGAAGAAAAGAGCCTTGCTTCAAACAATAAAAATAATAATTATGCAATTCTTTCTTATCATAAGAAGATGATCGTAGCAGATAAGAAGATGGAGAAATCAGTTCCAAGGATTCAAAGAAAAAGAAAAAATACTATGTGATCTAATCCAAATGGAATCCAAAGGATGAGATATACAAAGAAGTCAAATCAAAGAATACCTCCTCGTCCTATTTAGAGGAATGCTATGACTGGGTACTCCCCATGTTTTAATGGTTATTGTTATACTTGTAATCAATATGGTCATAGAGCTAGAGATTGTAGGGTTGCACCTAATGGGAGCACAAGACATATGCATATGAATACATTGGCTCCTATAAGGAATATACATGTAGTATGCTACAAGTGTGACAAATTTGGTCACATAGCTAAAGAATGCAGATTAGATCTTGTGAGACTTGCAGTACAGATAAAAAGGAAGAATACAAGGAAGGATACATCTTCTAGAGTGAACAATGGTCCACATACTTGTGTGAAGAAAGAAGGTGTGATAGAAAGGAAGTCAAAGAAAGTCTAGAGAGTGAAAGGTTAGATAGAGGCAGTGATTCACGAGGATGCTTCTACCTTACATCACTAATTAATAGTGATGGGACATGAATCCAAGGGGAGTTAAATTGGTACATTATTCATCCCTATAAACGTGAAATGGAAATCAAGTTAGGTAAAACATGTTTTACAAATTTCTAACGACTTAGTGGTTACAAATTTATGGTCACATTCTTGCTCTTTGAAATGCTCATCAAAGGGTAAGAACAACAGTAGAAATGGATAGTCAGCTACAAAAATTGATATCAACCATTGGTATCAGTCATTGAAGAGAAAGTGGTGTAGATACTCTATTAAGACAAATGCTTCTTTCTTGCAAGAAGACGAGTTATGGCTAAAAGGAAAATATTCTGTATATTTGTTTTTAAGTTGGTATCAGATAATTACATATTGGTTCAGAACAAGTTAGTTGGCACAGATCCCCTAAAATGAAGCTAGCGAAGAATGGAGCAAGGTCTAAAGGGGAGCTGCTATTGGTATCAAATTAGTATTATACTTGATACAGTACAACCCATGATATCAATTGGTACATAGCATAAAGTGAACACATTCACATTTGGTATCAATTTGATAATTGGTATCAAGGCATGATATCATCAATTGGTGTCAAGTATATGATATCAATTGGTATAGAGCATGAATCAAAATATCTATAATTGATATTAGACTTGATTGGCACTGAGCATGTAATAGCACTTCAACTGGCATCAAATATATTTCTTAATTGGTATAGGGCAGTTGAAGCATATGGTATTTCCATTTCCAGAAAAAAAGGTTGAATGTACCAATTGGTATGAGAGAAAATATTGTTTTCAATTTGTATTAGTCAAAGGGGGTGCAAAGTCCCTTCACCACTACTAAGAATAAGTGAAGGTTGCAACAATATGGTGACCTGAGATAAAGAAGAGGAGAAAGGATGAGCAAGTGCTCAAAATAATTGAGCATGGGGGAGAAGAAGTGAGCAATGCTCAAAGTAGAGAATAAGAGAGAAAGTTGTGAAGATGTGCATGAGGATGAACAAAGGAAAATGAATTTCAAAGGAGGATATTAGAGAATAGATAGACCCTTTGCATGGCTTGTCAAAGGGGAAGAGTTCTTTTAGGAGGAGTGAACCCTTTACCATTGATGTCAAAAGGGGAGAAATTCATGCAAATTCTCAAAGAGGAGCATTGGAGGAAGAACCAATAGGAGAAATTAAAGATGATACCGGTACAAAAAATTAATTGGTTAATTAGTATCATTGAGCATTTAAGGTTTTTCCATCAATGATAAAGGGGGAGATTGTTGGACGATGTTTCCATTGATGTCAAAAGGTGATTAGAGAAGTGTGCTAATCATGTGTAGAAGCATATAAAGTTGTCATTGATGTCAAAAGTCCAAATTGTGCAAGGGAGATTGTTGACATGATGACATGAGATGAAATGGAGTTGCTCACACAAGTGAGGATGTTGGTATTAATGGAAAGTGTCATTAATGCAAAATTCTAGTTTAGTGGTGTGCTTAGATTTTATGGAAAGTAGTGTATTTGATGGTGTATTTATGTGGTAGATTGATTATGCTAAAGTGAATATCTTGCAAATGTGGTCATGAAGTTGTAGAGTAGAGGAGGAAAACAACTACAAATTTGATGTTTTTTTCTTGAGATCTTTCCAGAAAGGTATTGTGCAAGTCAAGAAAGTGAAGGATGCACCCATAAATGTTTTATTTCTGCTCTCTAGTGTTAGGGTCTATCAGTTAAACCTTAAGGATATTTGTATTCATGTTGCTGAGAACATATTTGTATTTTGATGTTGACCTAGATTGGAATTTTTCAGTTGCATTAGTCACAACTTATGTCTTTACAATCATGAGGGTGACCAACCCCTTTTCCTAGCGCTTTAAGGCTATATATCTTCTTCAGATTGATGTGATAGTGTGTGGTCAGTGAGAGAATGAGAGATGTCTCTTTAAAAGGTTGATGATCTTCTTATCGGTGAGACATTGATGTATCGACAAGAGACAAGAATATGTCTCTTTGACAACCTAATGATCATCTTATCAGTGAGAGACTGGGTCATCGAAGGGAGTTCAATGAATGTCTCTTCAATGGAGCAACAAGGAGTATGGAAACATTATCGGCAAGACTGTATGGTGTCGGTGAGACCTCTATCAATGTCTCTCCAACTTGGTGATGAGAAGGTAGTGCTCCAATTGGGACCCAGTCACAATGATGTGGGTGACAATGATGACGATGTAGACATGTGGCATGATGGGATTGAGTAAATGATAATCCACATCCTTGTTGTGGATTACAGAGCATTGACATGGCGATGAGGTGGAAAAGTGATCTCATCAAGGGATTTCATCGGCATGACTGATGGTCATTGGCGAGACCTATTCAGATGTCTCCTCGACAACCTAATGACCTTACCATCGGTGAGACAATGTGGTATTAGGAGGAAATTGAAGGATGTCTCCTTGACAACCCAATGACCTTTCCATTGATGAGACATCAGTAGTTTGGAAGGACTTTGAAGCATGTCTCTTTGACATGGTGATAAGAGAGTATGATGTCGACTGTGGGACCAAGTAAGGTGGATGTGGTAGTGATGCCCGGTATGATGAGGATGATGTGCATCCATGTTATAGTCATAAAATGAATAAGAGGATAACATGTGGCAGAAAGTGATAGTGGACAATGGCATGTAGTGACATGATGGTATGGGAACCACTTGTTTGCAATAGCAAGAGTATCGGTGTGACAACACTGTATCAATGAGAGTTGAGTTAATATCTCTTCAATAGCTTGATGGATATCTCATCAATGTGACTTTGGTGCATTGGTAGGAGTCTAGAAAATGTTTCCTCAACACAGCAATACATGGAGATTACTAAGTGGGACCCAATAATAAGGTGGCAGTGTTGGATGGTGATGTACGTTGATAGATGGTGACTAGTGATTGCTCGATATGATAATTTGCATCGATTGTTGCAAATTAGGTGGCAAAGACATGGATGATAGATGGCATGTGAGCCTATGTAGTTGTCAAAGTGAGACCAATCTATTGGAGAGAGAAGTTAGGAAGTCTCTTTGATGTAATGATGTAATGGTGTTCTATGGTGAATACCCCTATGATCGAAGAAGGAGATTTGAATGACCACTTATCCAAGGGTCAAGATTTAAAGACACATAAGTGAATGAGGATCACAAGATTAGGGCACGAGAGAGAAGATCAATGGCTAGTATTCAAATTTGAAGATCTACAACAGTCTGTTCTATGTGAACATCAGTTCTTGACTGGTAACCGACACTGAGGAAGGAATTTATTGATCTAGCTACACCAAGCGAACAATTTAATGAATATTTCATCTTCAAGGTAGCAATATAGATTGCAGATATGATCAAGATCAAATCATATCAAAAAAGATAATAGATTTAATGCATATCAGATTCTTGGTTTGATAGGAAGGGAATGAAGGAAAATTCTTTGCAACCGTATTAAATGTGCAATCAACTCAATGCAGAGGTAGAGGTAGACGTAGCTTGCTGGTGAAGTTTTCAAGCTAAGGAAACCCTAGTAGAAGATTTGTGAAGATCTAAATCATGGTGAGAATCTTGAGGAAGAGACTGCAGATCGGCGGAGTTAAGAAAAAAGAAGACAACAGAGAATTGTTAAAATAGTTGTATCTATTGTGTGTGTGAAGCTGGATAGTGCATAGAGTGTTGAAAAAAAGTATGTATTGCTAAGTATGCAATAGTGGAGATAGAGAAGAGAGTGTGTAGTAATACAAGATAGAACAATGATTGTTCTATATGCAGAGGAGAGTGCAGAGCAGGGCTTTGTTGTTGAGTGTGTAGCTTCAATAATAGAGTGAGAATTACAATAAGTGCAATAATGTATTGAATGTAATGATGCAGATTAGATTTTGTAGAACCAATTATTATGCATACTTGTGTGTGTTATCACAGAGGTGGTTGCCTCATTGTATGGAGTTGTAGCTCAGATTAGGGGATTGCAGTATCCTTGAAGTTGTAGCTTCTAAATTAGGGTGTTATTGCATCCTTGGGGTTGTAGCTCCTAAAACAGGGTGTTGTTGCATCCTTGAAGGTGTTGCTTCTAAATTAGGCAGTTGATTCTTCCTTGAGTTGTATCCCTGAAACCTTGTAACAAATATTTCATTTGTGACACTAGATTTGTGCAGTAGACTGAAGCAACCTTTGTCATTGTGGTTTTTCCCATCTTGGGTTTTCCACATATATCTGGTGTTGTGGTAATTTGTGTTGATTGCATGTTTGTGTTTGCATCTATAGTTTTCAATTTGTACATCAACAATTTAAAAGAGAAATCTACACAAAGTATTTGGAGCTAAGGAAGTAGTCTCCATTAATTTTTTGAGAGCCAAAGTTTTAAGTATCTATTGATTCAGCCCCTCTTAGTAGATCATTTTGTTCTAATAGTCATACTTCTCATCTATCACATCTATGAATATGTCTGCAACCCTGAAGCATATCTCCTTCACCCTGTCCTCCTCACCTCTCTAATCTGGGAGTGGCCTTGCATCACCTATTGAATCATCCATCAAGAATACTAGAGTTGGCCATGTTGCCGACCACCACTCATCATAGGCATCTGTGGTATCAACATTATCAACATCAGAGATTGGAGGCATATCATGATCATCATCATCGAAGTCACTATAGAAGACATCATTTGAAGTGAACTATCTAGAATCTTTAGGCCTCTGGGCACTCTGTAGTAATTTCTTGAAAAAAGGGTCATGCCATGGGTGGTGTCTGGACTTGTCCAAGCCGTTGTCCATGATGCAATCATAGTATTAAGGTCGTACTATGTAATCATGTCTTCCTATCAAAAACATGTCCAAATGTAATCTCCTCATTTGATGAGTCTCATTTGGCCACTATGGTACAAGCTAGTAAGGTCTCCATATGATCTCCTTAAGTCGGTCGAATTGGACTCTCCAAAAATGTAAGTCACCATATTGCCATAGCCACCACAATGGATAATTGAATGCTCAAGGATACCCTAGGGCTGATTTGCATGGAAATCCGGTCAATTTGGTGCATGTGATATGCTTCAAGCACCACACCTGTAGCAACGTATAGTGTACCATATTGTCAATATCACGAAATGTAAATTTCCCAAGATCATAATATAGATGCTAGAATGTTGTGCCCCTAGGCGTACACAATCCTATGCTCTGCCATCCCCTGAATTATATGTACTAGTCCACCCTCTAAGTGTTCTCCCCAGTCCTAAGGGATGAGAGATAGTGCTACAATGAACATCATAATATGTGCAATAAGTGGGGCCTACAAATATAGTAACATCACTAGATTGATTCATGGCCTCACCATACCATCATGAATTAGACCTCCAAGGCAATACTGCATAACATATTTTATCTCCCAAAATGACCACTTCGATAGAAAATATACTCTCTCACCCTAAATTAGAACTCAGAGTATGCAATGTACATCCTCTAACATGATGGTCATCTTGCCAGTGGGAAGATGAAACGTGCATGTGTTTACATTCCATTGCTCTTCCAGTGTCATCAACATAGTATCTTGGTACCTCATGGGAGGCATGAGGTATGCCTAATACAACCCCGTAGTATGCAATATATTTGTGTCCTCTACTGGAAGTGTGGGGGCTAGGTCTCAGAGGTAACTGATATGTCTGCCACTCAGATGCTACCACGAATAGGGAGGAATCTAACAAAAAGGAAAAAATATGTCCTATAAGCATTCTAAAATCTTTAATAGCTACATTAACAATAAAAAAAGTGTACTAAAGTTATTATAGTGTACTCTGCTTGGGGTCCTAGACACTTTAGACCCCTTTTGGGACACTTCATGAAGAAAAAGGACACTTTGCAACAAAAAGGGACACTTCGCAAAAAAAAGGGGACACTTTGCAAAAAAAGGGGACACTTTACAAAAAAAATGGACGCTTTGCAAAAATTTTCTCCAAGGCCCTAAATTAACCTAGAAATACGTACAAATCATAAAATAAATGTGTAAGGACAAAGCTAAGGCAAAAAAATCAACTCACCTGATAATAATGCTCGTCGTGGGCTACCTAATCTCGAAGGACGTCTAGTCTTGTAGGCATGTAATCTCATTGGCTCGACATATTCAATCACTCTTAATCAAACTCAAGCTACAAGAAGGTAAATGACAAAATAGTTAGAATTTACTTCACTTTTTACTCTTATATAATTTAAAATTAGGGTTTTTACTATATTATTAGGGTTAAAAAGTGTCTTTCATTTAGATTAACATAGCAGGAGCTAGAGAGCTCTATTTTTTACGCCATTTGTTGCATTGGAATTGTGATTCCACTCATGTTCTCATCAAATATCTATCATTTTGTGGTATGGTACTTGGAAATATCTATGATATGGCCTACCCGGTACGATACTTGGAAATATCTATGATATGGCCTACCCTATTCGATGTGGTTAGATTTCTACCTTGATTCCACCTCTGTAAAGAAACCATAATCAAGGGGGGCATACATATGTACACTTAAATTCAATTTCTAGAAGAAGTTAGATTAAAGGATTCTTGGACAACTAGCAAATTTGTGTTGTAGGATGCAGTTCCTATCTTTATGGTTTTGCAAATAGCTACAATGGGGGATTTATTCTTTTGTGTTGTGAACAAGCCTATATGAGTATCATTTTATGAAATAAAGTTTATTGTCTAGATTCCTTTAGGTTTCATATACACGTAGAGTCATATGGGCGCTAAAGTGGGGGCTAGATGTAATGATGGAAATTGACCCCCTTCTTGTAGATAGGGAAATTTATCATTTAATCTGGACCTATTTTAGTACCCTTGCATTAAATACCATTTAAATCATCATTAATAGAACCGTAAGACCCATTATTTTGGATCTCAAGGCTTATTTTAGCTAAAAACCTGACAAAATCATCTAGAACATCAAAAAATCTTGAAAACCCACCTTGAAAATCTAGGGTGGGACTCATTCGCCACCTTGGGCGAATGAGTCCCATTTGGGGCTTTTTTAAGTTTTGAGCAGGAAAATCACATTTTTAATTCAAATTTTTGGTTGATGTTGGATTTGGAGATCTAAATAATGGTAAATTAGGTGTTAATGCCTATATAAGCAAACTCCTAAGACATTTTTTTATCTAAGCAAGCATTTTCAAGAGCAATTTCAAGAGACAAGCATCAAGAACCTTCAAGCATTCTCTCACAAGAGCATTCAAGTTTCAAAAGCAAGCAAAGTTGAAGTCTTGGAACAACATTAAAGTGTTTTTACATGTCTTCAAGCTCACTTTCATTCAAGATCTATAATTTTCAAGGGTTGATTGTGGTTGCCTATGGTGAATCATGATGGATTCTAGGTTGGGGAGATGCAACTAGCCATCAAGTCAAGCCTAATGACTTATTTTCTAAGTGATTCCATCCTCCATTATCACTCTACATTCAACCTAAGGAAGGTATAATAATTGTTGAGGCTCATTTGGGTGACTAGAGATATCTCAAAGTGAATCATTCATTGTCATATCTTCATTCATGCATCTCATTCTTGCATATTAGAATAGGGTTGCATTGCATCTCAGATTTCCTAGTCTTAGAAACACTTGAGGCTAGGACTTATGTTCACATTTACATTCAAGTTTCATTATTTTCATCAAGTTTTAATTACCAAACTAGTGGTTTGACCAAGTCAAATCCCCCATAAGAAAATCAATTCTATATTTTGTTTTGTATGTATTTTTATATATTCGGATCTAGAAATCAGCTTGGAAGGGAAGGGAAGAGATTGGAAAATAGATCTAAACTTTAAATTCCTAAAAAATTGGAATGGGACTGATTCACCAAAAGTGGTGAATGAGTCCCACTACAGGTGTTTTTCAAGATGTTTGTAGATTTAGATACCCTTTTTCTAGAAACCTTGATCTGGGACTGATTCACCCAGATTGGTGAATGAGTCTTAGTAGGTCAAAAATTTAGATCTTCCAACATTTTTGAGCTTATCCAAGTTTTCTCCAAATTCCCAGGTGCACACATTCTATCCTATAGTTATTTATTCTATTTTTCATACATTTCTAGGTCATTTAGTTAAAGTTTGTATTGAATTAGGGTTTTGCATTAAATATTACATTTCATTTGTCTTTCCAAGTTCTTACTTGGTGGTGAACCCCTCATTATTTTACAATCAACCTCTAGGACAACCCTATTGCAAGATCACTTTCTCCTTTGCATTGAGATCTCTAGGGTCATACTTGAATGAAATTGGAAAGTGGGTGTGCTCTGTGTCCTAAACCATATGATAGAATTCGTACACATTTTGCAAAATTTCAAGTCCATACAATGGCATGTGTGGAGTCCAAAACATGGAAGGGTATGTGCAAGATCATCATGGAAAAAATAGGTCCTTAAGTGGCAAAAAATTCAGAAAAATCAGAGTTAGGCAACTTGACGTAAAAAATAGTATAAGTTATCTATATTATTTCAAAAATATGTAAGAATAGAATCTATAGAAAATTAAACGTAGTTTCTAAACTACTAGGTTTATTTTTTATTTTTAAATCTATTTGGTGAAAATTTGAAATTTCAATGTGGTAGTACACTTAAATTTCAAGGAAAAAAGAAGTAGTAGGTGTCTGTCTAACCACCCTAACCACAATAAAATGATAATATATTTTTATAAGATTTTATACATAAGTAGAGGACTCATGTCTGGATGTGATGCATATTTTTTTGTAATTTTTTCCAAGTAAATAATTATGAAATTTTATTACAACTTTTAAAAAAATATAAAAATTTTAACTTGGTCAAAAACCACCTTAACTTGGTCAAAACTTCATAAAATCATATATATTTTTAATCCTATAGTATGTGAAGTATAGAATGTGATGCATGTTTTGGATCCAAAAAATGATACCATTTGAAAGCTATAGATGTTTTTCAATCAGCCTATCAATCAACACTTTAGTCATAATTCAAATAGAAAACGCATAATAATTATTTATTAAATTCAAAGTAAAGTATAATTTATATTGGTGGAAAGCTGAGAATCTCCTTTAAAAACCCTTTTCATTTCATCAATTTTGGGTTAAAAAAAAGTCGTCAGCCACATACCCTACAAATACCCATCATATTGCCACTTTTTGGTCCATCATGATCCTGCACATACCCAGAGGTTGGGTGTTGAAAGTTGGGAATTTAGATGTGTAAATGAGTTTAGATGGCTATTTTGAAAGGAAAATGGTGAGCTTTTAATAAATTTACACATTCTACCATTTAATGATGATACCTTAATTTTACACTCCCACATGAAAAGGCATGATACAAATATAAAATATTATTTTATTGATATTGAAGATGAAAAATACTCATTTCCATCAATAGAAAGGGTCAATACATTTAAACAAGGGTTTAGTTTCAAGAGGAACCCATCAAATTTAGCATTAAAGTAATGAAAAAAATATTTGAATCAAAATTTCTCTCTATCACCCTTTGAAATTTTGGATCCAAAGTAATTTAAGAGGAGGTTTTAGGATTTTTGGATTAGATGAAATGGTTTTGAAGGTCTAAAGGAAGATTGAGAGAGCTAAGATATTGAATTTAAGTTCTCACATTTAGAAATATAACTTCAATCATGTATTTTTCATGAAACACATGTTCCTAAAATATCATTTTAAGGATTGTGAAGACTTATTAATGAATTTTGTCTTTTCAAGACCATTCCAAAAAGTGGGAAAGGCTTGAGATATGAAAACAATGAGTAAACTACCTTTTATTTACCCTTCAAGAGTAATACCCAACATCCCTTTGAAATGTGCCTTCCTTCATTAGACTCAAACTCCTCATAAAACTTAATTGCACTAAATGACCCAAGAATTAAGGACACCACAATGAGGGACTTGTCAAGAGGACTATATTAGCATGATAAAATGGGACAAGACCATCTATACCCCTCCATATAAGCCAATAAATCAAGTAAAATAATGAAGTCCATTCCAAAAAAAATCTCCTAAAATTAAAAGCATACCAAAACCATCTAGTAAACAAAAAAATTAAAAACCATCAAGCAAATTTATAGGTTGGGGATATCACAACAAATGAATCAACTAAGAATTGATATGACCAAACAAGACTAACCAACTAGGATCCATCCTAACTAGAAAAGTTGAAAGAGTAAGGGGAATGTAAGCATACTCAATAGCTCAAGTTAAAAAAAGTGGGGACCCCTTTTTTGTTGTGAAAAATATGGAGCATGTGTTCAAGACACAAAAAACATATTATAAATATATTTTAATTCATTGATGGTCACTTACATGTCAAATTAATATTTATTAATTAAATATAACACTTATGGATGCAAAGGGTCCTCCCCTCTCACAAAAAAACTCACTCTCATTCACTTACAAGGAAATTCCTCTTTGACTATCAATTTCAAGACATTGTAAAAATTTCAACAAATAATAAACCACTATACTCATTTTTATTTGACATTCTCCATCAAAAGAAAGTTACACAAAATAACAATTATAATTATTGAATTCCCACTCTCATAGGCATAGATACTATGCCTTTCCTCTACCTCTTTAACTGTTCTTCATCCTACTACATAGCCTCTTTCCCACATAATCTGCATTTAATATTAACATGGATTTATTTTCACCAACATTCCTTGCCTATACAATTCAACCCTATCACTCATCTTATCTTTTTCCTAAATTTGCATTTATACCAATGTGCATGTATTCATTTGTTTGCATTTTTTAAAGTGTCAACTCTTATACTACACACCCCTCTAACCTCTTCTTATCTGTGCAAGTTCTAAATTTCAACTAAATTGTATGCAACCCCTTCTCATTTTCAGTCTTTGCATCCCCTCTTCCCCATGGCGCTGCCTCTTCCTCTTCTTATTTTTTGTTTGCAAGAAAATAAACTTATTAAAATGGATGCATCGTTTTCATTTCTTGTTCTCTCCTCTGATGCTTCAAATTCTTCCCCTATATTGGCTTTTCTTCCTACTTGTTTATTTATTCTAAAAATTCCAAGTTTTGGTGCTAACTAGAAATTTTAAATAAGAGAATAAATAGTTTTTTTTTCTTCAATTTTAAATACTGTCATATTTCATGGTTCTATAAAAATTGAATAGTTATATAATCACATGGAAAATTTGGTGAATAAATAAAATTTATAAATTTTTGATTCCATTGTAATAATCATCCCTCTAAAAATCAATTTAAAGAAGAATGAATGGGCTAATTTGATGTAAGCAAGTGTCGACAAGCGAAAAACTTAAAGTTTTCCAATTTGCACGAAAATTGAATAGTAGGCTTGGGATGATGTGATTAGGTCCTCTACAAAATGATTTTTCTCCAGTCCTCATAAATTTTGAAAATTTAAACTTTCACTAGACGTCAACAACACACTTTTGACATTAAAAACACAAATTTCGAACGTTAATTTCTCCCAAATGGTAAAAGCTATAACTTTTATTATTTTTACACATTTGACATGGTACTACCAAGAATTTCCTTTCAAAAGGATTTTACTTGATTCCTTATCGATTTTCTAGAAACAATTTTCAAAACTGCCCATGGAGCCTTAAGACTGTGCTTGGGCGAAAACTTCAAATTCGTAGTTTGATTCCACAACACAGTTCCTTATGCTAAGAGATGCCCAAACAAATCCAAAGAAAACCAAAACTAAAATAAACAACTACAAATCTTTTTGGTTGATGTAGATAATTTAAATATCTTGTTTTACATTATATTAATTTTTAAATTAATAATTAAATATAAGACACAAAATTCAAATTTCTTGACAAATCTATACAAATATACAAATATATTTTTTGATAAAAATTAAAGTAAAAAACAATAAAAATTGAACTATGAATATTGTTTTACAAGAAAAATTAATAACTTTGATAGGATAAATTTATAATTATTATAAAAAAATCAACTTGCATTAAAAATTAACCAATTAAATGATTCAAACAATAATAATTTAAATGTAGAATTTCCTAATGTTGATGACGATTTCACTTGCTGAAAACAGGGTGAATAAATTCTTCACAAACAAGACCGCAAAGAGCCTATCCTTCTTGAAAGATATGGAACAAAGACAACCTAAAGGGGAATTCTGCATTTACAGGACAAAGATTGGCTTTCATTCAATCCCATGTCTCTGATAACTAGGTCATGGTTGCACTAGGGTCACTCTCGGGTACTGATGTGATATTGTTGTTAATCTCAAAGGGACTATGGTTTTTCTTTGAATATTTTAGTTGTACATTCAAAATTGAAATAGGAAGTTCAAACATCATGAAACCAAAATATTTTCCATAACATTTCATGAATATCACAAATTATTTTCTATCACTTAAGTAGATTTAGCATTAAGCATTCAACAACTTATGTAAAACAAAATATTTTCAACAAAATTCTTTCCATTCATTCAAATTTTGGAACATTTTCAAATATTTAAACATCTATTCTAAAACAAAAGTATAAAAAATACTGAAAAATTAAAATTTTCTCCTGGTTATTCTCCATAGATGCCCCAAAGAATTAATTAAAATAGAGCAAACCACTTTATACTTCACCAGATTGCTTCAAAAATACATATAAAATGGTGCAAGCTTTTAAAGAGAGGGGTTTCATTTCTGGACACCAAGTAGGCTTTGTATGCACCCTTAAATGACACACCATATAGTCTTGTTCGACCGAACTAACAAAACCAACTACAAAAGATACTGAGATAGGTAGCTATCTAATAAGCTCTTATATTAATTAATGTCTACATGCATAGAAAGTTTTAAATGCCAAAATGGTTCAGAAAATAGGAAAAAAGAACAAAACTTAAAAGTTTATGCTCCTCTGACATCCACAAATTCTAAACTTAAAATAAAAATGGAGGAGATGGAATTTTATAGAAACAAGACTCCATAATTTCAACTTAAAAGTCTATCTAGAGAATCAAAAATAACAAATTAAAATGTGGCACGTGGCATATGCCATCTATCATCAAGAAAATTCTAGAATAAATCAGGGCTTTGACTTCATTTGCAGCAACACTTTTCTTCATACTCTAGCATGATCAGTTTGCATTTGTTGAGGCTATCAGCTTCTTTCCAAAACACCAAAATAAGGAACATCTACTGGGACTGGGATCAACCTGCAAACACAAAATTGAAACAAAATAAACATCGCCACACTTTCAGTATCCAGTATCTGGTTCTTTCGCTTCTCTCATGACTTGGGCTCTGGGATTCTTCACTTTTCTTCAATTGATACTCTTGGAAGGAACTTAATACTTGATGCGTGCATTCTTTTGAAATCCCTTGTGTTGCTTGCCAAGTGAGCTTGAGCCTAATATATTCTTCAGTTACTTGGAGTATGATATCATTCTTCTGTGTTTTGTCTGCTTCATACTTGGCTATAATATTTCTGCACTGTATTATCTCATCAATGACCTCCTGCATCAACAATTGAACATGATCTCTATTTATTCTTTCTATCCATTCCTTGAAGGATTTAACTTCTTTTCCTTCCTATCCTAATGTTTGGGGATCAAAACCTTAACGTGCTAATATTTCAATAAATTCTTGATTTTCACCAATCAATTTTCTGCATCCCACAGTGACCTTTTCAAACCCTTTGTTACATTGTAATAACATGTAACCTTCCCATTTCAATTGTTTCTTCCATTTTTCTGAAAAATGAAGTTCATGTTCTAATATTACATCACTCTGTATTAACTCTTGGATATCTAACTACATGAGAATTGAAATGTTTCGCCTTTCTTCAATGACCTGCTCCTAACGAAGCCTGCATTCATCTTCAAATATTTTTTATTTCTCTGAATAGTGGTATGCTTCCTTTTACTTTCTTATTGCATCTATAATAAATTATTCTCCTTGCTTTAAACCCAGTACTCAATCCATTCTTCAAACAAATTCATTTTACGATGAGCTGCTGCAATTGAATCTACTTGTTCTTGTGACATCAATATTGGATTTTGATGCAGTTCGGCTTGCTCTCGACCAGATAAAGTTAATGACTTAATGAAATGTTCCAAGGTAGCAACCCATTCTTTCAATTCTCCTTTCTTTTGTTTGTATTTTTGTACTCTAGCAATAGTAGCATTTAAATTCATTTTTTTTTCATCTAACTCTTGCTGCCACGATGAGTGTCTAAGGTTAATACTTGTTATCTTATACTCCTTAGGAATTTTTTCATGTCTATCCTTATCACCTGTTGGAGTAGCTATCTGAATAGTTCTATTTCCATCTACATTTCTCTATATGACATGTTTTGTCTTTGCTCTGCGCCTAGGTTTAGGAGTACCTACTTCTTGTATGAAATTATTAAGATTTAGAGGTAGTACCTCCACTTCCATTGGAGAAGCTAATTCCTTGATTAACCAATCAAGGGTATCATCATCTTGTTGTAACTCTGTAACATTTCTTTGTTCTTTTTTACCACTTGTTTCAGGAACTTCTTCTCTTTGACTTGTTACATGTTTTGAAATGGGAATTTCTTCAATGATATTTCACATAGATTTGAGATTGGTAGGGTTTGACACTGTCTCTTCTGTTTGAAGAACTATATTTTCCTATCTATCCATATTTTCAACTTCATCTCTCTGAACATTATTTTCTTTATCTACCGCTACATTAGGATTCTCTTTATTTTCCATTTCATCTCTTGAAAATTGTGTAGCTTCTTCTTCTACAATTTCAATTTGAATTTCAGTTTCAGCATGGCCTTTCTCTAGTTCTTCAAAGACCTATGAATTTTCATCAATATTTGGCACATTCCCAAGCAAAGGTTGGGAATCAAGAGTATCTTCAACAATTCTTTCATCAATAGGATCTTGCTCTACAGTCTCCCCTATTTCCATTTCAAGTACGCTAGGGTTTCCTGCGTCTGAGGCAAGCATTCATTGAATAAACTCTTCTTCTTCAACATTTTTGGGGTTAGAACCTTCATACTGAATTTCTTCTGTCACTGGATGTGCCATGGGTTTATCTTTATACTTATTTTATTTCACTCTCTCCCACATATTACCCCATTTTTCCACCTGTTCTTTAATTCTACCTTCATCATCTTCAAAAAATTTCCTCTAAAGCTACAGGAGTCCCTCCCAGAGCTTGTTTAATACAAGCCATATTAACATAAGGTGGAGAGGTAAATAGTGTTGCAACCCTTTGAGATGCAGACCTAGTTTGAGCACCAACATTTTCTATTGCTCCTGTTCCTTCATCAATAATTACTCTTGTTCTTGGTTTTGTTGTAGAGGAAGATGCACCTTTAGGTCTTACTTTTAATTTGTCTTTACTTGTCTCTGCATCTTTCTGTTTATCATATGGTTTTATGTGAACTTCTTGTCTTGTAGTTTCAAGGGTTATTTCTTCAATTCTAATACTTGGAGCCACCTTACTAGTCTTTCTTTTCTTCTTGGTAGGCTCTCCACTTTCAAATTTCATCTCATCTCTTTGCTTCCTTCTTTTATCTTTTGAGAAGATAGGCCCAATTCCTCTTTCTCTCAAACCTTTGTAAAAATCATCAATCCAATGTTGATTATACCGTAAGACTAGTTTGGTGAACTCATCAATTGATGTCATATATTCCTTTCTGTGTCAGGTCTGCGTAAATTCTCCCTTCTTTCTCAAAATTTCTCTTGGTTGGGTTGTAATGATTTATACATTGCATAACTAATTCAAGAGCCTACATTGCTAGCGGAAACCCTCCTGCAGGAAATAACGCATTTGCCACAACATTCTTGGTGCATTGAGAAGCATTCTCTTGTAATAGTTGTGAATGAATTCCAATGTTGGAAGACCATCCCATATGAGTTTTTGTAACCACTACATTGATGGGTATGACTTGTGAATTGCAATACTTGAATTCATCTTCTGCCCTTGCGTCAGAAGTGCTCATTTTGTATAATGTGTTTTGTAGTTTTCAGAATATGTGTCTTGTGTGCGAGTTAGGGTTAAATTTAACCAAAACTTACAGTTTATAAAATTTTCAATCCATTTTTTTATTAAATTTAATAAATCAGAGAATAATCAACATTTCAATTTCTGAATGGAAATACCATCATCAATATTTTTTAGCTTGAGAAACACTTAACAAAGTATCAATTATTCAAAACATACCTAGTTTTAGTTAATAGTGGTGATATTTCATAATGCAACTTCAAAACCCTTGGTAGTTGTGTCTTGGTTTCTCAAAATTTACCTCTCCTTGTGCACCAATGTCATTTCGTTAATTCAATTTCCTTAGCAAATTTGCAATATGACGAAAAGTGGAGTGTTGCAAACGAAATTGCATGCTTGAGGTGGTCCCAAGTACATAGGTAGTTCACCACCTTCATTAATTACCTATTATTTCACATGATTTCCTAGAATAAAGGTGCAATCAGTACGGATTATGGTCCAAATCATGAACACCTAGGTTTTTGCGCTAGCTCATTATTTGAGAAGGAAGATGACGCGGTGATTATATGTGGCAATCAGATGTCATGCTGATTCTTTGTAAGGTATATGTCATTAAAGATATGTGATCGATTGATGGTCACCAGGATTAAAGCTTTCTGGTATTGCTTTTGAAAAGAAAAAATACCAGGATCTGGGAAATACCCTCTAAAGAAAGAGAAAAAAAGTGGAACGAGAGGAAAGACTGAAAAATGAGTCTAAAATATAGATTGAAAAATTTCAAAGTAGACTCTCTGGTTCCTGAATTTCAAGAAAAGGAAACAAATAAAAAATGCCAGACTTCGATAAAAAGGAAATTATCAGGATTGACAACTCCGACCAATGAAATACCAGACAGAGCTAGAATCATATGAAGATACCAATTCCCCTTGGAGCAAACATAGGACTTCGAGACTCTAGTTTTTGGTAACATATTAAAATTTGTGAAAAGACCAAAACATTGAATCTGGAAAAAAAAAAGGATATAACAACAGAGAGGCCAAGTGAAAATGAAAGAGAAATCAGCAACAAATCGAGTAGAAAAATGACGCCAAAGCAAATGAAAGCAAAAGAGGAGTAGAGAAAAAGGAAAAGAAAGGGGGGTCCACATTTTTCCAAGGGGAAAAATGGGGCATGTTGTGAGACCACACAACACCTAACTCGAAGTATCAATTTTTTTTATAAATTTAGCTAGCCCATTATTTTTTACTTCAACCTATTTTGTAAAATAAATGAATTTATATTGAATTCTATGTTGGAAAAAACTATGAAAAATATGTTTTATCCAAAGAAATGGGCTAATTTAATGTGCAATATATTAAAATTATGGATTTTAATGGATAGAAAGTGAGATTTGAAAAATTAAGCTGAAATTTTATAAATATAGGAGGATAACATAATTAGAAAGCTATTGTATGTAGTTTATTAGGTCAATATATAAAATAAAGCATCAATTTGAAATTATATTTTGTCTCAAAAAATAAATTAATTTATGCCATGTAATGAAAGAAAGCTTGGGTAATTATTTTAAACTTCCACTTCTCTAGTAAACCAAGGACTAAAAAAATGATAATTATATTTAGTAAGAAATTAACCTCAATAAAAGACTTGTGAATAAAAATTCCAATAAATATTTGAAAATAAAATAATTTTATATAAGGGATTAGCACTAGAATCAATGAAAATGAAATGATGTTTGTGTTGCTCTAGATTGAATCATCATAATAATAAAATTATTTTCCATGATTTGATTATTATTTCAAAGTTTGAACTTGGCATACAAAGTAATGTAGATTGATTTTGAGTATTTTCTATTCAATCCCAATTTTTATGGGTGTAATTTGTAGTGTGAGATTGGAATTTTGTATGCAATTAAATTAATAGAATTTGTTCCTAAAAAATGCATTCACCTTCGCCTTCTTCATATATAAATTTAGAAAGGTTTTGGATCATACTCACTTATCCATCATCAAAATGAGAATACAATAGTAATTAGAACTAAAAACATAGTTATCTAAATAGGAGAGAAGTGCAGGGATAGAGGAAGAAATGAAGCATGCAATGGATGTTAGGAGGGAGGAAAGAAAAAAAATAAAAAAATTCACTCACTAAACTATGAAATATAACAAAAAAATTATATTAATGAAAAAAAACTAGATGGTTTATTAGTAATTGGTTTCTTGTTGTTTTATATAAATGAGAATTAGATGAGATTGAAAAAAATATATAATCGATGTCGAACTAAGAATAAATCAATAGTAAAGTTGGTCACCTCCTCTAGTTGTGTTGAACCAACATCAAACTGTTGCGGGTTAAGAATCCTTTTGTTGTAGGTTGATGGGTTCTTGACTATAGGGGATTAGTCTTATTTTGATCTGTAGAACAAAGAGCTTGATATAGAGATTAATGGTTGAGAAATGGGAAAAAAATATATGACCGACCAACAGTCAATATGTAGAAAATGATAGCTCTACTGCTTTCGTCAGCCTCAAATCCCTGACAAGCACACTTTTTAGGCTCATAGGCCCATGAGAAATGTAGGCTAGTATCACGCAGACTTAAAAACACAATCGGTTAGGCATAAATTTTCAAGACACAATTGGAGGCCTTTCAAATTGGAAAGGAATTTGGATAGACACAAGAAACCAGTTTTTGATATATATGAGGAAGAGTGATTTCCAGATAGAGACATGAGATACCTTGATCATTTGTATGCAAAAAGTGAAAAAGATCTAAGGTCAACAATGCGCCTCCAAAACCTTGTGAATAGTAGGGGTTTTGGGCATGAAGGAGGTCTCTTCAATCCAAACCATTTGCATGTGGATTTTTGGGGAGGAAAAATCCTTTCAGGCTAGGCAAATGTAGTCTCTACCCAAAATAAGTGTTTTCAGCAAGGCATTAAAAAATTCATGCACATACCTCAAAATGGAGGTAACACGATTATCCACAAGCTACCTTCTCACAATCTAAAGGTGTCACTTCCTCCACAACAAAAAAGAAGGAAAATGTACCAAAACATATCCTTTGCATGTAGAGTTAGCTAAGGAACATGTAGAGCATTCCAAAGCTCATACCTTGCCTAGCTCTACACGAGGGCAAAATGAAATAAGAAAGGGTTTCTAGAACTCAATCTCCAAGATTCCTCATAATGGGGGTTTTAATGGTCAAAAGGAGCAGGAGAAAAAAAACATTTGGAGGTAAGAAAGCACCTGCACAAACTCATGATTTCAAATCTCTTTCCAAATGAAAAAGAGGAAAGACATCAAAGGCTAAAGCAAATATAAAGAAAAAAGAGCAGAGAAAATAATGGAGAAGAAAAGAAGCACAAAAAATGGTCTAGGAGAATAAAACTAGTAAAATAGGGGAAGAGAGTTCCAAGAATGAGGATGCAGTCTTGCCAACACAACAATAGGGTGTTGTTAGGGTTACCTTCCCAGAACATCTTTTGCAGCCACAAGTCTAGGATCTGAGAGAAAAGGCACTCATATGTAAGTTCTAGAATCGTACATTGGATTTAAAAAACTTAAAGAGCTTAATATTTGATGAATGGGAAGGAATAGTTAAAGTTTTCTATCTAGATCAAGGGAAAGGAATTTTTGTTGTTTTATTTTCTGATAAAGCTTATAAAGATGAGGTGTTCAAAATCAAATCATGTTCATTTCAAGGATTAGGTTTATATATGCAACATTGGAATCCAAACTTTAAATCAAAGGATTTTAATGCTTGTTTTATTCCCTTTTTGTTGCAAATGCATGCATTACCTTTGGAATATAGAGAATTGAACTTGATTGAAATGATGGCTAACCAAATAGGAATCTTTCTCAAGCATGAATTTAAGTTCTTTAATAATCCATCAAAGCCAATAAGGATGTGTGTACTAACTGATACAATCAAAATATTGCCAAAACACATAGAGATTACATCTAAATTTGGAAAATAGCAACAAGAAATCATATTTGAAACTCCTCAGAATGCATGTGATAAATGTCATATGTTAGGACATTCTAGAGTATAATGTACAAAGATTACACAGGACCAAGGTCCTATCAGTCAAAAAAGGGGGCAGAAAATGGAATTGAGCCAAGGTGGATCAACATCCAATTATTGTGTAGAGATAGTTCTTAAGTGCAATAGAAATCAATTTTCACTAGAATTTCAACAACACACTTATCTTCAGTCAATAGGACAGGGGAGCATTAAAAAAAAGGCTATTCACAAATTTACACAAAAAAGAAATTTCATTATCCATAGATTTGGGTAAATATCTAGACTTGTTGGAAAAAATACAAATGCGGTACACTCTCAACTTATATTCCCCATCTTTTCAGATTTATGAATGTCAGTTAAATGAAGTGGTCAAGAAATTAATGTTCCAAGATTCAAGTTTATTGATAATGGCTTGGCAACAAGAAGGTCAAGATCTACCATTGATTGTTTCAAAGGATCCATCTATAGATTCAGAATGGTTAAAACTACATGATATGTCAACAAATAAGAAGAAGGTTCCCGATGCATAATTAAAAATTATTGCAAAGAAGAACCTCATATCAGTAGGAGCATAATTAGTTGATGATATAGCAGAAGAGATGATAGAGGAGGGCATATTTTTGGTTTGTAGTCTCACAAAAGAAAAGGAGAAAATTACAAGTATTGAATCAGAGGAATTAAACTAGAAGGAACAAAAAAAATTATTTCAAAAGATCAAGTAATGAGTCAATCCATAGTAGAGGAAGTAGTAGGTTTTGAATTTATGCAATCTTTGTATGTATCTCAAACTCCATTTCAATCAGTGACAAAGAAATCTCCTGGAAAGAGAGGTCGAAAATCAAAACTTACAAAGTTATAGGAGGAAATAGATGTCAGTCTTTAGAGAACATTATATGACTCCATAGAAAACATAACCAATAAACAACCGAGGAGAGCTTGTTTCTCTCCTTGCATGCAATGAGGATAGTATCTTGGAATGTCAGGGGAATTAATACCCCTGACAAATGAGCTTGCATCAAAATTAGAATTGATAGATGCAAAGCTGATATTGTGATTCTTCAAGAAACAAAAATGTCAGTAGACACATATGAAGCCACAATACAAAAATGGAAGTTATGGAAATCAGTACAGTCACCTGCTCAAGGAGCATAAGGGGGGTTAGTGGCATTATGGAATCCAAAGATAGTGTAGATTCATGCAAAAATGAAAGTAATTGGAAGCTATTGGAAATTAAAAAAATTGATTTAAAGTTAGATTCCTGTTTGATATTTATGGGCCAACATCTACTTCTGATAAGAAAATCTTGTGGGATCGGCTTACACAATTAATAATTAGTTTGGGGGATGAGAAAGTCATTCTGGTAGGAGACTTTAATGCTATTGCTTCACTCCAAGAAAAGAAGGGGGTATCATTCCTCCTCCTAAAGTAATAGCAGACTTCAACTCTTTCATTAATTCAAATGCTTTAAGGGATTTGGTTCCATCTAAAGGCAACTTTACATGGACGAATAGAAGAAAAGGTTTCCTCCAGATAGGAGTAAGGTTGGATAGATATTTGGCCTCTTCTAATTGGTTCAACCTAAATCATGATTTGGTGTCTGAGATATTTCCTTTTATAGACTTGGATCACTATGCAATCTCACTCAACATTTCAAATGTTTCCTCTCCAAAAATCATGTCATCTTTTAAATTTGAAAGTATGTGGTTTAGATACCCTAAGTTCTTGGATTTGGTACATCAATGGTGGTCTACAACACCATATGAACAAGGAACTTGATGATGTTCCAACCGTTCAAAAATTTAATGTACCTTAAGCAACAACTTATAAAATGGAACAAAGAAGTTTTTGAGAATTTTTTCCATCAGAAAGAGCTAATTCGAAGGAAACTAGAAGAGGTATTTGAGCAGATTATTCAGCATGGTTTGGATGAATCCTTATATGACAAACAAAAGAACTTGCAAGGAGAATGGAAAGAACTATGTGCAAGAGAAGAAATGTACTAGAGACAAAAATCAAGGGAGTTGTGGTTAAGGGAGGGTGATTGCAACACTAAATATTTTCATGCTTCCATGCAAATTAAAAGGGATGCTAAGGTAATCCAATATATTCAAGAAATATCAACTATTAATTGGCTTACTAAAGAAGAAGATATAAATAAAGAATGTGTAAGGTTCTTTCCAAAACTCTTATCAGCACCTCGGGGAAGAAATGAACAAAATGATAAGGATGAAGCATATTTGCTAGAAACAATTCCAAAACTTGTCACTGAAAGTTATAATGAAGCTTTAATGAAACCTTTTTCATTATAGGAAGTAAAAAAGGGTAGTTTTTCTTTGGCTATGGATAAAGCACCTGGTCCAAATGGCTTTATAGCTCTATTTTTTCAAAAATGTTGGGACATATTGTGCTTTGATATATTATGGGTCATTGAAGAATCAAGAAGAATGGTACACTATTAAAACAATTCAATGTGACAAATATAGAAATCTTGCCTAAAGTGAAGGATCTGAATTTTTTTGTAGAATATAGGCCAATCTCATTATGTAATACAATATATAATATTTTCACTAAGGCAATATACTTAAGGTTTCAGCCCATCATTCCAAGGATCATATCTCAAGAACAAGGTGGTTTTGTTCCTAGAAGAGAAACAATAGGATATATAGTAGCCCATGAAACTCTACATTCAATTTCTACTACTGATGACTCTTCTATCATCATAAAATTGGACATGATGAAATTGTAGGATAAATTTAACTGGAAATTCCTGAAAAAAGTACTTTTAAGTTTTGGTTTTAGTGCAAAATAGTGCAAATGGATAATAACATATCTTTTAGGGGAAAAATTTTCAGTCTTACTTAATGGTTCTTTTACTAGTTTTTTTGGTGCATCTCAAGGTGACATGAGGCAAGGGGGTCTGCTTTCACCAGGTTCATATTCATAATCATGGATGAGGCATTAAGAAAATTCATTACAAGCAAGCATTTGTAGGGTCTTTGGAAAGGGGTCAAATTGGGGATACAGGCTTATTAGTAACACATTCTCTCTTTGCAGATGGCACCAATCTGTTTGGAAGAGCTACTATTGTAGAAGCAAAAATGATAAAGGAGGTTTTAGAAAAATATGCATCAACTTCAAGACAAAGGATAAATTAATCAAAATAAAAATTCTACATTCTTAACACACAAAAAGAGGTTGGTGAGAAGATAGTCAAAATTCTTGGCTTCCAACAAGAATTATTTCCTTGTTCTTACCTAGAAATCCCTTTCCTTTCAGGCCCAAACAAGGCAACATATTGGGTTAAAGTAATTGAAAGATTGAAATCAAGGATATTGCTATGGAAATCCAGATGGCTATCTTTGTTAGGGAGAATACTTTTGGTAAAAGTAGTCCTATCTTTGATTCATAATTATTTTCTTGCAGTCCTCAAAGCACCAAGGTCTGTGATATTAGAAACTGGGAAAATTATTAGAATTTTTATTTGGAAAGGTAATATTGATGAAAAGAAGAAGGTTCCTCTAATGTTGTTAGAGGGAATGGCACATGAAAAATGTCAAGGTGGAGCTAGAATTCACAATCTAGGAAATAGAAATAAAGCCTTTTGAGCAAAACTTGTTTGGAAGATGTATGTAAATACAAAAGCTAAATGGTGTAGAATTTTGCAAGCAAATTATTTGGATAATCACGATCCACCAAGAATTCTCACCATCTCTAACCCTCCAAAAGGATCAGCTATGTGGAATTTTTTGATCTCCTGCAGAAAACTAATCACTACATATATCTCTTGGGAGGTAAATAATAGAGAGAATAGTAAATCTTGGAGTGATTCTTGGAATGGAAACCCTCCTTTACAAAATGATCCCAATCTATCTCATTCAAGGGAAGTCTTAAAGTAGTCACGGGGGGAGAATTTTCTAGACTATGTGCAATTAGTTGAACCTATGTTAGGGAAAGTGATTTGTAAAAATATATCACACCTTGCTCTTTCTCCACAATAGTGTAATGGGCTGCAAGAAATATTGAACCAACGTGTGGTGTTTCTCTCCTCAAAGCCAAAAAAACTTATATGGTAAGCATCCTATGATGGAAATTATATAGTAAATCAAGGTTATAGGGATTTATGTCAGAAACCAGGTCAACTTGCTCCACAAAGGGAATTTTCCTTTTATTGGGATAGCAAGATCATACCCAAGGTTGGGAATTTTGCTTGGTTGGCACTAAAAAGAGAATCCTAACAAGTGATCAATTGTCTAAGTTAAAGATAGAAGATCCCTTCAAGTTCCCATTGTGTAATGAGGAATTAGAAGAGGTTGATCATTTGTTTGTTAAATTCAACATTGCTCAAGAATGTTGGTTTTTTGTTTTGAATAAGCTTAATTTTCAAACTCCTTTTCCAAATAACTTATGGGATTTATTTCAAAGTTGGTCAATTTTATTCAAATCCTCCTTTTTTTCATGCATTTCACAAGTGGTCCCATCCTTAGTTTTATCGAATTTATGGTGGGAGCATAACTTGCATATTTTTAGGAAAACAACATCCTCAATTGAGAAAGTGAATGGAAAAATTGAGAAGGTAGTTTCTGAGTCTATGAACACAAGTGTGCAAAAGTTTAAAGGCCTTAATTCAGTCTTCACAAATTGGGACAATTTGATAATACATAATTGGAAGAGCTTAATGTTGCCACTTCTAGGTAGTCTTTTGCAATCAAAGGTGGGGAAAAGTGACAAAAAGCACATCAAATGGAAGGCACCTCAAGATGGTTACATAAAAATGAATTTTGATGGGGCCTCAAGAGGGAACCCAAGGAATCAGGAGTAGGTATCTGTTTATGGGATTCAAGGGGAAAGGTGATTGCAATTAGTTCAAATCATCTTTCAAATGGATCGAATAATCTTGCAGAAGAAAAAACATTACTCATAGGTTTGGAAATTGCATGGAAGCTTGGCATTTCAAGTTTGCATATTGAGGGAGACTCCTTGGTGATCATTAATGTGTGCAAAAGTAAAACATATTCAAAATTGGAGTTTACAATATGTACTTGACAGGGCTTGGTTTCTATTGGAAATTCTTTAGAGCTATCAGATTACTCATATATATCGAGAAGGTAACAAACTAGCAGATTGTTTAGCAAACATGGGGTGCAATAACCAATAATTTTATATTGTTCAAGAAATTAGTTGCTTGAAATATTATCCTCAACTGGAGGAAATTATACAATAGGATACACTAAATCTTGATCAAGCCATGGATATGAATGCAAATTTTTGAAATCATTGTATATTTATCTTATGACATTAAAAAGGGAGGCTCGTTATAATAAGTATGAGGAGCTAATTGGAATCTACACAATAATGATTTTAATTAAGCCTCATTGTGCACAAATGAGGTTGGCAATTTACCATGACTTAGTAAGACAGACAAGTCAATATGCATTATTGGCAATTTGGTGGAGGATTTAAATTATATTACATCCAACTTAGCAACTTGTTTCACATGCATTTCAAAGCTCTCTCTAATCCATGTGGCAATATTGCTGCCATCTTTGCACTAACATGTGTTATTTGTAGGTACTTTTTTAATAATGATAAGATAGGGGTTTGTGCTTTCATCATTTTCCAAGTGGGGAAGAAGAAATCATATAGTAGATGGGATTGTCTCGCACAAACTATCTTCAATCAAGGATCATATCATATCTGGAGACCGTATGGTTAAGGGTTTGGGTAATAATGGTGGTATTCAAAGTTTTCATTAAAACTTATGCCGTCGATTAGGGCTATTTTTATTTAAACCGCATTGCATTACAACTATCATATATTGCATTCTCTAAATTGAGCGAGACGAAGTGGAAGTTTCTAGAAACAAATCAGTAAAGATTGAAGTGGGTGTGGCTGCAAGTGTTAAGGCTCATCTGACAATGGCTTATCAACCATGGAATTTTCGCATACAACTCAAATCGTAGAAATGGGAGAGGCTGTTTGAAGGATATCTGGCACAAGAAGATATAGAAATCTTGCTCAAACTAAATTATCCAAGGGTGGAAGATTCATTCTACACAATCATTGGGTACCATGTTATCAACCCCAAAGCAAGGAGAATTCTTTAGCCATCCCTGGTGTTGTCAATTTTTCCTTCAAATTTAATGGAATTATGTCAATCTTTAGAAGATGCTGAGAAAGTAGCAGAGAAGTTTGTGAAAGAGAAATTTCTAAAAGATAATGCTTTGCAATTAGCTATGCAAAATTATAATTTCTTTGAGGGAAAAGGGTATATAGGAGGGTTATTTCCTAGGAAATTCCTCAATCAACGTCAAGGTTTTTAGGAAATCTATGATGAGGTTAAGATTGCATTTGAATACAAAAATGATAATATCTTCTTGAAAGCATTGAATAAAAAATCTTAGTTTATCTACCAAAATATGGAGGCTGCTTTTAAAGAGAAATACTTCCTCTGTTCACATGAATGCTTGTTACTCATCCCAAATCCAAAAATGAACTAGTTGCTTATGGCAAACTAGGTGCTCTTTAATCTAGGTTCTCATTCATCTCCAAATGCAATGGTGGGTCATGGCATTCGCATGGTAGGGAAGAAGAGGAAAGCACAAGACTTAGAAGAAGACTGTGTTGAAGAAAAAGATAGTTGTGAAGAAGGCCAAGGAGAAAATTCAGTGGCTCAAATGGATGAAGATTAGTTTGGAATAGAATTAGGGTTTCATTGAAAATCTTGCAATATTTTTGTTCAGGATTTGGGTTTGATTTTGTAAGTTGGGATTGTAAGAAACAATTCAAATGCATAAGTTAGATAGTTAGTAGATGCATAAGTATAAAGGACTGTAATTAGGCATGGTATGAGATATGATATGGGGCAGTAATTTTTTTTTTTTCTACAAGACTCATATAAACAAAATGTTGTGTAGTATTTTGATGGATATGATTCAATACTCTAATAAACTCTATGTAAAGTTTATATATTAATATATATTACATGCATATCTTGCCTTTTATCAAAAAAAAAAAAAAAAGAATAAAGAAATAGTTAAATTTGTCTATGTGAGAGATAAATTATTAAGACAATAGTTAAAAGTCCATAGATATAAATAACAATAACATTGACACACAAAATAATCAAAAACTAAAATATTAAAAAAGATTAATAAAATATATAATTAATCCCAAAGAAAAATAATTATAAGTAAAAAATTAAATTCATATTTCTACAAATTTAACTAAACTAACTCTAGTGATTCATAATGTGAGTGTGATCCTATTAAATGAGAACAATAAACAAAATTTAAATATCCCTTTTCATTTTTTCGTTGGTTAAAAACGTGTATAAATAGAAAGAATGTAACTAACAGCATATATACGCAATCAATTAGGTCCGAGAATTCTCGGAGCATAAAAATGGTATTGTGTGTACGTTCATTCATGCTCTAAAATTCAACTTCAAATAAAAATCTAACTTTCTAGATTCCTCAAATGTCGTTTGAGGGAGACTGTTAATGGGAGTGCTACGTTGATGTTTTTGCAGTCTTCCTCAGTTTGTGTTATTTATCTTTGTTTAAAGATATAATTATGGCATGTGAAATTGCTATAAGCTGAGAGTTGTCCAATATATGACCAGAGAAAGGAATTTGCCTGGTATACTCAGTTATTATCGACCTGTAAAAGGTAAGCTTGGGTTTTCAGGACAAAAATTAAAGAAAACGGTAAGCTTATGAAGCATCATGCATAAGGTAAATCATGTTCTTAAAATATCATTTTAAGGACTGTGAAGACTTATCAAAGAATTTTATTTTTTTCAAGGCCTTTTGAGAAAGTGGAAAAGGCTTGAAACATGAAAATTATGAGTAAACAACCATTTTTTACTCTCCAAGACTAATACTCAACATCCATTCAAAATGCACCTTCATTCATTAGACTCAAACTCCTCATACAACTCAATTGAACTAAATGACCCAAGAATTAAGCACACCACCCTGAGGGACTTGTGAAGAGGACTATATTAGCATGATAAAATGGGACAAGATCGTCTATACCCTTCCATCTAAGCTAATAAATGAAGTTAAATAATGAAGTATATTCTAAAAAAAACTCCTTAAACCAAAAGTATGCCGAAACCACCTAGTAGACAAAAATCTCAAAATCCATCAAGCACATATAGGTTGGAGATATCACAACAAATTAATCAAATAAGACTCGACATGACCCAACAAGACTAACCAACTAGGATCCATCCTAACTAGAAAAGTTGAAAGACCAAAGGGGAATGGAAGCATACTCAATAGCTCAAGTTAAAAAAAGGGGGGATTCCCCATTTTTATTGTGAATAATATGGGCCATGTGTTCAAGACACAAAAAGCATATTATAAAGATCTTTTAATTCATTGTTGGTCACTTACATGTCAAACTAATATTTATTAAATAAATATATCACTTATATATGAATTTTTTTTAAATATTTAAATTATCTTATTTTATATTATATTATTTTTTAAATTAATAATTAAATACATTAGACAAAAAATCAATTTCTTAACAAATCTATACAAATATACAAGCATTTTTTTTCATAAAAATTAAAGCAAAACAATAACAAAAATTGAACTATGAATATTGTTTTACAAGAAAAAATTATAACTTTTACAAGATAAATTATAATTATTATAAAGAATATAACTTGCACTAAAAATTAACCAATTAAATGATTCCAACAATAATAATTTAAATGTAGAATTCCCTAGAAATTTTATAAAATAAGTGAATTTATATTGAATTCTATATTGGACAAAACTATAAAAAATATGATTTATTCAAGCAAATGGGCTAATTTAATGTGCAATACATTGAAATTGTGAATTTTAATGGATATCAGGTGAGATTTGAACAATTAAGGTGAAATTTTATAAATATAGGAGGATAAAATAATTAGAAAGTTATCATATGCAGTTTATTAGGTCAATATATAAAATAAAACATCAATTTGAAATTATATTTTGTCTAAAAAATAAATTTCCACTGAAAGCAAGCTTAGGTAATTATTTTAAACTCCAACTTTTCTCATAAATCAAAGACTAAAAAATTATTAATTATATTTAGTAAGAAATTAACCTCAATAAAAGAGTTGTGATTAATACTTCTAATAAATATTTTAAAATTTATAATAGTTTGATATAAGAGCTTAGCACTAGAATCAATGAAAATGAAATGATATTTGTGTTGTTCTAGATTGAATCATCACACCAATGATATTATTATTTTTTATTTGATTATTATTTTGAAGTTTGAATTTGGCATAGAAAGTAATGTAGATTGATTCTGACTATTTAATTCCAATTTTTATGGGTGTAATTTGTAGTGTGAGATTAGACTATGTCATATGCAACTAAATTGATAGAATGCATTCCTAAAAAATGTATTCACCTTCGCCTTCTTTATATAAAAATTTAGAAAGGTTTTGGATCACACTTACTTATCCATCATCTAAATGAGAATACAATAGTAATTAGGACTAAAAGTATAGTTATCTAAATAGGAGAAAAGTGTACGGATAGAGGAAGGAATGAAGCATGAGATGGATGTTAGGAAGGAGGAAATAAAATAAATACAAATAAAATATTCACCTACTAAATATGAAATACAACAAAAATGATTATAATAATGAAAAAAGAAAATGGATTGGTTATTGTTGTTTTATATAGATGAAAAAAAGATGAGATAAAAAAAAAAAAATGATGATAGATGTCAAACTAAGAATAAATAAATAGTTAAATGTGTCTCTTGAGAGATATACATTATTAGGCCAAAAGTCAAAAGTACATAGATGTAAATGTCAATAACATCGAAAAAAGAAATACTAAAAAAGGAGTAATAAAATATGTAATTAATCTCAAAGAAATATAATTATAAGTAAAAAATTAAATTCATATTTTTACAGATTTAATTAAACTAAATTAACTCTACTCTGAGCGTGATCCTATTAAATGAGAACAATAAACAAAATTTAAAGCATCACTTTTCTTTTTATGTTGGTTGAGTATAAATAGAAAGAAGGTATTTCTTGGTTGATGGTAATTGACAACATGTATACTCAATCAATTAGGTCCGAGAATAATTCTCGGAGCATAAAAATGGCATTGTCTGTACAATCATTCATGCTCTAAAACTCAATTTCGAACAGTGACTGTTTCGATCTAACTTTCTATATTCCTCAAATGTCGTTTGAGGGAGATTGTTAATGGGAGTGCTACGTTGATGTTTTTGCACAGTCTTCCTCAGTTTGTGTTATTTATCTTTGTTTAGATATAATTATGGCATGCGATATAGCTATAAGTTGAGACTTGTCCAGAGCATGGCCAGAGAATTCTGCTCTCCTGGTCTAATCAACCATTATCGACCAGAACAAGCTAAGCTTGGGTTTTCACTACCAACTATCTTATGTAAATTCACCGTCATGATAAATTCACCATGAGCAATTCATCGTTACGGAAAATTTGTTGAGAATTGTGTTTCAACCTTGCAAGCTTTTTTCAGAAAATTCTAGAATTTGTTTGTGGTAGTTCTCCACATGTTTATGTGTTGGAAAAAGGTGTATGAGTTGTTAAAAATGTGCCTTGTCCCTATTAGAATATAAGAGGGTTTTTTTTAGAGTATAAACAACTCATTGTATGAATTTAATGGGGGTCTAAACTAGAGGACAAAATTATGGACGAAAATGCTATTTTAACTTGGTTGTGGGTAACATGTGGCATGGTTGTTTTGCCCATGGTTTTGGCCCGTGGTTTTGTAAAACCACAAATGGTTTCCAGGTTGTAAATCACTATAAAAGGAGGGCTTGGGGAGGTGTTTGAATCATTGAGTTCAGTTTGCAAGACTAAGTGCTAGAAGGAGTCTCTCCGAGTCCGAGTTTGAGTTGTGGTGATGCGCTCCTGTAAGAACTTGCATTGCAAGTGTATTGTAATCTTCTTGATTTGATAATACATTGTGCGAGTTTTAGAGGGTGGGGTTTTTCTCCCGGAAGGGTTTCCCCATGGTAATTACTGTGTTATGTGTTTATTGTGATATTTCATTTATGCATGTTTATTTGTCTGTTGAAATCTCTGTAATAGTTAGTAGAATTTGCATAATTGTCCTCTCAAGATTAGCGTAGGAAGCAATTCCGCGCACCTTTGCTTCCTTACAAGTGGTATCAGAGCCTGACCAGTTTTGGTTCTATTTGTTGGGTATAGGGTTTTTTGAGCTAATCAAGGTTTGAGTGGGAGCTTGTGCAGAGTATTTTATTTTCTGTATTACAGGATTGTAAAGATGGCAAGCACGTCGGGGATAATTGATGTAGAGAATTTTTCTGGCACGAACTTTGAGATGTGGAAGCTGAAGATGGAAGATCTGTTAATTGATTGAGATCTATCGGATGCGGTGGATGAGAATACGCTGAGGCCTGCAGATCCAACTTTAGCTGCACAATATGATGTAATGGATAGAAAAGCTAAAGGTCTCATCAGATTGTGTCTTGCAGATTCAATTCTGATTAATGTCCATGAAGAATCTACTACAAAGAAGCTTTGGAAGAAGCTAAGTGAGATCTATCAAGCAAAATAACTTGTGAATAAGATTTTCTTGAGGAAGAAGTTGTATTCCTTGAGAATGGAAGAAGGTGGACGAATTTTTGAGCATCTGAAAGCTTTAATATGTTGGTGACTCAGCTGACCTCAGTTGGGGTGAAAATGGATGAAGAAGAAAGGTGCCAAGTCTTGCTATGTTCGTTGCCAAACTCATGGGACAGCCTTGTCATGGCCACAGGGAGCACTTTCATTGTCTTGAAGATGGAGGATGTTGTTGGTTCTCTACTTTCTGAGGAGATGAGAAGGAAAGTCTCTTTGAATGCCAAAGAGGCTTTGAGTGTTCGAGGAAGACCAAAAGAAAGAGGCAAGAACGAAAAGCAGCATAGCTGTTCTAAGTCCAAGAATAAGGGGAGATCAAAATCTCCTGGTAAGTCCAAGGCAATCTGCTGGAATTGTGGCAAACTTGGACACTTCCGAAAGGACTGCAAAGAGGAGAAGAAGAAGAAGAAGAAGAAGCAAGATTCTGATATGATTCTGAGAAGGAAGATGGAGATGCTTTCATCGCAGCCTTGGCCACTCATGCAGGTGACAATGCATGGTTGATAGACTCAGGTTCATCTTTCCACATGACTCCTAATAGAAATTGGTTTAGTAAGTATGAAAAGTTTGATGGTGGTAAGGTGTATTTGGGTGATAACTTTGTTCTTGATATTGTTGGTCATGGAAGTATTCGTGTGAAATTTTCTAATGGTAGAATTAGAAGATTTGATGGTGTCTTGCATATCCCGAGACTAGCAAGAAATTTGTTATCTGTTAGCAAACTAATAGATGCAGGTGTGCTTGTACAGTTTTCTGAAGCAGGTGTGAAAATGGTGAGAGGTGCTATGGTAATAGCAAGAGGAAGTAGATTGGGTACATTATACCAGCTTGATGCATGCACAGTTGAGTGCAATAGTACTTCTGATAAAATTGTGAAAAGGACCACATTGTTGGAGAAGGAGAGGGTTTCTCTTTCAACAGATGGTCATGGTTTTTAGGTACCCAAGGGTGCTTTATCTACCGAATCAAAGTTACCTGCAGACAAGACCATGTTATGGCACCAAAGATTCAGCCACATAGGTGAGAAGGGTCTACAGACCTTGAAAAATAAAAACCTTGTTGATGGGTTGAATGACTGCAATCTTGAGTTTGATTTTTGTGAGCATTGTATCCATGGTAAACAAAATCGTATTCAATTTTACTCGAGTTCTCATAAGTCTTCATGTATTTTGGATCTTATCCATTCAGATGTATTTGGTCTAGTTGATGTTTCTTCTATTGGTAGATCAGTTTATTATGTTTCTTTCATTGATGATTTCAGTAGAAGAACATGGGTTTATTTTCTTAGGAGTAAAGTTGAAGTTTTCAGTCGTTTCAAAGAATTTAAAGCAATGGTTGAGTTGCAGACTGGAAAGAAGATAAAGTGTTTGAGAACTGATAATGGTGGTGAATATTGCTCTAATGATTTTGACACATTTTGTAAAGATTGTGGTATTAAAAGAGAGAAGACGACTCTGTATTCTCCATAGCAGAATGGAGTTGCAGAAAGAATGAATAGGACCTTGATGGAGAAGGCTAGGAGTATGCTGAGTGGAGCTGGACTAGAACAAAAGTTCTAGGCTGAAGCTGTAGCCACTGCCTGCTACCTGATAAACAGGTCTCCTACATCAGCTCTTGTTGATAAGATGCCAATGGAAGTGTGGTCGGGCCACAAGCCTTCACTTAGACATCTGAGAGTGTTTGGTTGCGAGGCATATGCTCATGTGCCAAAGGAGAAGTGGACAAAATTGGACAACAAAGCTGTCAAATGTATCTTCATCTGATATAGTTATGGTGTGAAAGGATACAAGCGTTGGGATCCTGTTGCACAAAAGGTATTTTATTCCAGAAGTGTTATTTTAGAGAAACTAAGCCTTCTGCTATAGTGCAACCATAACAGATGGAAGAAAAGAAATATGTGATTCAACTACCTGCTACACCTGAGAAAGTTGAATCGAGGCCCTTAGAAAGACAAGAAGTCGAGGAGAGCTCTACGAGTTCTGAATCATCAGAGGAAGAGGGGGAACCTGAACCTGATACTGAACTAGATCTTGTTCGAAGGTCTAGTAGACAGAGGAAAGCACCAGAAAGGTATGGATATTCTCCTGATGATTGGAGGTGTATATTTTCTTTGAATGCTAATATTGATGAACCGAGATCTGTAAAAGAGGCTCTTGGTATGAATGATTCAGAGTCCTGGAAAATAGCCATGGAAGAAGAGATGGTAGCTCTTAAGAAGAATGACACATGGGACCTTGTACCATTGCCTGAAGGATGGAAGCCTGTTGGTTGTAAATAGGTGTTCAAAAGGAAGATGGGTTCAGATGGAAGCATTGAGAAGTATAAAGCACGTTTGGTTGCAAAAGGTTACTCCCAGGTTGCAGGAGTTGATTATGGTGAAAATTTTTCTCCTGTAGCAAAAATGACATCCATTCAATTTTTACTCTCTATTACAGCTGCTTATGATCAAGAGGTTGAGCAGATGGATGTGAAAACAACTTTCCTTCATGGAGATTTGGAGGAAGAAATTTATATGACACAGCCAGAGCACTTTGTGGTGAAAAGTAAAAGTCATTTGGTCTGTAAGTTGAAGAAATCCTTGTATGGTTTAAAACAAAGTCCTAGGATGTGGTACCAGAAGTTTGATACATATGTTTTGAGTTTGGGATTTGTGCAATCTAAATCTAATCACTATATATATTACAAGTCTGATGGTGATTATTTCCTGGTTATTGCCTTATATGTTGATGACATGTTGTTTATTGGCAAAGGAAAAGGTTTGATTGCAGAATTAAAATATCAGCTCTCAGCAGAGTTTGAAATGAAAGATCTTGGTACATCAAGGCATATTCTAGGAATGGAGATTATAAGAGATAGGAAAAACAAAAAGCTTTGGCTAGGCCAAAGTAAGTATGTTGGTACTATTCTGAGAAGATTCAATATGCAGGATTCTAGACCATTGAGTGTTCCTGTTACTATGGGAACAAAGCTTTCTAGCTCACAGTGTCCTACATCCCCATTCGAGATGGAAGAGATGAGTCGAGTACCATATCAGAGTGTTGTTGGAAGTTTGATGTATGCTATGGTCTGTACAAGACCAGACATTGCCCAAGTAGTGGGAGTACTTTCCCGTTACATGTCTAATCCAGGAAGAGCACATTAGGATGAAGTAAAAAGAGTTTTCAGATACTTGTGGGGTACCTCAAAGTACTCTATATGTTTCTATGGAATAGGAAATGAGCATTCCTTGGATATTCAAGGCTACGTGGATTCAGACTGGGCCAACAATGTTGATAGAAGAAGATCCACCAGTGCATATGTGTTTACATTATTCGATGGTGCAATCAGTTGGATGAGAAAGCTACAAGCTGTGGTCACTTTGTCCACTACAGAGGCAAAGTATATGGCAGCTACTCATGCCTGCAAGGAAGCCATCTGGCTAAAGAGATTGTGTTCAGATATATAGTTCAAACAGGGTGCAGTGACAATTTATAGTGACAGTCAGAGTGCAATCTGCCTTGCCTAGTGAAGAACCTGACATTTCATGCCAGGACCAAGCACATTGATGTACAATATCATTTTGTGAGAGATATGGTCGAGGACGGCAAGGTGAAGCTGGAGAAGGTGGAGACTTTGGTGAATGTTGCTGATGCATTAATTAAGCTCGTGAGCACAGAGAAATTCAGATGGTGTTCAGAGTCTATGGGGCTCTCGGCCCCTAGCAATTAAGTCCATGACACTTTGGATCCCCTGACTCTTGCAAGGTGTTCGACAAGTGGGAGAATGTTGAGAATTGTGTCTCAACCTTGCAAGCTTTTTTCAGAAAATTCTATAATTTGTTTGTGGTAGTTCTCCACATGTTTATGTGTTGGAAAAAGGTGTATGAGTTGTTAAAAATGTGCCTTGTCCCTATTAGAATATAGGAGGGTTGTTTTTAGAGTATAAACAACTCATTGCATGAATTTAATGGGGGTCTAAACTAGAGGACAAAATTATGGACGAAAATGCTATTTTAACTTGGTTGTGGGTAACATGTGGCATGGTTGTTTTTCCCATGGTTTTGGCCCATGGTTTTGTAAAACCACAAATGGTTTCCAGGTTGTAAATCACTATAAAAGGAGGGCTTGGGGAGGTGTTTGAATCATTGAGTTCAGTTTGCAAGACTGAGTGCTAGAAGGAGTCTCTCCGAGTCCGAGTTCGAGTTGTGGTGATGCGCTCCTATAAGAACTTGCATTGCAAGTGTATTGTAATCTTCTTGATTTGATAATACATTGTGTGAGTTTTGGAGGGTGTGTTTTTTCTCCCAGAAGGGTTTCCCCCGCGGTAATTACTGTGTTATGTGTTTATTGTGATATTTCATTTATGCATATTTATTTGTCTGTTGAAATCTCTGTAATAGTTAGTTGAATTTGCATAATTGTCCTCTCAAGATTAGCGTAGGAAGCAATTCCGCGCACCTTTGCTTCCTTACAAAATTAATCGCAAACTTTTAATGCAATGAATTTTCTATGGCAATGAAATGCTGGTGGTGAATTTTCCTCGAAATGAATTTGTCGTGATGGTGAATTGTTGACAGTGAATTTTCTGACGGTGAATTGCTGATGGTGAATTTACCTAGAACCACTGAACATTATATTGCATGTGCATTCATTCATGCTCTAAAATTCAACTTCAATCACTCTCTTTATAAATGCATCATTTATATTCGAGAAGAGAAAAAAGACCTTAGCACCTACAACCACATTCAATAATTGTTACAGTTATAGCCTGAAAAGTATTTGGTACCAGTTTTTTCTTCTTCGAAGCAGTCACTTCCCAACTCTTCAATTTTGTTTAGTACATGACAAGAGAAAGGAATCTTCCTGGTCTAATCAGTTATTATCTTCCTGAACAAGCTAAGCTTGGGTCAATGTCAAGCCACTGTTCTTTTATAATGAACGAGATATAAACACCGTTAATGGTCTTTTATGTCTGCTAAAGCTCTGAACTTTTAAAAGGGTCAAAATGGCAGTAAGTGCAGCAGCAATGATGATGTCTCCTTCGTTGCATGGAATGGTGAGGGTGAATGCTTCTGGGGTTTTTGACGTGAAGCCCAAGAAATCATCAGCACTTTACAAGGGACTTCAACTCAATCCAAATTCTTCCGGTGGTGTGAAGGTCAATGAAACTGCTTCTGATATTGGGTTCAATGATTTTGTTGAAGAAGAAAGCAGGAAAAGGTTGAGTCCGGACTGGGTGGGAAGGTTTGTGGAAGACGGTTTGGTGTTCAGGCAGTGTTTTGCGATAAGATCGTATGAGGTTGGTCCAGATAGGACAATCTCTATTGAAACCTTGATGAGCCATCTTCAGGTAAGGGAAGACTTTACCATTATGAGTGGTTTCAAGGCCTTTTCTTATGACTTAAGATAATCCAATTCCATTGATGGTTTAGTGATTGTTTTAATCGAGAAGCTGATTTATACTATTAAGACAAAGATAGTTGTGACTAATCATATATTGTTTGTTTTTCCGGGGAAGCAGGAGACGGCTCTGAACTCCATTAGGGTTTCTGGGTCAGTAGGAGATGGGTGGGGTGCCACCCTTGAGATGAGTCGGAACAATCTTATATGGGTTGTTTCTCGTTCTCAATTGCAAGTCGAAAGTTACCTTTCATGGTATTTTTCTGCTTAGTTTTTTTACTAGCTGTCAGTTAATAATGTTTTGAAGATTCATCTCATATAACAAAAATTCTTTTCATGTTTTTTTTTTCCGATTGGTTCTTTTACAATGTTTTGAAGATACATCTCATATAACAAAAATTCCTTTTATGTTTCTTTTTCTGATTGATTCTTTTACAAGTCAGTTAACAATGTTTTGAAGATATATCTAATATAACAAAAACTCTTTCCATGTTTTCTTTTTCTGTTTAATTCTTTTACAAGTCAGTTAACAATGCTTTGAAGATACATCTCATATAACAAAAACTCTTTACATGTTTTCTTTCTCTCCTTAGTTCTTTTACACGCCGATTAACAGTGTTATGAAGATACATCTCATATAACAAAAACTCTTTCCATGTTTTATGTGTTCAATGAAAGGATTTCCTAACACTCCATGGCTGCAACTATTTATTTTTTATTGATAAAGCTTGGACATTCTAGATTAAATTAGAGAGTAAATAGTTAAAGGATTTTTTTCTAGACTACAATTACAGATCTGGTGTGTACAGGGAAAAAGGAAAAGGTGATAGATCTAAAGGCTAGCGAGAGAAACTTTGCTCTATCACAAAAATAATCTATAATGTCAAATATTTATGTATATAAGATTTGGTTCTTTTATGTCATATATGAATATTTATGACTGATTGAAAGAGAAAATTTAAAAAAAAATCATAGAATTGATGATTCTTATGTGTAAGTGACAAATTTTAAATTTTTATAATTAGATAAGAGTAACTGTGAATATATTGCAATGCATATTTTATTTTTTATTGTATATAATTTTTTTTGTTTGGTAGTATAATTGTCCATTTTCTATTGATTGTTTTAGTTTGGATCTTAATATGTTTAACTTTTCTTAATTTTATACAAAATTTATCATTCTTTTTATGAATATTGTTATTTTTAATTATAAGACCTAATATTCAAACACACAAGATATGATCCCTTTATGTCACATAGGAATATTTGTGATTGATTAAAAGTAAAATTCATAATAATGTTGTAGAATAGATGATTGTAAGATGGACGTGGTTAAATCAATTGAGCTTATTAATGTAGGGAGCAACATGTTCTTATTTATAGTTTTAAGTTTAAGAATTTTAAAATTTTATGACTAGAAAAAATCAAGTGTAATATATTAGAATTTATAATTTATTTTTACTTTGTGTTTTTTATTGTATGTATTTTTTTCTTGTTTGATAGTGTGATTGTCTTTTGTCTATTGGTTGTTTTGGTTTGCATCTTACCATGTTTAGCTTTCTCAAATTTATGAAAAACTTATTATTTTTTATAAACTTTCTTATTTATAAATATAACTGCAAATATTACCACATCTAAGATGTGATTACTTTATGTCACATATAAATATTAATGACTAATTGAGAGTAAAAATTCATTAAAAAATTGCAACATGGTGATTTTCAAGTGTAAGTGTAGGTGGTTGAAGGGTGATTTAATACTTAAACATTTGGATCAATTGAGCTTATCAATGTAGAGAATACGATATTTTAATTTAAAATTATATGTTTAAGAAATTTAAATTTTTATGAGTAGAAAGGATTATTTGTGGATGTATTGGAATATATAATATTTTTTACTTGTGTTTTCTATTTTATGTAATTTTTTTCTTGTTTGGTAGTATGATTGTCTTTCCTTTTATTCAATATTTTAGTTTGATTGGTTTTCTCTCACACACAAAAATAAAATGATATGAAATATTCTTTTCTCTAAGATCTAGTTCTTTTCAATCACATATGAATATTTATGATAAAATGAAAGTAAAAATTCACAATTTTTTTTTAGATTTGATTGTTAGATGCGATTAATTAAAAAGTGATTGGGATATAGTGAATAAAATATTGTTTTTGATAAAGGAAAAAATGGGTTTTACAGGGACCCAAAACCACAAAGTTTACAAGTAAAATAAAGAAAAAGCATTACAGAATCCAAAACAACAGGATGACTGCAAAATAGAAAAGACTAGAAGAGACCGCAACCACAAGCTCGGAGCCAACAAAGGCCAGCACAAAAACCAGCATAAAACCAAGACTAACCTAAGAAATTTAAAGTATCAACAACCTCAGCTTCAAGGTTGCACATATCCTGGGTGCTCTTTTTGTGAGCCTGAATCTCTTGGGGCATAGAATCAACCTTTCTCTTCAGGTGAGCTCTCGTCCTCATTGAGATGCCAGCATCTTCAATCCTTTTTTTCTCCTTGTCCGCATCCAAATCCACCACCAAAGAACCCTGTCAGAAGTTTTCCATTTTCTCAACCATAGTGCTCAAAACAGTTGCATTGTGATTGGCAATTCTGTGGTTTTGCTCCAGGATAGTTTTAATGGTGTCCCTGATTTTACTAATTTCTCCCTCCAGGAACTTAACCTTAACCTCATTATCCTTCTTAATCTTGTCTGTGAGCTCAATATTTTGTTGAAGGCGCTCAGCCATCTCCCTCAAGTTATCCTCGGTACACACAACCTCAGCAGAATTTTGGGTAGCACCTTTAGCTTGCAATTCTTCCACTTTACTAGTAAGAACCATGTTTCTTAAGTTGACGTCCTTTATCTCATGAAAAACCCACTTCATAATCCTAAAATAATCAATTTCCCCATTTCTAGCAATGGTTAAAACATCATCAAGAAACTCCCATTCAGGCTTAAAGTACTGGTCTTCAAAGTTAAGGTTTCTAGGAAATATAGGTCTATCTTCTCTATCCGTAGCAGGGTAAGAGGTGTCAGAATCCTCACTGGCTTTAGGGGTTTCAATTTTATTCTCCAGGGAGTCCTCAGAGTAAGAAACCCATTTTTTAGCAGGGGGTCCTTAATCTTAAGTCTCTCTTTCTGAGCAGAGACAATGGGGGTTTTCACAGAGCTATCCTTTTTAATCAAGGTCTTATTCAGATGGGTTATCTTACTTGAATTTTTGGGGGAGGAATGGTCTTCCTCAATCCAATCAGGGTCTAGGTTATCTTTTTCCTCTAACATGTTGTTCTTAGTATCATAGTCTTCAGAGTCCAAAGCTGAGACATGGTTAGACAAAGCCGACATATTTTTAAAATGATCATAAATAAGCTGAATGAGGTCAGCATGCATGGGGATAAAATATTGTTATTCATAGTTATAAATTAAAGAATTTTAAAATTTTAAGATTAGAAAAGATTAAGTTTGAATATATTGGAATATGTTGCTTATATTTACTTGTTTTCTTTTATGTAATTCTATTAGATGTTTTGATTTGGATAGTAGTATGTTTGGATTTTCTCAAATTTATGTGAAGCTTATCATTTTTTTATAACTAATTCTATTTATAATTATAATTTCAAGTATTTTGGTATGTAAGATCTAATTCTTTTATGTCATATATGAACTGATTAAAGGTAAAAAATCATATAATAAATTAGAGACTTGGTGAATGTTAGGAGTAGGTGTTTAAAATATTGTTTAATGCTTAAAATTTTGAATTTATTGGGATTATTAATTTAGAGAATCTTATCTTGTTATTTATGATTGTAAATTTAAAATTTTAAAAAATTTCTAGCTAAAAGCTATGTTGGAATGCATTGAAATATGTAGTTTACTTTCACTTTTTTATTGTATATATATTTTTTGTTTGATGATATAATTATCATTTTTTCTATCTATATTTTGGTTGAGATCTTAGTATGTTTAGCTTGTTTGAAAATAAAAAATCATGAAAAATATGTAGGCTTGGTGATTGTTAGGTGTGGGTGGTTGAAAGGTGATTTCATAATTAAATATTTAGATAAATTAAGATTATAAATGTAAGGAACATGTTATTGTTATTTATAATTACAAGTTTAATAATTTAATTTTTTTATATTTAGAAAAAATTGTGTATGAATATAATGAGTATTTTAGTTTTACTTGTACTTTTTATTGTATGAAATTTTATTATTTACTTTGTAGTATGATTGTCTTTCTTTCTATTCAATTTTTTGGTTTGGATTTTAGTATGTTAATTTTTTCTTAATTTTATGTAATGTTTATAATTAAAAAATTATATTCTTATTAGATATATAAGACTATTAACAAATTATTATAGGGATATGATTGATTGATAGGATTGGAGAATGATATTTTGAACTTTAAATTTCAAACATCTTAATTGTAGGATTTTCATAAATGAATATTATTTTATAATTCTTGTATTTTTGATAAAACTTTCTTGTCATAATTTTGGTCTTATATTTTGAAAAAGTTTGATGTTAATTACGTCCTTAGAACTATTTTATCATCCAAGATGACTATGGTTGAAAGTTTTTTAAAATTGTAAAAAGGGTTTATCTTATAAACATTGCATTATTGTAGTTTCTCAAGACTAATATTTTGGTTCTCTAGGGGTGATATTATGGAGGTAGATACATGGGTTGATACATAAGGTAAAATTAGTTTAAAAAGGAATTGGATTGCTCATGATATAAAGACAAATATCGTCCTAGCACAAGTAACCAGGTGACATTACTTAATTATTCATATGTTGTTCTATATATTTTTTTGCCTTTACATAAGCAATTTTTTGGTGAATAGATTAGAATAATTTTGACTCTAATTTGATCATATTTTTCACATAACATTTGGGCAATGATGAATAAAAATACAAGAAAACTTTCAAAGATTCCAAATGTTGTGAGAGAAGAAATGCAACTTTATCTAACTAATAGAAGAATTATTGAGGAAGAAGGGACTCAAAAGTTAAACAAGATTGAGGATGACATTGCTCCATACATATGTTCAAATATAATGGTATGTACCTACTTTAAAAAACTTAAAAAAATATTTTAAGTTACACAATTTACAAAAAGAGAATATGAAATAAAAAAAAGTCTACCTTAGCCTTTATTAACATGATTTTTTATATATATATATTTATAGCCACATTGGACTGATTTAGATGCAAATCAACATGTCAACAACATCAAATATGTTAGTTGGATTTTGAAGGTAAATATTGGATATTTCTTGTGATGAAACATGTATATTTGAGTTCTCCAATTGCATTGTTTAAGGTTGTTCATAATGTTTTTTTCAAGGGATTAATTTATTTCTCTCAAATATAGATGCTTGTTTTTCCTATATAATTATGTGTTTAAATAATATAATGATAGATTTTATTCTAATTTTTATGAAAAGTAAATTATGCATTAGATCACAAGAACAATATTTTCTAATATTATTATTTTGTGGATTTTATAGAGCATGCCTATTTCTATTCTACAAGGCAATGAACTTGCTAATATAACTTTGGAGTATAGGCATGAATGCTTTCCATCATATACTCTTCAATCATTATCAAGTCCACAAGTTTGCAATGCGATCGATTCTACCCAATGTACATGTGCAAATGATCCTTTAGTCACATGTAAATCCTCTCCTACATTACAATTTACTCACTTGCTTTGACTGCAAGATAATGGATTAGAAATTCTTAGGGCAAGAATAAAATTGAGGCCAAAGATAATTAAGAAGGCCTACACCAACTAAACTATTGATATAAAAATGTTATATTTCCTATATTTCATAGGCTAAAATAAAAATATATATAAATTAGAACCACTAAATAATTTTTTTATTATTTGAATATTATTTTTGGGTTATTAAGATGGTAGATTTTTGTGCTTGGTAATGAAAATATATTTATATATTGTTGTTTAAATTGTAAATTTGTTAAGGATTTTATCCTATTTTTTTCTTTCTTTTATATCATGTTAAAAAAACCCCTTCTCATCTTTTTCTCAAAATATCTTTGAAGTGTTATCATGGTGATTAAAGATGCGCATGGACTTTGAGGAAGATGAATATCGGTGAATGAATATAGTTATGTGTATAGAAGAAAATAAAGATAAAATATTGATTTTGTATATAGAAGTAAATTCAAATATTTGAGAACTATTAATGAAACAAATGGTACATTTAAATTCATTATTTTTATGTTTCTGACTTTCCATGCATTTTTAAAGATTTGTTTATTAAAATTATTGAACTTAAAATTGGGAACCTCTTTTCGAATTCATGTTTGAATTATATGAGTTTTGTATGTTTTATGGCATTGTATCAATTGCGATTTTGGTTAAGACTTAAAGCTTATTATAGTTGAACATCTAAGGATGAAAAATATGACGATGTGGAAAAATTTTAGTTAAAAATTCTGGTACTAAATAATTTTTTCTTGAATGTGTAAAAAAAATAGTATTGTTTAAACACTTTGTTTTATCTTATATGGGAGAAAAGCTACTTGTGTTTTCTCATTTAACCATTCTTGGTAATTGACTATCCATTGAGGTGTAAATTGAAAGAAGATAAGAGGGTACAAAGGTATTATAAGAAGATCATTTCATAATTTTTAATTTATTATAAAGATTAATTACCAATGTTTGGCAATTAAACCTATTCTAGTACATAGTCATGTTTTGATTTATAATTTTATCATTCCTATAAATTAACTTCACAAGCTTGAAGTGATAAGATGAATTATTTTTGGTGTTCTTAGTGGCCCTCATATTGGGAAAAAACAATTATAAAAAATAATTTATAGTGAAATATGCAATATTTTTTTTCAAATCAACCTTATTTATGAATAAAATAACTTGTCATGATGTCTCTTTCATTTAATTTATTATTTCTACTATTGTCTTCAGTTATTTATATGTTTCTAACATATCATAAAATAGCTATTTAATTTTATATAGGTTAAATTTTTATGTAAGTAAGTCACAAGAATCATTCTTTTTCTACACAAAGTAACCTCATGTAAGAATAATACTACTTTAACTATGTATTGTGAATTTATTAACAATTCACATGTTTGTGGTAAAAATATATTGGTTATGAATGAAAGGATGTAAAGGATAGAGGAATTAATGTGATCATGATTCATATTATCACCTTTTAATTAATTCATCATGTTTGTACTCAAGAGCCCATTCTCACATTTCATGTTAGGCTAAGGGGTAAATTTCAAAGAAATAATTTGTATATTGATGGACATAAATTATTTATTTCTTAAAAAACTTTAGCAAATTAGGAAAGATAAAATGAAACAACTTACCCAAGATGGATTTTATAAGAAATATGCTATAAATAATTAAGAATAATTAAGAATGACAACCTCTTCAAGTGGGAAAACCTTCAAATATCTCTAATGAGAATATAATTCACATTATGATTATAATAAAATTACCTCTATCTTCGACATATACCTAATTATGCCATGACTACCACCCAAGTTAAATTAGATACATAAATATAGCACCTAGGATGATATAAATGTATATATATATAACTATAATAATGATTGTATAAGTTAATTAAGAGTTAAGGTAGCCACAAATCAACTACTCATAACCTTGTACACACCATGTGATTAAAGGTGTAGTGTAATGCCCCACTACGCAACCCCAAAGGAAAAATTATAACTAACATTTATAACACATTTTTTTAAAAGAAAAGTAAATCTAACATACAACACTTATAATGAAATTATACATACACATCTCCTAACTACCTCCTCTGGGGTAACATGACTACATTACTAATAAGTGATCTAACATAATCCAATTACTCACATAAATGATAGACATCCATATGAGATGACATGATAATACCAAGAACATAAATACATCAAATTTATTACAAAAATTTACATCTTTACAAATATTACAATGGTACGAAAATCCTTCCCATCATGAACGAGATTGATACATCAATGAAATAGAGTAATACAAATAGAATGAATAAAAGACATAGCATCAATGCCATCTTCAAATATGCTGAAGTACTAGAATCACTACAACGGTATAACTCCATGCATCATGAACTCTAACTAGGAACCCAATGGAGTGCATAGCATGTTCCACCCAACCATGTGGACCCTAAGGCCCACCCCCATGCTAGGAGATGACAAGAAAAACTCACAACATAAGACAGTCAAGCAGAAAAGGCTAACAAGACTCCACAAACAAATGATAGTCAAGAAGACAATGCTAACAAGACTCCACAAGAAGTACAACAATAAACATAATGAAACAACCTTTTCCATAAACATAAAGTACAACTACGTCTAGAGGTACAAGAATGGCAAGGGGGAAAACAACCAACAAGGCAAGAAAGGTTGCTAAAGGGAAGAGTGTCATCACATAGTTTGTTATGGGTTACCCTGACGTAACCTTCCTAGGCTAACAGACTTCCTGGCCACCTCTACTGGTCGTTGAACCCCCATACAAACTATGCAGAACCAACATACCTTTCATGAAGACAAGGTAGTTCATTTTGCCATTCCAGGTCTTCCCATCTCATCTCAAGCTTAAACAATCACTTGAGCCATGAGAGAGACATCCATTATCTTTTATTAATGTGAGATACTACCTAAACCACCTAATTAATTGTTAGTGTTTTCACTTGATTAAGAAACACTCATGAGTTACCCTAGACCAGCCACTTTGGGTGTCGAACCCTCATTGAGAGTCAATTCCCCTACTAGCAACAAAACTCAAAATTCACTAACCAGGTAAACCAAAATGCACAACATAAAAAGCCACATGAACAATCACATAAAGCAAGGCATACACCATCCCACACAAAATCTTCATAATGAAACAACTTCCAAGTGTAATGCTAAAACCCACACTATCAAAATCAAGTATAAGAGCAATAGTTCACAAAAAATAAACATGAAATCCAATCATAAAGAAAAATTATTCCCAACCTCTAGAAGTCTAAATTACTAACACACTGGTTTCCCATCGAAATACCAATTATAACAAGATCTCAAAAGACTATTCTCAATCCACAATTTATGAATCAACAAGTATAGAATAACTAGTGACAACATCACAAAGAGATCTTTAGCTCAATCAAAACTAACATAAAACAACTCAATACCAAATCACCCACAAATACCAATAGTAAATCAAACCACGGGGCATCCAAAGGAGACCTCAATTTTCTTATCTCATGATACCCAACCACTAATTACCAACAAACTTACAATTTGACTAATAAACAACTTTAAGAAAATCAACAACCACAACAACAATAGCCATTATATCAATAGCAATCAACCACAATCAATTAAAATCAACATTTGTTCACTAATTTGCTTATAGAGAACAATCTTAAACATTGTAAGTCATAAAAGAAAATATAATCACAATAGTTAGTAAATAGTCTTTAACTTCAACTTACTAAACCTCTAAACATGATCACTCATTTTATTATCCTATAATCACTTAATTATAAGACATTCATAATGAGAAGAGTTGTGATGGGATCATTTTCATCAATAATTCTAAATAATCTAATACCATGCTCCCTCATTCCATTGCACTAAGCATTGAATATGGGCAAGTGCCACATGTTAGAGATAGTTAAGATTGTCTAAAAATAAAATAATATTTTTAGAATCTTCTTGTAGCTGTTTTTTGAAATAAAAATATTTAGAGCTATTGTAAAAAGAAGTTTCCAAATTTTAGAGTCTTCTAGAAAGCAAGAAGCTTCTAGGCTTCAAAGATGTAATAGCTATATATGTGTGTGTTGAAAATAGCTGTTGTACACAGTTTTTTTGAATTAAATATATAGATTTTCAACTCTGTTCTGCCCTGTTTTTACCTGTTTTTTATTTATTTATTACTACTGTTATATTTTTGGGACTGTTTTTACATGGTATCAGAGCCAGATTCAGCTGGAGATTCATCTAGAGGTTCAGCTAGAAATATTGCTATAGGGTTTTACTACAGGAAAATATATTGTTGGAAATGGTTTGTTTGCAGGGCTGATATATTATTGGAGTGATATTTGGTTGCAGGGCTGTTATATTGCTGGAGTATTGCTAGATTTGTTTGAAGGCTGATTTTTTTTGCTAACATGGGTTCTTCAAATGAATTTTTTCCTATCTTTGATGGAAGTGGTTTTGCGGATTGGAATATTGCAGTCAAGAATGCTCTAAGAGAGAAGGCTTTATGGAGGATAGTAAATAAAGAAATTGGGGAACCTCAACAAAATGATAGAGAAAAGGAGTTGTGGAAATGCAAGTTGGAGCAAGCTAGAGGTATTATTGGTAAAGCTTTGAGCCCCAATCTAAATAGAAGATTTGTTGATGTTGATAATCCAATAGAGCTATGGGAGAATTTAGAAAATGATTATAAAGATGCAGACATTGCTAGCATGTTTAGTATAGAAGAAAAATTGATGAATTTAGATCCATCTGGTTTTGAAAAAATGTCTGATTACTTCAATGAAGTTACTTTTTTAAATGCTCAACTAAAAAAAATAGGTGTTGAATATGCAAAAATAGATTTTTAGTTGATTGCAATGGTTGAAAGTAAGCTTCCCCAGCCATATAAAGTATTTAAGGAATCAAGGAAAAGGGTTTTTCAACTAAATCCCAATACCCCCTAGCAAACTTTTGATCAATTTTGCAAGTCTGTTTTAGATGAAGAAGTTCAGCTTATTAAAGAAGGGGCATATTAAGAAGAATCATGCATATGCAGCCAAAAGTAATTTTTTTAGAAATGATGGAAAAAAGAATTGGAAAGGAAATAATAAATTTTGAAATAATGAAGGTTCTAACCATTTTTCTAGAAATGATGGTGCAGAAAAGCAAGCTGGAAGAAAGCCCATTATTTGCAGGTATTGTGGGGGTGATAATCACATGGAGAAATTTTGTTTGAAGAAGAGGGACAATGAAAGGCAGCAATATAAGCCCAAGCAAGAAAGGTTTAAGGATGGAAAGAAGGATAAACATAGTTTCATAGCTATCTCTTTAAAAAGGAAAGATAAATCAAATAAGGAGGTAATTGCTACACCTAAGAGTAAATCTAGTGTTAAGGGGGGATACTTTGCTTCAGATTCTAGTAAAGAATGGATTTTAGATTCAGGAGCATCATCTCACATGACTAGGGATAGATCTTTGTTTATTGATTTTTATGAAGGGAAGAATTCAAATCAAGAAATTTCTATTGGCAATAAAATAAAACTTCCAGTTTTAGGAACAAGAACTATTAATGTAACAAATGGGTCTTTGAAAAATGTTTTACTGGTTGAAGGATTGGGGGTGAATCTTATTTTAGTATACAAAATAGTTCAAGCTGGATATGAGTTTTTTGTCACTATTGATCAAGTTATTGTTAGAGATAGAAAAAATCCAAGCAATATAATTGCTATTGGTAGAGTTGACCATGAAGAGAATATATTTAAATTTGTGGGGTTTATTGATGATAAATACACACTCTTTCATGCTTTCATTGCTCAGACTAACTATATGTCAAAACTTTGGCATGCTAGACTTGGACATTTAAATTATAGAAAATTACAAGATATGGTTAGAATGGATATGGTTAGAGGATTAACAAAGATTTCAGCTTGTGAAGGTGTGTGTGAAGGCTGTGTGTTAGGGAAACATTATCGAGATCCTTTTGATTCAAGTAAAGCATGGAGAGTTAATCATCCGCTGCAACTCATTTATAGTGATTTATGTGAACTAGGCTATCCTTCACTTTCAGGTGCCAGGTACCTTCTCACTTTTATTGATGATTATAGCAGGAGAGTATGGGTTTATTTTCTTGAAAGGAAAAATGAAGTATTTGAGGTGTTTCAAAAGTTTAAGGCATTAGTTGAAAATCAAAGTGGAAAAAGAATTAAATGCTTATAGATAATGGGGGTGAATATTGCAATTATGCATTTGAGTCATTTTGTGAAAATTATGGTATTAAGGTGCAAAGAACAGTTTCTTATACTCCCTAACAAAACGGGGTGGCTAAACGAATGAATAGAACTCTTTTAGAAATGGCTCATTGTATGTTGTATTTTAAAAGTTTGCATAATAAATTTTGGGGTTTGGTTGTTTCTTGTGCTGCACATATTATAAATAGAATCCCCACTAAAGCTCTCACAAATATCACCCCTAAAGAAGCATGGAGTTGTAAGAAACCTCACATTGGATATTTTAAAGTATTTGGGTGTATTGCTTGGGCACACATTCCTGATGCAAAAAGGGAAAAGTTAGAACTAAAGAGTCATAAGTGTTTGTTTATGGGTTATAGTGAAGAATCAAAGGCTTACAGGTTATATGATTTGACAACAAACAAGGTCTTTGTTAATAGAGATGTGAAGTTTGATGAGCATTCACAACTTACAGCCAATCCCTCTCACTCTACAACAACAAATGCTTCTCTTTTTTTAGATATTTTAGAAAGAAATGGAGACTACATTGATAAGGATGAGTTGTGCACTTCTACAAATGATGAAAATACTATTGAAAATGAAACAACTAATGCTTGTAATCAGACATTTTCTGCAGGTAGTGATGATGAAGAAGATGACTTTTCAGCTAGACAAAAGACAAGGAGTGTTGAAGAAATATACAGGCAAGACTCAAAGATCCAAGGGAGGAATGGTAGTGCTCTCATGGCCAAAGTATTACAAGTAAATGAACCAAGATCATATGAGGAAGCTAGAGGGAAAAAAGAATGGGAGCAAGCTATGGAAGAAGAATATGATGCTTTGGTGAAAAATAAAACTTGGGAACTTGTGCCACTTCCCAAAGGTAAAAATGTAATTGGTTGCAAATGGGTTTATAAAACAAAATTTAAATCAGATGATGCTATAGAAAAATTTAAAGCTAGATTGGTTGCTAAGGGATTTAATCAAAAAGAGGGTGTTGATTATGAAGAAACTTTTGCTCCTGTCATTAGTTTATGTGAAGAGAGTGCAAAATGAAATTATTCTTCATGGGTTTCAAAAATGCAAATCAGATCCAAATCTTTATGTGAAGAGAGTGCAAAATGAAATTATTCTTGTTGCAGTTTATGTGGATGATTTACTCATAGCTGGACCAAATATTGGGTTAATTAATGATTTGAAATCAGATCTTAAAGGGGCATTTCATATGAGTGATTTGGGTGAACTAAATTATTTTCTTGGCTTGCAAATTAGTAGGCTTCATGATGGGTTATTTATCTCTCAAGAAAAATATGCTTTGGATCTTTTAGAAAAATTGAACATGCTTGAATGTAAGCCAACCCCTACTCCTTTTCAATCTAGAATTAAGCTTACTAAGGAATGTACTTCCAAGAAGGTGGATGCTACTTTATATAGACAACTTGTTGGTAGCTTGGTTTATCTAACACATTCTAGACCAGATATTTGTTTTGCAGTCAATATGGTATCTAGATTTATGCAGGAACCAAAAGAAAGCCATTGGTTGGCTGCCAAAAGGATTTTGCGATACATTCGTGGAACCATTTACTATGGTATACATTATAGCTACAAGTCCTCAATTTCTTTGATTGGTTTTACAGATTCAGACTGGGGAGGTGATATAGATGACAAGAAATCTACTGGTGGTTATATTTTTTAGCTTGGGTTAGGTCCAATTACATAGAGCAGCAAAAAACAAACAACTACATCATTGTCCTCATGTGAAGCAGAATATAGAGCAGCAAAAGAAGCTGGAAAGGAAGCAGTTTGGATTCGCAACCTTTTATTTGAACTTGGTTTTGCACAGATTTTAGCTACTCCTTTGTATTGTGATAATCAGAGTGCTATCCAAGTTGCAAATAATCATGTTTTTATGCTAAAACAAAACACATTGAGATTGATGTTCACTATATTCGGGATCTTGTTCAAGCAAATTTTGTTAATCTCTAATTTTGTCCAAGTGAAGACCAAGCAGCAGACATATTTACTAAGAGTATGCTTGAGGCCAAATTTCTGAAACTACGGGGCATGCTAGGCATGATTGAGGAGAATATTAAGGGGGGATAGTAATATAATGTTCCCCTCTCTTTTGATTTTTCTAGCCAATCTTAAGGGGGGATGTTAGAGATAGGTAAGATTGTCTAAAAATAAAATAATATTTCTAGAATATTCCTGTAGCTGTTTTTTGAAATAAAAACATTTAGAACTGTTGTAAAAAGAAGTTTCTAGATTTTAGAGTCTTTTAAAAAGCAAGAAGCTTCTAGGCTTCAAAGATGTAATAGCTATATATATGTGTGTTGAAAACAGCTGCTGTACACAGTTTTTTTGAATTAAATATATAGATTTTCAACTCTATTCTACCCTATTTGCCCTATTTTTTATTTATTTATTACTGCTGTTATGTTTTTAGGACTGTTTTTACACCACAAAGGACGTTTCTTACTCTCTCGAACCGCTCAGACTTCATTTGTGCCTAAGTATAGAAGTCTAATTAATAAAGTTTTGGTCATCACATGCATTATCTAGCACCAAGTCTTGAGGATAAAAGAGAATGGAGAGCCATTCAAATAGAATACAAATCAGTCGGGATGGAAGAAGTTACACAATACTTAGCGTATTTCATGACAAGGTTTCGGTTGTTGCAACATTGCATATGCCGGAGTGACACTTGAAAAAAGTATAAACTCTTCGAGTGCAGCATTGACCAGGTCACTATTGGTAAAGGTGACTAAGATAACCTTAGGCGGAAGACAAGAAATACTACAATTCATTTAAGATCCGGTTTTAAAATACGCTAAAAATAATATTCTAAAATCCTCCTAAAATGCCCAAGTCTACGCTGAGACAAGTTTCTTTACATCATATATCGTATGCATTCATACTATGGAATATACAAAAAGATACGCGACTATTAAGGAGAAAGCTCAAATAAATAGGAAGATTGAATGTAGAATGAAACTCAGGCTATGCATGTTGTATGTGGAATCATAGACAAGGCGGACGAACGGTTTGATAGAATGCCTCAAAGATATGTGATCTTGTGGAAATCCAAAATTATCCAAACAAGGAATCTACTCGACGACTTCAAGAAAGGCAAGGTCATTCGATTTTATTGCCTGGGCACTAGAGACTCACAAGAGAAGTAGTTTCAGGCTTAGATGAGGACTGTACTCTCCTGTGCGGTGGAACATAAGCCGTCTTTCTTTCTTCTGCAGTATTATCGGATGGCAAAGAGACTATTGCCGGCTTCCACTTCAAAAAGCAGGGGGCCTGTAAAACCGAAGCTATATCCATCTAAAAATTTCCGATGATTCAATTTCACCTCATAGTACCACCAATGTCAAGTTCATCAAGTAGCTCAGTCAAAACCTTGATCACTTCAAATTCAAGTACCATTGATGTATACTTCCCAGCAATATCAAAATCACACTGATAGAATTCACGATACCGGACCTTTGAAGGTTTGTCTCTCCTATAGACTCTTGCCATCTGAAATCTTTTCAAATTGTTGATGTTATATATAGCCGAATATCATGCAAGAGGAACAGTCAAATCATAGCTCAAAGAGCATATTTCACCACCCTGATCAGCAAGATCATAAATCAACTTGGAATCTTCGCCATACTTCCCCGTCAATGTCTCTCTCAACTCAAAAACAGGCATGTCCAGTGCCACAGCACCATGGCGCTTAAAAAAAACCCTGCACATGTTAGCCATGAGTTAGTGCATCTAAGCACCACTATCAGTTTCCCAAATTGCCAGCTGCTCGGAGTTATATTGTATGAAGTAACCATCTTTCCATCGCTCGAACGCATGAAAAACCAAAATAATGTTTAAGGCAAGTGGACTTATCAGTTACAAGAACACCCAACGCATGCTCTTCTTCCAGATACTTGCCCCTCTTTCCATGCAAGCGCTTACAAAATCATTATATATAAGATCACCTAAATATAGATCTTGAGTGACATGGTAAGGCATTGCATTTCAAGTTATTTATCATATTATTATTTATTACTTCCATTCATATTTTATTTTATTTTATTTTACTATTTGTGTCATAATTAATTTATTATATTATATTATTTCATTAAGTTCTAAATTTATCATATATCATGGCTCTTAATAAATAAATTTACATTAATTGACAAAGTTTCCTTTTGACCTGATAATTTATTGTAATGCAACAAGTAATCCCCCAGCCATCAATCAAATGATTTTAAATCGAATAAGCTAAATACAAGACAATACTGACGATAATGACCAACCAAACTGGGATTACTATCATGGTGAATCATGGAGGGCACTACATGTAGCATGCCCCTTCTTCAAAGAAACATTCTCCTTAACATTGGTCAATTGTGGATTCTTTTACATAAAATACTTATTTTTCCACAAAAATATTTGATTGGGGAATTCTTACACTTTATTAAATACTCTATGATTTTCCATGATCATAACCTCTTGGTGTTTGTTTGAATAATACGCTTAGGATCCAAAACATTTTTTTTTTCCTCATCAAGCTCTAGTAAATCAATATATACTATAACTCTTCTCCCAATAACCTTCAATAATGAAACATGGAAAACACACACACACACACACACACACACATATTAACTTAGGTAGAAACCAATTTATATGCTACACTACCAATATTTTGCAGCACCATATAAGGACCATTATACTTGGGTGAAGTATTGTTATATTATTTTTTTATTTTATAAATATTTTCTCATATGGTTGCAATCACACAAAGAATCAATCTTCTACTTTAAAATTTCTTTCAATGTGGTGTTGATCATCTTGATCATTTATTCTATTTTTTTACCATTGCTAGGTTCTCTTAGAGAGTATCAAGTACTAGTTGTTGATGTTGAATGTGCTCTTAAACTATTTAAACCTTTAGGTGTACCCACAATGAATAATTAATTGGTAGAATTGATACCCATATAGAGACAAAAATGGAGACATCTTAGAAGAAGTATGGAAAGAAGTGTTATGCCACCATTTTGCTAGTGGTAACCATTGCACCCATCTCTCTTGTTTCTCTAAATTAAAACATAAATGTTACCCTTAAAAAAAAAATTTGACCACCTCAATTTTTGCACTAGATTGGGGATGATATGATGAGCTACAAACAATCTAAGTATCTAAACATGAAAATAAGTCAATAGTACTTGCTACCATTGGGTGTGTCAAAAGAATGTGTATATTTGATGAGATGATCTATAACAATGATGATGACATTTTTAATTTAGATTTAGGAAAATTATTAATGAAATTCATAGATGCCTCCTTCCACCTCTAACATGGGATAGATAAGGGTTGTAGAAGACCTAGAGTCATAATTTTTCCAATTTATTTTATTCACATACCATGCACCTTGCTACAAATTTTTGAGCATCCCATTTTATCCCCTCCTAAAAGAAATTTTGGTGGATTATATGATATTTTTTCATGAAACCAAAGTTCCCACCTAGAGGAGAATCATTTAATTCTACCAACATCTTAAAATTTAAGGGTTAAGTTTTTGCATATGTAAAAATTATACTTGTATTGTTACAAAAAAATCCTTTTCATGTAATTTTTTTGATATTTTTAAATGTTGAACTGAAGTTTAGGTATCTCTACTCTTTACCCCATTTACCCAATCTAATTTTATTATGGAAATGGTATATAATAATGAATCCATGGGTTTGTCTGTCATCAACAAAACATCAACCATGACCTTTTCCTTTCCTTTATTATATATGATCGCAAAGTCATATCTCAAAATTTATATGACCCATTTTTATTTTTCTTCAAATGACAACCTCCATTATAAAAAGTATTTGAGGCTATCTTGAGTTTTATTTGTGCCTTAAAGTTTCCACCTTAATCCTCACAAATGCCACAAGGTGACCCATGTACTCTACTTCTTTGAATCCAAACACACGCTTGGATTTCTTATCATACAAATGATGCTACTCAAGAATTGTGATAACTTAATTTATATGTTTGAAGTGTTCCTCCCATTTTTTAGTATATCTTAGGATGTCATTAAAATTAAAAAAAAATAATAAAAAAATCATATAAATGGATTGAAGATAAAGTTCTATTAGAGTAGCCAAGATTGCTTGCAAGAAGCTAAGAACTTCCACAAAGTTGAACTGCATAAATAACAAAACAAATAACTATCATACAATAAAAAAAATGTGGAGCATATAAAATTAAAATAGGGTAAGTGCAAGAAGTTGGGTAAACAAAATATTCAAAAGGTGGAAGTGTTTTCCCTATTTTTGTTGGAAGTTTATTTTTTCATTGATGCCAATAGATCTTTGTTGTTGCACTGATGTCAACAGGTCTATGGGGAGATTTTTGGAAGTCTATGGAGATGCTTTGATTGGTTGCATTATGTTGTCATTAGTAGTATCACTGATGCCAACCTCTAGTGTTTCTTTGATGAGCATGTGTTGGTGATGTTCAACCTCTTGTGTGGTTGATTTGTTGAGAAGGTGTTCCAAATGTTGAGTTTGAGTTTATGTCACTTGGTTTCAAAGAGATTTTGAGAAAATTTGAATAAAAGAAGAAATAGTGTGGTGAAGAGTGTTCAATGTGATAGAGTTATGTTTAGTGTTTTTCTCTGCATTTATTCATAGTTGAAGATCTGCTTGTGTGGTTTGGATATGTTTATTAGAGGTGTTCAGAGGTGTTATAACCAAGGTTTCAAGTTCTGGATCATTGTGTAGAGAAAGTTGTGCTCACCAGTGTGTGAATTGTGAAAGCAGTGTTATCTGGGAGAAATAATTTTTCTTTGCATTTCTTTGTAGTTTAGTTTCTAGTCTTATGGATCTGTAAGTGTGCTTATATTGCTAGTATCTATCATTAGTCCAAGTTTTTTGTGTTTTGGTGCTCCATGAGGTTGTATTCAAGTGTTGCAGTATGTGGAAGGATAGTTGGTTGCGCAGAATGTAGTGCCCCACAGTTTTCTTTTTGTTTCTGACAGTTACTTGCTTGTATTGGACATTATGATACTTTGATGCATAGTTCTAATGATAGTTTATGATACTTTATTACTAATGTTTATGTTTATGCCATGCTTAGTAGATCAATTTAATTGATTATGTGGGCTATTATTGCTATGAGAATTATATGATTATCTGATGTATGTTCTTATCATGTTATTAGTATTTGATTGTTGTGTGTTTATGTACTATGGTGAAGGGGAACAGGGTTGCATCACTCACTTACGAGTGCCTTATGACGCTACGATTTTCCCTTCATGGTGTGTTTGCCTATTTGTCTATGTACATCCTGAACTGTGTGGTTTGTTGCAAGCTGTAGGTACTAGGCATCGACTCCACTTGAATTTCCAAGTTTGAGCGTGCCTTAATCCCAATGGAGATTGTTGATTTGGAGATAACATCTAGTCCCCTATGTTGATCCATCATCTTGGATGAGGATGAGTATTTGTTTAATGTTCCCTGTCTATATGGTTAGTTTGAGTTGGCATGTCTGTGTCGTTACATATTGCCTTTCATTTTGCTTCAAGTTAAGGTACTGTTTGGTATTATGTTCATTTGAGTTAATTGTTTGATTAGTGCTTGATTGATCATTATATTAAAATAAAAATAATAATTGTGGATAAAAGATATTTGATAACTTAAATAAAAAATTATTAATTTTTTATTTGAATTAAATAAATTAAAATGTATGGTTTAATAAAGAAGTATTTAAATAAATATATTTTAATTATTGTATGGTGCAAGAAAATTAAAATGAAAGGATTAAATTTATAAGGTGTGGAAATCTCATTTACTAATTATATCCCTTAGTTTCCAAAATAATTTAATAGAATAAAATAATTATAAAAAGGTGTGGAATAAGAGGAATAATTAAATTACTTTCATCACTATATTCAAATGGAATAACATACATCAATGAATCAAAGTATATCAAAACAAGGCTATACCTTTACATAATCTAGCCATGAAAGCTTACACAAAGATACACAATACACATAAATTCAAATACTCTAATGCAAATTAAGGAAACAACAAAATCATCAATGCATCCACAAAAGAACCATAACACAAATAATTTCATGAGTGGAAAACCCTCGTAGGGATGAAAAACCACTCATAAAAGTGTCTTGATGGCTTAATGAAATACCTCATTGAAAAATCTGCACTACTTACAGAATCTCGCTGGTTACAAGATGCCTCACTAGCAATGATCATATTGTCTCACTAACATGACCATTCATTACATATTTCTAGATATCATGAATATCACACATAACAAGGAGCATATGGAAGTTCTTATACAAGACACACAAGTCTACAAGCAACATTTTCAAGTTTCACCGATGTATTATCCTTGCATATGAAATTAGGGTAAGGCCAACACTATCATGAATCACTCCCAAGTATTTACAAATAAGACAATTCTCCTCCAATGACCTCTTAAATATCACACAAGTACATTGAAAGTAGTAAGCCAATCACATGGAAAGCTTCATGAAAGTAATCCTAGCCCTACTAGAATGCACACATACCTATGCGATTATAACAAGAATGCTTACTTCTAAACTCATTGATTCCTAGAGGTTTCAACAATAAGAGAATAATACTATAAAAGAGTTAAGAAGGTATAGCTCATGCATTTATGAGAATACATATATAAGCTAGAGAATAAATGAATATACGTTCTTATAAAATCAATAGCTCAATTTACTTTGCTAAAAAAAAAGAAGTTAAATTCGTATTTCTAATTATATAGAGAAAAGGCTTTCCATATGTATTCACTTATGCTGCACAATTACTATGTGATACACACAAAATAAATTAGAAATTATTATTTTCATAAACAATAGAAGCAAAATAATTCCAACATTGATCTTCTAAAATGGAAATGTATAACAAGTTACTATGAATAGACAAACCAAATTATGACATGAATCATGATATACAAATTCTCAGAAATACTACAAATACAACTTAAATAATATTTTTAAAAGGAAAATAAAATACTATTATTATCGACAATATAATTAGAATTCCATAGAACAAAAGAAATTTTAAAAACAAGTACATACTTGCAATGTTAAAAGACAATTACAATTTACAAAAAATCGATAAAGTAAACATAACTTGTCAAACTAGCACATACAAAATGCATTAAAGTCTCAACTTACCTTGACTAGTGTGTGGCGACTTTAAAAGCCACATTCATAATTACATGGAAAAGACCTCCAACACAGTCAGTGAATGACATATTTTCTACTAACCTGAGTTTTGTGAAATAGATGGAATAAAATAATGCCAAATGTGTTTGATAATGCATAAAATTATGACTATCTACATTGTAAAGCATGAAAACCAACTAACATTTGGATAACTTTCCTACATAAGAAGATCATACAACCTAAGTTTGTTCTTCTCTTGAGATTCAATCAGTTAAAAAAAAAAATCACAATGTAAAGCAATAATTTAGCATTCTCCTTTTGTACCCTATGTTGTTTGCCTGGCGATTGAATGGTGGTTAAACTTTTGATGTCGTACATTATCTTCACCAAGCCTCTAATGGAACAACATGGCACTGACTTACTTCTCATTTCCATGGCCTTTCTTTTGAAAATGACCCCCATGTACATGGCTCGCAAGCCATCCCAATCAAATGATGATGATGAGGAACAAGGAAAGGCTTTAGTTTCATAATTTCATGATTTCACATTGGGCGTAGTATTATACATCATTTAGATGAAAACCCTAATTTTAGTGGCATTGAATGGAGTAGAATCATGCCGAAAGAATTTTACCCATTTTGAGAGGAGTTGGAAAATCACTCTCCCTCTACTCACAGCATCACTAAACAAGGCTAAAATAAAGCTAAAATGAAGGTCTTCAGATTTCACAGTAGTTACACCATTTTTTTTAAATATAGCTAGAACTTTTAGAAAGAAAATAATAGTTTGGTTTTAAAAATAGGATCTTCTAGAAGTTTGTAAAAGTGATAGTGGATGAATGCATATAATATCTAATTTTTAGGAAGATTCAAGGAAATGGGATTTTCAATCATTTGTACCTTGGTGAAAAGAAAAGGATCTCTAACCTCTCTATGTGTACAACTTGTGTGTATGAAAAATAAGTGCATAAAGGAATTTAAATGAAATATTCAAACACACCAATAAGACATTTAATAAAATAGAATATAAAAGGAGTAAAGAAGTGCAAACTCTATTCCGCTTCCATTGTCGTCCTATTGTCCTCTATCTTTAGTGTTTTTGTAGATTCTAGCCTTGTGTTCTCAGATTGTATGGCTAGGCTCAACAAACTGTCTTCCTAAAGAACGATATTTTGATATGATATGCAAGATTAAGCTATGATGATGGTGATAAACTTGAAATTAAAATGATTGAATGAACTAAGTGCATGAATTCTACTTAATTGCCTATTACCAATGCTTGGATTCACACAGGTATTTATAGATTTTTCAAATGATTTTGATTGGCTGATATGATCAATGGTTGTGATAATTCCTGGCAGATCGAATGGTTGAAGAAAGATGAAACTGAAGGAGAGGATAGAAGAACCCTAAAATCAGATTTTTCTATTTTATTATGAAAGAGGAAAAAGAAGGGAAGATAAGAATAAAAGAAAGATTAAAAGCTGATAAATAATTAATTAAAAAAAAATCAATTATTTATTTGTGGAGGACATTCAGCTTTTCTTAATTAAATAAAATATTTAATTAAGCTTTTAAAAGCAGAAGAAAACTTGTGGTGAGAAAAGAGCTTTAATCAGTTTTATTGAAAAAAAGCAGAATATCTCATAATTAAATAAAATATTTAATTATGATATGAGAAGATTGCACAATTAGGTTAAAATACCTAATTTTGGATTTAGAAAGAAATCATAAGATATTTTTAATTAAATAAGATCTATTTAATTAAATCACTTTTATGAAATTAATTAAATGAAACATTTAATTAATTAGAAGAAGAATTAAAATAGAAGAAAGGGGAAATATTTAAACTTAATTAAATCAAAAGATTTAATTTAAATTCAAACAGTGATAATTAATTTAAATAAATAGAATGTATTTATTTAATTAATTAAGTGGACATGTGAAAATAATTAAATAAAGTAAATTTATTTAATTAGGAAAGAAGAATAAGATGAATGAACAATATAATTAAATTAATTAAATTTAATCATATGTAGAGGACTTTTAGAAAAATTAATTAAATAATAAATATTTAATTAATTGCCAGGATTATAGACATAACCATTTTTATGCGTATACACAACTAAAAAGTTTCCCAAAGCATGCTTAATCCTACTAGAATTGAATTAAAAATAGACTAGTTAAGTAGAAGATGGTGATATCCAATTTTTATCCTTGTTTTGACTGGATTTTTTTTTTTGTGAAACATCCACACTACGCTTACACTTTTCCCTAATCTTTTTGCAAAGAATCCTTACGCTTCTTCCTCAACTCTTACAAAACATGTCACTATTTATCCATTCAGGGGAATATATAAACCCAATAGTATTAAATATAATATAATTATATAGGAATATATATTTATGCATAATATTATTGTTTTCACTACTGGAAAGTAAATAAAATTTCATTAATTTCCTAAGAATAATTTTGTATTCAGAAAGGAGATTTCAGTTGTAGCAGAATGGTAATATACAATGCACATATATGTATATATATAGAGACGTATATGGTGCATAATTTCATACAAAAATTACACATTTGAAGAGGAAATTGAATTCAACGAATGTGGGAAATTGGGGTTTTCAGAAGAAGAAGTTCAATCATTGCACAAGCAATCATTTATCTACACATTTTGAAATTGAAGGCATTGGGGAAGAATTTGGAAACCTGGAATTTTCTTTCAGTTGATTTCCCTCTTCTTATTTCTTTTCATCTTTTCTCCCACCATTCTTGTTTTGTTGTGCTTCCAAAATAAAAATACTTCTCGGTGCCCATTTCAATTATCAAGATTTATTTTCATGCATCATATTTATCCTTAGTAATAATAATGAAATACCATTTAATTTCAATTAAAACTAATATTAAACAACAAATATGATTTATTAACTTTACATCTTTAAAACAATAAATGTTAATTGTAATTTTCAAATAAAATCATTAAATGATTTAAAACTATTTTTATTTCTTCTAAGATAAATTAACATTAACTAACATTTAATTAAATAAGTAACTATAACAATAATCTTATTTATTAAATAAAGTGAGACACAATTAACTAAATTATGCAAATGCAACTATATGATTTCCTAAGTGTGCGTAGTTTTCCTTTCACCACAAGTCACTCACAGTCATGTTATGCACATGAGTCAAAGTTCAGTCAATGATCATTAAATAGTATTATTGAATTATAAATTACTTATTGAAAATGGGGGTCGTGACATCCTTCCTCCCTTAAAGAATCATCATCCTGATGATCAACTTAACTAAAGATAAATTTTTCATACCTCTTTACTCTATTTTGCCTTAATGTTGCAATCGGCCCACCTAACAAAGATATTGTTTACTTCAAGCACGTATTTGTTCATAACAACAAAAATTATTGTGGTTGGCATTCATACACGTGTACACCTTGTTAGCACGTCATGGCTTCATCAAATTCACTCTATTTACCTTAACTAGTAAAATCATGCAAACTAATTCATTTCTTTCATACAATCTTATATATCTTATTCAAATATTTTCATATTCCAAGATATTTACCAATAGAAATAAAGTAGATATGTTCATTTTTTCAACATGCCTACTCATATGAGATGTCAAAAAAATTGCCTTTATGATGAGAAACAAGAATCCCATACTACTTGTTATCGTCATTAGCAAATTAAAACAAGTTAAACAAAAAGAAAGTCTCAACAAACTAGAGATTCCAACAATTACAACAAGGTCTTCATCTTGGACAACAACATAAAAGTGAAGAAGATCAACAAGTTATCAACATACAAAACATCATTAACATGATTAGAAACATCAAAGATAAGAAGATCACCAAATATCCACAAGGTTTCAACACTACAATATTGAAGATTATCTTCACAAAAAGGTCATCAATACTAAAACAAAAAGGTACAAGTTGATTACAATAGCAACTTGGAATACCAGATGTCAAGAAGATCATCATGAGATCAATACTGATTCAACCAGTTACTAAATTTCACAACAAAAAGTAAATCTCAATCTATAAAGGAAAAAAGATAGCTTTCTATTAACAAAGGTATCCATAAATGTATAATATGTATAATCTATTACCTTTTCACAAAATGCAACAAGAGTGCATCAAAGAGGGGTACAATTACATTAATTGACTAAACAAGCCATATAATGATCAATACAATGATACATATCCATTTTCTGAATGACATAAAGAAAATCAAATATTCAATCAATCTTCAGCTACCATAACCCAGTGGTCTTCCACAAGCTGAAGGTCAAAAGCATAGTTAAGGTGATTTTTCCACCCAACCATGATGCACAACACTTCCTCAGGATTCTTCCTAACTCGAATAACACCTGGTCCTACCCGAGGCGCCTAGAAACCTATAACAGTTGGGTAGGAGGGAAACTCCTGATGTATGTCTAATGCCTTATATGCACTCTGTACTAGAATGAACATATTTCTTGCATACAAGATGTGGCAGAGAAACATATATATTATAAAAATTCTAGGCATTCATTATCCATCTATTTCAATGGTACAACTTGCTTTGGCCAAAGCATAATTACAAAATTTGGTTGATCTTGAAAAAGAAGATCACCTTCTCTGTTAGCCCACATTCGACATCCTATATCAGAAGGTAAGCTTAAAGCTTATCACACACAACACATTCAACAAGAATAATCAAATTTCATAGAATAAAGACTAGATGATATAATAGTGCATAACATGCTCAAGTGCACATAAAATGAATAATTAACAAACAAGAATGCATGAACCCCTAGTGCCTAACTCACATAGGGTACGAATACACATGTGATTTACTTGTAGTACCTTACTTGCACAAATATGGAATATGTCTTGTATACAATGTGCATTACTCATTCAAATTTTCATACAATAAATATGGTAAGTGCATCTCTCGCACAAAAAGTGAAATATGCATAAATTACAGTAGTATAGTTATAGTGATCCATAATGAGTATCAAAAGTATATCTCACACACAAATTATGAAATGTAATCATTAATCAAGTACTTTATCCACACAAATGAATCAATAACTTACTCTAGTGCATCACTCACACAAGAATAATAATATGAAATATGCATCAATCACATTAGTATAGTAAACATTTATCATTCAAGTATAAATATAAGTATAGTTAAGGCAACAATTTTTTATGATATGGATACAATCATCCGTACAGATGTATCATTTGCACAAAGCATGAGAGGTGCATTATTTCACAAGTATCATTCTCATATAGTACATATGTACACATACCTTCACTAATAATAATCAAGCATACATGATTCATCACATCAATCACTTTTGCCTTGTCTATTAGACACATCAAGATATTTATCTGATCAACTTCTATCATGAGTCACTAATGAAGGTTCTTAAGGTTTCTTAACTTCAAGAAGGTTCAACCAATATTTATCTATTATTATCCACTTTATTTACTTCATAGATGATTTCCGCTCTTCCTTAGAGAGATCTCTCTTCATAATATACTTCTCTTATTAATTCAATTTTATTGCCACATCATCATTCATGGGTTTTCGCCATATACTATCCATCTTAGCTTACTTTAAATAGCCACCTATTACTCTTACTAGCAATTCCTATGAAAACACAATTAAGGAAAAGGGGCTCACACCTCCAAAGTTCCTGAATGATCAAACTATATCTAAACTTCTAATTGGTTCCAACTAACCATCTAAGAATCACCCATAACTAGGATTCTGTATTCAATACAATAAGTTCATATACTATAACACACCCTAAGCATAGAAGAATCGAGGCACGAGTGTTGAACCTGAGTGCTCTGATACCAAAATGTAAGGTCTAGAAATCTCATTTACTAATTATATCCCTTAGTTTCCAAAAAAAATTAATAGAATTAAATAAATATAAAAAGGTGTGGAATAAGAGGAATAATTAAATTACTTTCATCACTATATTCAAATGGAATAACATATATCAATGAATCAAAATATATAAAAACAAGGCCATACCTTTATATGAACTAGCCATGAAAGCTTACACAAAGATACACAATACATATAAATTCAAATACTCTAATGCAAATTAAGGAAACAACAAGATCATCAATGCATCCACAAAAGAACCATAACACAAAGAATTTCATGAGTGGAAAACCCTTGTAGGGATGAAAAACCACTCATAAAAGTGTCTCACTGGCTTAACAAAATACCTCACTGGCAGAGCTGCACTGAATACAGAATCTCACTAGTTACAAGATGCCTCACTAGAAATGATCATACTATCTCACTAACATGACCATTCATTACATATTTTTGGATATCATGAAAATCACACATAACAAGGAGCATATGGAAGTTCTTATACAAGTCACATAATTCTACAAGCAACATTTAAAAGTTTCATCGATGTATTATCTTTACATATGAAATTAAGGTAATGCCAACACTAATGAATCACTCCCAAGTATTTGCAAATAAGATAATTCTCCTCCAGTTACCTCTCAAATATCACACAAGTACACTGAAAGTCATAAGCCAATCACATAAAGCTTCTTGAAAGTAATCATATCCCTGCTAGAATGCACACATACCTATGTGATTATAACAAGAATTCTTTCTTCTAAACTTATTGATTCCTAGAGGTGGGTATGTGCAGGGTCATCATGGGAAAAATAGGCCCTTAAATGGCAAAAAAATTAGAAAAATTAGAGTTAGGAAACTTGATGTAAAAAAATGAATACTTGTTATGTATATTATTTCAAAAATATGTAAGAATAGAATATGTAGCAAATTGAATGTAGTTTCTAAACTACTAGGTTTATTTAAAAAAATTATTTGGTGAAAATTTGAAATTTCAATGCAATAGTACTTAAATTTTAGGGAAAAAATAAGAAGTAGGTGTATGCCTAACCACCCTAACCACAATAAAATGACAATATTTTTTTATAAGATTATAGATATAAGTAGAGGACTCATGTCCCGATGTGATGCATATTTTTTTGTAATTTTTTCCAGGTAAATTATAATTAATTATGAATTTTTTATTACAAATTTTAAAAAATATAATAAACACGTATGTCTGATGGCCTTAACTTGGTCAAAACTTCATGAAATTCATTTTTTTCTTTTTTAATCCTATAGTATGCGAAGCATAGAATGTGATGCATGTTTTAGATTCAAAAAATGTGATATCGTTTGAAAGCTATAGATTTTTTTCAATCAACCTATCAATCAGGACTTTATTAGTAATTCAAATAGAAAATGAATAATAATTATTTATTAAATTCAAAGTAAAGCATAATTTATATTGATGGAAATTCAAGATTCTCCTTTAAAAACCCTTTACGTTTCATCAATTTTGGGTTAAAAAAAAGTCATCAGCCACATACCCTACACATACCCATGATATCACCACTTTTTGTCCCATCATGGTCCTGCACATACCCAGGTTTCAAAAATAAGAGAATAATACTATAAAAGAGTTAAGAAGGTATAGGTCGTGTATGTATGAGAATACATATATAAGCTAGAGAATAAATGAGCATACATTCTTATAAAATCAATAGCTAAATTTACTTTGCTAAAAAAAAATGAATTTGTCTTTCTAATTATATAGAGAAAAGGCTTTCAATGTATTCACTTATGCTACACAATTACTATGTAATACACACAAAATAGATGAGAATTTGTTATTTTCATTAAATATAGAAGAAAAACACTTCCAACATTGATCTTTTAAAATGGAAATGCATAACGAGTTACTATGAACAAACATACCAAATTATGACATGAATCATGATATCTAAATTCTCAGAAATACTACAAATACAACTTAAATAAGATTTTTAAAAGGAAACTAAAATGCTATTATTATCCAAAATATAATTAAATTCCATAGAACCAAAGAAATGTTAAAATATAAGTACATACTTGCAATGTTAAAATACAATTACAATTTACAAAAAATAGATAAAGTAAACATAACTTGTCAAACTAGCACATCCAAAATGCATTAAAGTCTCAACTTACCTTGATTGGTGTGTGGTGACTCTAAAGCCACATTCATAATTGCACGAAAAAGACCTCCAACACAATTAGTGAATGTGTTTGTGTGAAATGTGCAAAGTTAGTATCAACACAAACCTTAATGAAATGATTTACATTAAAGATTCAAAGCAAAGTAAACTATTCTAAATTGCATCTTAACGAATCTTTCAAGAACTTCTCATTGTCCTTTATTCCTAAGGATTTATTAAACCATTTGGCCCTCAAATTTCTATGAGCACAATGGTTGTTAAAATGACTACTTAGGAAATGAGATAACATTCAACATGTAAGCCAATCTAATGCCTACATGAAACTATGTACAAACAATTTGATGATGAATGCTATGATGAGTGGAGGATGATATTTATGATAAATACACAAATGGTGGTGGATACTATGGTAGTGATCTATATGATTCTATGCATGATTCTACATATGCTCAAATGAAAACTTAAAATGAACTAATCTAAAATGTAACTATGATGCAAGATGGATGATAAAATGTCACTATGAAGCAATATGTTAATCTAAGATCTAAATATGATGCAAAACATGATGTAAAGACTACCTATAAGACTCCAAGAATGCTCCAAGCTCCAATGATAAACCTACACGATAACTTTACTTCAAATTTGGATGCAAAATACAAGGCCGAAGGGTTGTATTTATAACCTTTTCCAAGCATATAGTGAGGCAGCAATAATCAATGGTCCAGATTCGAATAAGAAGAATGGATGGTGAAGATGAAGAGAATCAAGATATTGTCTCCTTGACCAAAGACAACATGCCATTTGGATGGGAGAATCTCTTGACCAATGGGAAACATGTCATTTGGATGGAAGATTCAAGTGTGTGAAGAGAAGACCATGTGCTTCCAAAATTAGTGGAAGTGTGGGAAGAATAAATCATGTGCTCCAAAAGTGGGTGGAAGTGTGGGAAGAATAAGTCATGTGCTCCAAAATCGTTAGACTTGTGTGGGAGGAAATGAGCCATGTGCTTTTTGAAATGAGTTGAAGATAATTCTAATTAAAAATTAGAGTTATTTATTTTCATGTGACCTTGGTGAGGTGACACAAAAAGTTGTAGAAATGTGCTCTAATTCCTAATTGGATTTAGTGAAGATTAATTAAATAAAATGAGTTTAGGGAACCTTTTTTATTTAATTAATCTAGAGGAAGATGATTTAGATTTGGAGAATTAGAGAAGGGTGAACAATATAAATAAATTAATAATTTATTTATACGTAGCTAGAATATTAATCAAATAGCTATTATTTAATTAATTAAAGGTGATGACCATTTTTAGGTGTATACATTTTGTGCCTCTTTGATGTAATGTGTTTACATGTTGCTTCAAAGAAAAATTTGATACCGATGCTCAGAAAACTTTTTGATGCCCCAGGCGTTGATTTTCAAGTACTGATAGATAGATGCCCCCTCGAGAAATAAATTGGTAAAATATGGAATTTTTTATGTTTTGTCAAGGATTCAACGATTGTGTGATGACGTTGTAGTGATTGGATGATGATTCAATGTTAAACCATTGATGCTTTGATGTAAAATATGATTTATCTCTCGAAATTTGATTCTACACTCTCTCCTTGAACAATTTTGATTAATTAAACCCCATTTTTGATAAAAGATCCCACCATAATTCCCTCCAGTCATTTACAAAGGTTAAAAGTGGGAAAATTGAATTCATTTGTACATTGTGAGTTTGGAGAATTTGGAGAGTGAAGAGCTAGAGGAAGATGGAGATTCCTTCTCACAAGCATTGTTTCGAGCATTTGCGCTACCACGATCACCCTGCTATAGCTGGACCTACGGTATGCATTACAAGAAACCTCCTTTAGTCATTTTACTGCCTTTTATCAATGTTTTGAACTTGGTAGATAGGTTTTGTAGGCTATTTGAAGTCATTTTTACAATTTTGGAGGTGATTTTTGTTGTTTTCAAGTCAATTTTGGGAGTTTCTGGAAGTTTTCATGCCTCTTGCTTCTATTCTAGCATCTTTTGCTTGTGTTTTGGCACTTTTTTCTTGTGAAATGATTCCTTTTTCTCCTATTTTGGTGCCTATGGGGTCCCAAATGGCGCCTTTTGCAAGCTTAACCTTATGTGTTGACCCTTGTTTCTTTGAAATGGTGCCTTTGGGGTCCCAAATGGTGCCTTTTTCTTTTGTTTTGGCACCTTTGGGGTCCCAAATGGCCCCTTTTGCAAGCTTGGGGGTTTTGCTTCTAAATGATCCTTGATGATTTTCCCTATTTTTTTGCTTGTCCAATGATGTTTGATTGATGAAATTCCTCCTAGTTATGCCAAATGTTGCATTTTTTATGTTCATTGAGGCTTGTATGATGCTCCTGAATCATGTTAGTCATTGCATTGTTTCATTCAGTGATTCTTTTCGTTGATCTCAGTCTGATTGTGTGATGTTTGTTGCTTGATTTTGATGTTTGATAAGATAGTTCATGATTTGATCTCATGATAGGTGAGAATCAAATGATAGGATGACTTGATGATGTTTCAACCTCATGATAGGTAAGTATCAATGGTAGGGTTGATGATGCATTGATCTCATGATAGGTGAGGATCGATGGTAGGATTCACTGATGTATCGACCTCATGATAGGTGAGGATCGATGATAAGATTGATGATGTATCGACCTCATGATAGGTCAGGATCGATGATAGGACTAATGATACATTGACCTTATGATAGGTGAGGATAGATGGAAGGACTGATGATGCATTTACCTCATGATAGGTGAGGATCGATGATAGGATTCATTGATGTATCGACCCCATGATAGGCGAGGATTGATGATAAGATTGATGCTTGATCGACCTCATGATAGGTGAGGATCGATGATAGGATTGATGATGTATTTTTTTGATTGATTGATTTGATGGTTTCGATTGAACCTGATCTTGATTGAACATGATTTGATTGACTGATGATCTTGATTGAACATGATTTGATTGACTGATGATCTTGATTAAACATGATTTGATTAATTGATGATCTTGATCGAACATGATTTGATTGACTAATGATCTTGATTGAACGTGATTTGATTGACTAGTGATCTTGATTGAAGATTGTGTTAGGGAAAATTTGATAGATAGATTGATGTGATGTTGATTTGTTTTCCCTAATATGATTAGGAGGACTTTGATGTGCTCTAGTCTCATGAGCATTTCCTGAAGACGCAGGAGATGGTTCACCAGTTGACCCAAGTAGATTTGGATATTATTGCCCATTATGGGTTGACATCCTTGATAAACATACCCTAATATAGGATTAATAGGTGTTTTCTGACTACTCTAGCGGAGAGGTGGCATAGTGACCACATACCTTTCGTCTAGCTACCAGGGAGATAATAGTTACTCCAGAGGATGTTTATCGTATTTTGTGGATTCTAGTGATGGGCGAGATAATTGTGTACGAAAAAGCATAGCAGAGTGAGACCAATGCCTTGCATAGTATTTTCTGAGATGATCATGTTTCAGGCCATTGGGTCCCCTAGTAGGAGATGGTCAATAGATATGATCCTCTACTATGTGTTCTTTCCAATTTTTTTGGTGGATTCCTTTGTCTTGACTGTAGGTCAAAGGGATTTTCAGTGGGTTGGGGTCGAGTATTAGAGTGTATGACATTGGAGGGGACTAGATATGCTTGGAGTTCATGTATGTTAGCCCATTTGTATCATGATTTGCACTAGGTTGTGTATTGTGGGGTGACGAGCCTCTCTTTCAAGTTTATGTTATTATAGACATGCACATGGGAGCATATAGCGATCACTCGACCACTGGGAGATAGATAGTGACTACTAGGTAGACCCTATGTGTTTAGTTATAGTGGTTTGCATGTTCAGCATAAGTTGGGAAAATTAGCTTATTGGAGATGTGCCCTAGATGATCTAGAGACCATGATATGGCACCTGTACTTGGATTGTGAGATGTGGCTAGAGGATCAGGTGGAGATGCCATACATGTTATCTCGATATTTGATTAGACAGACACATTTTGTGCTTGAGAGATATTTGTATCTATAGGTTTGTCGATATTTTGGATGAGTTCAAGCAATGCTCCAAGGGGTTTCCCATTATGCACAGTGACGACAAGATGCGATAGAGAGGGGCCCTTGTGTATCCTATGATGTTTCTTGTACCGATTATTATACATTGGCACCATGTGTATGGTATTATCTTCCACAGGTGATAGATGCAAGGATGACAGAGGATTATTCTGAGTATTTATACACACATCCTTTTTTGAGGTTATCTAGTCCTAATGAGCCAGTTCCACCAGTTGATGATGATGAGAGGGCATCGAGATAGAGGGGGGATGGAGAGGAGGTGGAGAGTGATATTGGGGATGGAGGGGATGATGAAGGTGCCGATGGTGGTGGTGGTGGTTCAGGTGTAGAACTATCAGGTGTAGTTGGTAGTCCCTTTCTAGATTTTGTAGTTCCTAGACATAGGAGGAGTATTACCATACCTCAGTCGGTGATTCCTAGGATTTGGATTGGAGTCCCTTCTCATCAAAAGCAGGCATAGATAGAGGCATTATAGGCACAGGTTCAAACTTTTCAGGGTGAGGTAGTGCAGGCTCGGGCACAGTTTGAGACACTTCAAGATGAGTTAGTGTAGGCTCAGGCACAGATTCAGACACTGACAGCCGAGAGAGGTGTAGATAGGCAGCAAATACAACAGGTACAGGCACAAGTTTTCATACTTACTACAGAGAGGGATTCCTTCATACATTGGGTCGAGTAGGCCGATGGCATTACCGAGAGATTACAGTAGGCTGTAGCATCTACGGGTACAATGGAGTTCCTTAGAGAGATTCAACACACTACTTAGGAGTTACAGTTTTATAGGGGTAAATATCATGAGTTGGTTCCTTCTGAGCAGTGAGAGAGCTTTGTATTGTCTCGATCTGGCAGATCTCGGTCTCAGACTGTTAGCATGGGTGTTACTTAGCCATTGTCTAGAGATAGGAGAGATCCTGGTGCAGGTCTATCAGGTTGAGGAGGTACCGGTTCTGTGATGCCAACACCATCTAGGGGGAGCTCAACATAGCATATTTTGATGTTTACATTGTTGGGACATTGATGATGTCAGACTTTATGATACAGTGCCATTTTTTATATTGATGTATCTCATCATACTTTTGGGATATCGTTGTACACTTTGACATTATGATTTTTGAGGTTATATGATATGTAGCTATGATTATGATGATGATAGATGTCTATGATGCATTTAATTTCCATGTTATGATGATGATCCTGATGTTACGATATGCTATGGATGCAAATGATGATGTAACTGATGTATTATGAGTCTATGATGATTTATGAATGATGCTTAATGATATATGTGATGGATTTTATTATGTTAATGAAATGCGATGCCTTTTATTTTTTTGTTCTTTTCTAATGCAAATATGATGCAATGGATGAGTAAATGATGTATGAAATGATCACATGATGATGCATAGTTCAATGATTTTATGATGTTTATATGATGATGATCATGATGATTATGCAATGATGATGCTTATGTGATGAGTATGTATGTGATGTATGCAATGATGATATGATTAATGATTCTATATGCATTATGGATTTATGTAAATGATGTGTTATGCTATGTGAGATGGATTTGATTATACAATAATGGCATGTGATGTTTATTTCCAATTAGTCCTTTATCAGTATTGGATTTGAGTAATAACAAATTCACCTTCACTACTGGTTTTAGATGTTCACAACAAGGGCATTATATCCTTGCTAATCAATCATGGTTTTTAGCAACTTTTTCTTCATGGAAATCTTACTCTATTGGATGTCTTTCAATCTTCTCAATGGACCAATTTATTAATCCATTAATAATGAATTAGATGATTATGATTATTCAAGTGAGATGGAATGCACTTCATTTTGTGTTTTCTGATGCAAATATAATGATGTGATGCATGGATGGATGAATGATGTGATAATGTTTCCCAATGTATGCAAATGATAATGTAACTCATATGCAACTATATGATGTGTTGTTGGTTAATGTCAAGTGTACTCAATCCCTTAATGCAAAAGATAACATTTTCATTGTATATTTGGAAATGCCATAAACGCAGATGCAAACTAACATGGATGCAATTTATTCTAACCATGCAAATCTCCTATGCAAAAGTTGCCATTCATAATAGCCTATTTTTTGTGCTTTTTATTATCATTGGGCCTTTTAAAATGTTGAAAGTAGGTACAAGCTTCAATGGTATATTTTAGACCATGATGACCTAAGTACTACTTCCATGATGTTTGATAGTGCAAGTTAATACAAGCATCTAAGTATAATTAAATTGAGATGACCTGAGCATTGCTTGCATAAACAGACAATAGTTAACCCTTTTCTTATGCAAATTCAGAATGTCATTAGTGATACTTTGTAGTGCATGTCTCACAACAATTTATACAGTAATAATGATCAACTCACAAACAGCAGAAAAAGAAAAACCATACTCCTTCCTGGCTCCTGTAGTTCGATACATCATCGAGGGGCTCTAGAGATATGATAACAAAAATCCAAGTACAACAATTGAACATTTGTATTTAACGTGATAGACCCATGATTCAAAAGAGCATCATCCTTTCGATTTTCTAATGTTTTTGGATTTTTTTCAATTTTCCAATTTTTAGGTGTTTTCTGAGATTTTGACCAAGAACCTAACCTAAAGTCCTATCCTAGGGGCCTCAGGGGCTGATCAAAGATTAGCCTTGCCTACGTTATATACGCAGAGACCACGTAGTTCGATGGACTCAACCGATTTATAGGACCAAGATATTAACAGATGAAAGATGACAACTAATTACAAGGGACTGCCAAAGGACTTGACCTAGGGTGTCTTAGGGGCTGATCAAAGATTAGCCTTGCCTACGTTTAAGCTTAGAGATAACGTAGTTCGACAAGACGACTCTATTTTTTTTAACTTTTTGACTAAATTTTTGACCTATTTTTGGATTTTGATATGATATGGATGTTTGATGCATTTTTGATGGTGATTGATGTTCAATGTTGGGTTGCATTATGATCATTATTTTTGGTACATTTGTCTTCCTATTGTTTGTTTGTTGGTTCAAGATCAAATTTTAGTTGCCCCCAGTGAGTTCAGGATTTTTCCCCCAGTCCAGGGTGAGACACGACAGCAATGCTAGAATATGTACATGGTGTTTCAAAGGATAGGAAAATGGATGGTGAAAGCAAATGGTGAAAGAGACCGATTGACATGCTCAAATAGATGGAAATGCTAATCTATCACAAATAGTGCCTGTTGCCAGGTTTTCACTAGTTTTTTTGCACCTTTTCAGATTTTATGATTTTTTTGATCTTTTTTTTTTACTTTTTTTTGTATTTTTCTCTTTTTCTGATTTTTTTGTTGTTACCAAGATGCCTGTTTGCTAGGTTTTCATCAAGGCAACCATTTTTTTAGGACAATTTCTAATGTTTTTGGTATTTTTCAAGACCTTTTTCTGATGCACTGGATGATTCAAGTGTAGAACTTTTTGAGATGTAGGCTATTGAGGGGTTCATCAAAAAAATCCCCTTCTGGTGTAGACAATTGATATGCTCTTGATTTGAAGGTTCACAATGATAAAGGGACCTAGCCTGATCTAAGGGGATCTTGGAAAACCTAAAAAATTTATAATCTCATAATCTCATGAAACTAGCATCATCACGCAGAGCTCACTGACATGATCCTGATGCAACTTGAATGGGCTCAAAAGGAGTTCGTATGCAGAAGTTATGTGCAGTTAAAGGTCTGGTCAAACAGGCAAATCAGGCGTTCAAAAAGGAAAAAAATTGATCATTTCAAAATGATACAAAAATGACACCAAGTTGTAGAGCTTGTCGCTCTGATTCTGGAACTATATTCGGTTTCGAAAATAGAGTCTGTATGAGCAAAATAGAGCCGGTCAAAGTTTGCAGACAAAAGGAGTTGACCAGTTAGCATGATGACGTGGCATGGTGACAAGGCAGGTGGATGATGTGGACCAATCACAAGTTGACACGTGACATCCAATCAACAGTTTGTACAATGACGAAGCATCAATGTGGGTTTGGTGGTAGGCTGACACGTGGCAGTCTTCAATCAATCAACAATTGACAGGTAGCATCACCTAGGCTTGACATGTGGCATTGGCGGCTAAGTCCAAAATGACTTAATGAGGTAGTAGGGGTTGAACCTATGATCTCCTTAATGCTATTTCCAAGCCCCACCACTAGACCACATATCTTCTTTATGAATTATAGTGGGAGTAGTTTTATTTGAATAGTTAATAAAGCTAATGTGGAAATATACAAGATTCGAACTCTTACTTCCCTCCTACAAATCCGCCCAACTACCATTGGGCCATATATTGTTGGCAGGATTTTAGGGAACCTTATCTTTTCTTAAAGAAGAGTAAAACCCGAATCTCCCTATTTTTAAAAGATTAAATCCTCATTTTATCTTATTTAACCCATAAAGTCTTAAGCTTGAAAATACAAAGATTTGAAAAGATTTTTAACAATATTTTTAGGGTTTAGGTTATTTTTATGATTTTTAAAGAAGATTATAGGAGGGAATTGGGGATTTTAAATGTTTTTTATTGTAAAAGGGGGGATATTATGAGATTTATTTCTTGTAATAAGAGATATGGGTATATTTGCAAATAATATGGTTTTAGCCCATATTAGCAAATAAATTTGTATAAAAGGGTGAGAGTTTTGGCTTGAAAATAAGCAAGTCTACTTGGAGAAATAATTCCTTTGTGAGAGTTGAATTCTTTTTTCGAGGAAGAATTGCAAGGTGTTCTTATACACCAAAATTGTAATAGTGAGAGAGATTGTGAGGAATTTTGTGCAGGTTTTTTTTGAAGCTTGAATATTGTAAGAAGGCATCTTCAAGTGCTTGGCGATATTAATAAAAGTGATCCAACATTGAGAAGCAGACCCAGAGATGTAGTCCTGATTGGACAAACTCCGTTATCAAGCTCATGACCTCTCTATTCTTCTCTTCTATCTCATAATTCTTTTCAGTATTCTTGATTCTTTATGTTCTAATTACAACATTTTAGTAATTAGTTAATTTCATTGAGTTCTGTAAAGGATTAAGTGAACTTAGTTTGTAGTTTCAATGGTTAAACAACATAATCACGCAATTCTGTCTAGATTGGGGAAAAATTGTTATTAGGATTAATTTGTAAGCTATTTTGTAAACCTCTAATTACAGATCATAGCCAATTTGGTTCAAATTTCCACTTCTTCTCTCGAACTTGTTGATTGTGGGGGTTCTCTTTCAAGACTAAATCACCAACTTGAAATTTTCTAGGCTTGACTCTGTGGTTGTAGCTTCTGGATATCCTTTGTTGATATGCCTTCAGGTGATATACTGCATGTTGACGATGCTCATCCAAGAGTTCCAATTCTTGTAACCTAGACACCCTGTGATCCTCATCTGAAATGATCCTTTTTAGTGACAATCAGAGTGATGGCAGCTCAACCTCAATGGGTGGAATGGCTTCTGAGCCATAGAATAGATCATAAGGTGTTGCTCTCGTCGGGGTGCTAATATTGGTTCTGTAATCCCAAAAAGTAAGGTTTAGTTGAACGTGCCAATCACGCCCAACCTTGTTGATAGTTTTCTTCAAGATTTTCAGGATAGTTTTGTTTGAGGCCTCCACTTGACCATTTCCTTGAGGATAATAGGGTGTAGAAAATCAATGTCGAATATGAAATTTCTCACAAAGTTCTTCAACATCTTGATTTTTGAAAGGTCATCCATTTTCAGTGATGATGGACTGAGGGATGCCATACTGAAAAATAATGTAGTTCAGGATGAAAGATGATATTTTTTTTCATATGATGGTGGTTAGGGGAACTGCTTCAATCCACTTTGTAAAGTACTTTGTGGATGTGATGATAAACTTGTGTCTGTTGGATGAAGATGGGTGTATTTTTCCTATGAGATCCAATCCCCACTGACAAAAGGGCCATGTTGATGTAAAAGGGTGAAGTTCATGCGCTGGTGCATGGATGAGATTTCCATGAATCTAGCACTTTTGGCATTTCTTGACAAATTGAAAAGAATCCCTCTCCATAGTCGGCCAATAATATCCCAAATAGAGAATTTTCTTAGCTAGGGTTAAACCACTTGAATGAGTGCCAAAAACACCTTCATGTACTTCTCGTAAAGTTGTTTCAGACTCGTCATGTTCCAGACATTGGAGGAGAGTTCCATTAAGACCTCGTTGATAAAGGAAATCCACGATAAGGGTGTGTCCGGCAGTTTAGCAAATGAAGTTTCATTTTTTATTACAAGATAGGTCAAGAGGAAGGGTGTTATCTTTTAGGTATGTATAGATTTTCCCATAGGGGGAGGTGTCAACCTTAGCTAGATGGTAGATAACTTGGGACTTTGGGTTTTCATAAGATGGGTTGAACAGTTGTTCCACCATGAACTCATAACAACATCATTTCTTCAGAATCTGCAAGAGAGAAGCAATGGTTTCCATGGCATCAACGACTTTGTTGTCATTTCAAGGAATTTGCTCAAATCTTATTTCCACAAAGTACTTTTTGAAGTCATCAACCATTCTTTTGTAGGGCATCAACTTGTCATCCTTTGTTTGATAGTCATCGTTTACCTGATTAATGACTAGTTGTGAATCCCCATAGACATGTAACTTTGTGATCTTCCACTCAACTGCTACTTTGATTCCAATGATCAAGGCTTCATATTCAGTTGTGTTGTTGGTGCAAGGGAACATTAGTCTATAAGACTTGGGAATGGTGTTTCCTTGTGGTGATATAAACAAAATTCTAGCTCCTGATCCATGTGTATAAGAACCATCAAAATATAAGACCCATTGTTGTGTGGACATTGTTAGGACATCAGCATCTAGAAACTCAACGTCCATGGGATGATTGTCCTACAATGGTGCTTTAGCTAACTAATCCACAATTTCTTGTCCTTTGATTTCCTTCATATCAACATATTGGATGTCAAATTCACTCAGCATCATGACCCACTTAGCTAGTCTTCCAGTCAGATTAGCTTTGCTTAGAAGGTATTTCAATGGATCTATCTTGGATATCAATTTGATGGTATGAGTAAGCATATAGTGTCACAATTTTTGGGTAGCAAACACTACTATCAGACAAGCCTTTTCAATGAAGGTGTAATTGATCTTGTAGTTGTTTAAGGTTCTACTGATGTAATATATTTCCTTTTCTTTTCCTATTGAATCCTCTTGTGCTAACAAGGCTCCCAATGATATTTCAATTGTTGCTATGTATAATAAAAGTGTCTTTCCTTCTGCTGGTGGTATCAAGACAGGTGTACTCATTAGATATTATTTTAATTGATTGAAGGCTCCTTCACATTTCTCATCCCATCAAAAATATACATTCTTGTGGAGAAAGTGGTTGAAAGGATGGGTCTTGTTTGCCAGTTGCGCAATAAATCTCCTGATAGATTGAAATCTTCCTTGCAAGGATCTAAGCTGGCCGATGTTTTTAGGAGGAATTTCCATGATAGCTTTTACCTTTGCAGTTTCCATGTGAATGCCTTTATCTGACACAATGTACCCCAAAAGTTTAGTCGATGTTACACCGAATACACATTTCTTGGGATTTAGTCTCACATTGAACTTCTCCATCCTGGTGAAGATTTTATCTAAGATTTCAAGGTGTCCTTCTCTGGTGTATGATTTTTCCAACAGATCATCCACATAGTCTTCCATAAAGTGTTCATCATGTCATGAAATATGGTGGAAATTGCTCTTTGATATGTGGCTCTAGCATTTTTCAACCTGAATGGCATGACATTCCAGCAGAAAGTGCCCCAAGGACATGTGAAGGCAGTTTTATCTTGATCTTTAGGAGCAATTTTGATTTGATTATATCATAAAAATCCATCCATGAGCAAGAGCATTTCATGGCCAATAGTCAAGTCCACAATGATGTCAATGTTAGGTAGAGGAAAATCATCTTTTGGGAAGCTTTATTGAGATCTCTAAAATCTGTGTAGATTTTGATTCTTTTGTTTGGTTTGGAAACATGTACGATGTTAGAAATCCACTTTGCATAGTCAATAGGTCTGATAAACCCCACATCTAACAACTTCTTCAGTTCAACTTTGACCAAGAGGGCAATGTGGGGATGCATTTTCCTTAACTTTTGCTTGACTGGTTTTATTCCCGCTAGTAGTGATAGGTGATGCATGATGAGTTCTGGATTGATCCCTAGCATGTCAACATAAGACCAAGCAAAGTTGATTTTCTTTTTTGTGAAGAATTTTATGAAGTCTGATTTTTCTTGATCTACCAAGGATTCTACTAGATGGACAGTCTTCATTGTTTCTTCATTTCCAATATTGATAGACTGGGTGGGTTCAACCAATATTTTAGATCATTCTTGAAAATGCTCAGGGATTGTGTCAAATCTTCAATCCTTAAATGCCTCAGAGAGGTTTTCACTGTTGGATACACTCTTTGTTTTTACTTTTTCTAGATTTGATACTGCCATTGAATGATTTTCACCATCAGATTTATTCCATGTATTATTCATTTTGTAGCTAGAAAATTTGACACTTTCTTGATTGGAAGCTTCGTTACAATGTTCAATGGTGGAATCTATCTCAGGATTGGTGGAGCAAAGGAAATTGACAATGGCTTCGTCATTTGAAAAGAGGTGGATATCATATGGCTTATTTTGATCCCAATCTATCAATTCGGGATGTATAAGGGGAAAGGAGTTGTTGGATTGGCTAAAGTCAGATGTAGTGAGAGTCCCGATGGTATTGTCTTCAGATTTTCCAATAGAAAATTCAATTTCTATAAGGTAACTCTCCTCTGAATTATCCGTTTCACTCTGATTTTAATCATTTTCGTTGAAATCATGAATGTGTAGTCATCCTATTTCAAGTGGTCTATATCTTGAACTTTGACCCTCCTCACATATGGGTGTATACTTTTGTACTACATCAATTTCCTTATCATGAAAAGACTCTTCAAATAAAAAATCCCACTCATACTCATTTAAATCAGTCTCATGATGTCACTAGCTTGTAATTGTAGGATTATTTCAACAACTTGTTGTATGGTTTCTTCTCTGGATTCCTCTATATACCCCAATCCTATTTTATCTTTGGTGTGCATGGTGACAGGTTGTATTGGTTCTATGATGCCTTCTTTCCTTTTACCTATAGGACCTTTTCCTTCATATCCCATCTTTTCCATGATTGTCTTTCCTTTTCCATACTGCTTTGTCTGTATATGGGAGGTGGATGCTTGTGGTGATTCTTCATCTTTGTAAAACCAATTTAAAACCTCCTTGTCATCTGACTCATCCACTAATGTGCTTTCTCTTACAAAGGTTCCATCAAATAGTGTGGTGGGTTGTGATGATTGCTATCTTGATGTCAATGGTTGTCCATGTGACTTTGGAGAAGATGAAAGTTGTGATAAACATAAGGATTGCTGAAATGAGTATTCCCCCATGCCTTTGTCTTTCACTTGGATCTTGGCGACTTGTTTTGATAAGGATTCAAGTTGACTTTCCTAACTTTGTGGGATGGGATTTGATGTACTTTCTTCACTTGAGGGATTGGTATCACTGATATCCTTATCCTTTGATTGGTCCTTTTTCTCAACCCACTTTGATAAGGAATTTAGTTGTTTCCCAGCATTTGATAAACCCTAAATTGGAGCTTCCCTATTGTGTGGCACAAAAGCATCTTGAGTAGTCTTGAGGGTGTTACAATATTGGGGATTGTTTGGATCAGTTGCAATAGTGATTTCCTTCCCATTGAATGTGAACTTCAAACACTGGTGATATCTAGATGGCACTGCTTGTATGTCATGAATCCAAGGTCTTCCCAAGAGTATGTTGTAGGATAGCTCCTTTTCTAGTACTTGGCATACTATATCTATGACAACTGGTCCCACTTGAATAGGTAGCACTATTAGCCCTTGCGAAGATATCTCCTCCTCATCATCATATGATTTTATTGTGATTTTCCTCCTAGGATCAATAGCATTTTTTGAATAGCCTAGTGCATAGACAAGTTTCAAAGTACAAATATTCAGGCCAGCTCTTCCATCTATTAGGACATGTTTAATGCAATGCTTGTGGATTATGACCTCAATGTGTAGAGCAACATTGTGGGGATGATTGATAGATACATCATCATGTTCAAAAAAGGATAAGTAGTGCAGTGTAGTCAAATGTCCCACCATAGTTTGGAATTGGAAAAACTCTAGATTGTTGGGGACCGTGGTGGCAACTAGAGCTTGTTCCAAGATTTCCTTGTGAGCAAGTGATATCTTGAGAAGTTCTAATGTGGATATTTGTGTAGGTATCTTTTGCAATTGATCCACTATGTTGTATTGGGTTGCATTGATAGCAATTTATTTGGACATGGAGGGGGTAGCTCCTTTCAATGTTACCTTGGCTTGTCCTCGTGTGATTGCATTGACGGGGGTGTTGTCATGTTGTTCTCTGATTTTGATAGCATTGATTTGATGTGAGGTAGTGTCAACATTATGGTGATGATTTTCAATTGCAATGGTGTCGTGTTCATGTTCAATAGTGTCATCGTTGGTTGAGTTATCATTTGCAATAAGATCCAATTTTTCATGGGTTGGATCATCAACTACCTCAATATGCAGAATGGTGGTGTCATAGACATAGTTTATATTCTTGCCCTTGGTATTTTATGACAAGGACTCTCCTTTCTTATAGTTTGGTAGAGGGTTCTTGAATGCCCCATGGTCATTGTTTGTTTGAGGTCCTTCTACAAATATCATCTTGTTGATTATATATTGTATCAGTTGTTTCAACTACATGCAGTCATTGGTTTTATGTCCCTTATGTGGTGGAACTCACAAAAATGGGCCTCATTCCACCATGGGGGTTTAACTTGTGGTTCCCAATTTCTTGCTTTTGGTAAAGTTATGACCTTAGCTTCAAGAAATTCTTTTAATGTTGATTCTGGTGATTTCTCAAAAGGTGTGAACCTCCTTCAATTTAAGGATGCTCGATACAATGGTGTCCTAGATCCATTATTACCTTGATTGTTGCTTTGGTTGACGTTGTGGTTGTTTCCTTGGTTGTTGCCTTGATTTTTTCCTTGTTTGTTGCCTTGGTTGTTTTTTTGGTTATTTTTTTCATTGTTGGGGGGATTGTTATTCTGATTAGTTTTGGCGATGGCTGCAATTAGGTTGAATACAGGTTTTTCATTTTGACCTTCGACTGTACCATCGTTATTTCCAATGTTCTTGTTTTGTTGCCAAAACTTAGGTTTGTCACCACTATTTTAATTGTTGGAGGGGTTTGCTGAGTTGTTTTCATTGTATATCTTGATGACTCCTCTCTTGACTAAGGCATCCTCGATTTTAATCCCATTCTCAATCAATTTTTTGAAGGTTGGTGGACATTGTAATTCCAATCTATAACTCATCTCGTTGTTAAGGTTGTCAATAAATATTGCTATCTTTTCCTTTTCTGGTACGGGATGAGAATATCATGAAAATAACTGTAGACACCTAAAAATGACCTAGGTCTACAAGCTTCATTTTTATCACTTTTGTCCTAACATAATTGTGACATTTAATTATGTCCTTGGTCCACATTCGACTATTGATTAAATAATTCATAATTATTTAATTAATTCATGTCCTTTCATTCTTCATAATTATTAAATAAATAAATTTTGTTTATTTATTAAATACGTCATTAATTGTCTAAGTATTCCCTTAATTAAATAAATTTCTTAATTTATTTAATTACCCTTTGTCATATATTTCTTCCTGATTATTAAATAATTAAATTTTATTTATTTATTTAATATGTCACTAACTGTCATAATTAAATGAATTGATTAATTAATTTAATTAATTAATCTTATCTGCTAAATTAAATAATTATATTTAATTATTTAATCGTCAAAATTAATATTCCTCTCATTTTAAATAAATGAAATTATTTAAAATGTCATCACTTTCTTAACTGTCAGTCCATTTTGGTAAATAATCTTAAAATTTATTATTTATTATCTCATAAAATCATTATTTTGAATTAATTTAATTCAAAATAGTAACTAATCTTCCAAAAATCAAGTAATCGGGCAGATTCTTGATTTTCCAAATTTGATCTTCAGTCCAACTCTTATCTTCTTGATTTTTTGAATCTCACAAATCAGGCAGTCTTTATCTTCTTGATTTTTGAAAATCTTTATTTTCTAAATTGATTATCTCATTTATTCTCCACCGCTGATTTGATTTTCTCAGATGACATCTCAACCACTCACTTAAGGATTTTGCCTTAACCCTGATTAGGGATTGTCAAATTAAATCTTGTCCGCTGATTTTAGGTCTTTGTCAAAAATCAATCTCATCCGTCCATTCAAAATGGCATTTTCTATAAAATGTCATTTTCCTCTCATTTTTAGATTAGACGCACATAGATTACAATATTATGGCATATTATTAATTTGGAATTTTAGAGTCATTTTTATCATAGTCATTTAGGCATAGGCATTAGGCATTTGTGCAAATCCTTCAAAGCTTGGTGTAGGACATAGACATCTATTTGCAAATTGCTCGCACGACAAATCTGAGGGCAACACATCAACCAGCAAGCAAGAAGGTGCTATCAAGGTGAATCATGGAAACTCATGCGAATCAAAGGTATAATTGTACTTGTTTTCATTGTTCTTGATAGGATCTTTGGATTACATGCTTTATGTGTTAGTTTATCTCACACCCTAATACAAAAATAAATCCATTGATACAAAAACCTTCTCCATTTTTGCAAGAATACAAGGAACGATTCACCCTTCTTTTGTTTCACGTTACAAAGATCTTGCATGGTGATGTCATCTTGGATTTTGTACGAATATTGGGTGATGAACTTGTTAACTAATTCCTAAAATTTGTTGATTGGTGGGGTGAGTTTGGAGAACCATTCAAAACAATGTCCACCTAAGCTTCTTGGGAATAATCTCATCAAATAGGTTTCCTCATAGGAATATTTGAGACTCATAGTTCTAAACTCTGTCACATGCTCTATCAGATTGGTTTTACCATTGTATTTGTCATACTTTGGGAACTCACAATGTTTGGGAAAGGGTATCATGTGAATAATTTGATCGAATGGATAAGGATAAATGTCTTGGATCAAGTATCATTTTGAAGTTCCCTTTTGCATGTCAAACATTTGTTGTTGGAGGTTCTTTACTAGATGAGTCAAGGAAACTACTTGTTTAGGATCATTTTCGGGCTTTTTGGGTGGCACTTTCAATTGATTCACATCAAAGTCTTCTGGAAATTTGGCACCTTGTTTGGCTAGCATAAGGAGGTATTTTTCCCCATTTCTTTCAAAAATATTTTCCAAACACTTGTGGAAATTGGGGTCTTGTTCAGCATGTTGGATATCTTCTTTAGTTATTTCTTCCCCATCAGTGTTGTTGAGTCCATGAAAAGGATTCTCTTCAGCCTCAACCACCATGGTGTTTTGTGTTTCACTATTTTGAGTTTCAGTGTTTAGAGTCTCAATGATCAGAGTTTCAATGGTTGGAATTTCAATGTTAAGAGTTTCAATGGTTGGAATTTCAATGATAAGAGTTTCAATGGTTGGAGTTTCAATGTTTGGATCTTCAATGTTTTGATTTTCAAGTCCCTTTTCCTTAAGCTTTTGTTTTTGTAACCTTGTTTGAATGGGCATAAAAGTGTTATAGTTTAGACTAAAATTTGATCTAGGTTTTGGAAAAGTACCAAGGATTACAACTAAGTCAAATAGAATGACAAATTCTAATGAGACTAAGTTGGATTTGACTATGTAGCTTTGTTTCATGATGAGAGGATGATGAATCTTGATGATGAATGTAGGCCTAACAATCAAAGGTGTGATAAATTTGATGATGTTGGTATTTTGTGATGTTAGATATTGGTTTAGGTTGGAAAATTCCACTTTTAGAGGTCAATTTGAACAAGTTTAGACTTCTAAGGTACCTAAGGAATGATCTTGGACTTGAGACAATTTCAACATTTTTGGTTCAAACTATGAAACCGGCGGTAAATGTTCTTCCTAAACGAGGTACTAAAATCTTTGGAAAAGTTGTGGATTTTGACAATAGTAAAACATGTATAGTTCGAGATTGTTCTTGCAAGCTCTTTTGTAGAAATTAAAGGTCAACCTCTCTCTAAATTTGTAAAGTGTTGATAACCATCTTTGATGTTCTTTTGGACTAAGAGGTATGGACTTTGGTTTTCAAATTTTGATCTTTCATGAAATCATTTGGTAACATGCACGTTTAGACTCTTTTTTACCTAAGGATTGATTGAATACTTCTGAGGATTTCCAAGGTAAGACTGATTGTCAGACAAAAGATGGACCTAGGTCACTATTTTGTGTTTTACAAAAGATGCCAAAACATAGACAAAAGGCACCAAAACAGAGACAAAAGGCACCAAAATAGAGACAAAAGGCAATAGAATAGAGACCAAAGGTGCCAAAACAGGTTCAAACTTGGTTTTTTGAAAGTTTCTTTTAAAATTTGCTTGTTTTTCCTAATTTTTCAATGGGAGACTTGGTTGTTTCAATAAATGCACTTTTAAATCAAGGTTTTCACTTTCAATATGTGATGTTTTGTTTGTTTTGAAAACACTTGGATAAAGACACATCAAACACATGTACACTCCTAAGGTTGTGAAAGATTGTATTCTTTTGGATTTCATGTGGGGTTTACCTCAATCGCATTTTTTCTTAGCGGATGACTAGATGCTTGACTCCACTGGCTACCCTCCACGACACTCACTTCTCAGGGAAGCCAAGCACCAATAACCATGAACCTCCCATGACATATTTTTCATCTCTACTAAGAATTTTGAGAATGTGGATGCCTTCGCAACAACCGTTGCTACACCAAAGAATAGATAAAGGATTTGGCCAAACTACAACAAGGGTTTTAGTAAGGACTTTTCATTCATAGGGATTGATCCATGTGGTGAGAGACCGTTGTTTCCCTTCTCGTCAGAACCAACCATGTGATACTGGCCTTTTTTCTAGTATCCACACTTATATACCAGCTAGAAATGTGCTTGGCTTTAGCGTGTTACCAGTTGGGTCGTTCCCTTGGGTGATTAATTTTTCCCACAAGGCGGGCTCGCTAAGATAAACAAAAGCGAGAAAGTATACCCATAGTTTGATTAATCTTTATTCCACATGAATAAAGAGAGAACACATGCCATATACTCCACTCACACTCACACACAAAAAGTGAATGAGTCTAGCTTTTTGATCACCCAGTTAAGGGGAGAGGATATGCCTACCATCCGTCAAGCACAAAAAAATATGGTCTTCATTAACCTGTTAATTAAGCTATGTTCCTAACTTAACCAAAAGGAAACATGGTGTTCATTAACCTTTTAATCAAGCTATGTTCCTATCTTAACCAAAAGGAAACATGTAAATCACTTTTAGTCCCTGCAATATGTCAGTAGTTTGATAAGAGTGTCTTTGACAAGCATTTTTGGGAAACCTGCAAATCAACAACACAAAGTATTAGCCCTTGGAAACTACAAAAAGGCACCAAAACAGAGACAAAAGGTGCCAAAACAGAGATAGAGCAGCCCAGAATTATGCAAAAGGCACCAAAATAGAGACCAAAGGCGCCAGAACAGAGACCAAAGGTGCTAGAACAAAGATAGAACAACCCAAAATTGTGAAAAAGGTGCCAAAACAAAGACCAAAGGGGCTAGAATAGAGACCAAAGGCACTAGAACAGAGACCAAAGGCGCTAGAACAGGTGTAAGAGGTCTCAAGAGGCTCCAAAATGGGTGCAAAAGGCTTCCAAGACGCTCCAAGAGGCTCCAAAATGGGTGCAAGAGGCTCCAAGAGGCTCATGTTCGAACCTATGAACATAAATGTTCAAGCATGTTAGTGTAATAAACTAGGAAAGGCCCCATGGTGGACGCCATTTTGTGTGTGTGTGAAATGTACAAAGTTAGTATCAACACAAACTGTAGACACCGAAATCTGGTCTTTAGCCTGCGACTTCTATATTCTTCATATTTTGTATTCTTCATGGTCATGATTAAATAATGTCAATTATTTAATTAATTCACCTTAACATTAATTCTTCTATTAATTAAATAATCTTAACTATTTAATTAATTCACATTTTCTTTAGTCTATCTGATTAATTAAATAAACACTTTTTATTTAATTATCTTATTAATTAACCTTATTCTTCTGGTTAAATTAAATAGATCATTATTTAATTTATTCTTTATCATATTTCAACTATAATTAAATAAATTCTTTATTTATTTAATTATTCATTTAAATTCCTTTATCAATTAATTAAATAAATTTTATTTATTTAATTATTCTTCAAATATCGAGTCTTGAATTAAATGAATTATTTAATTCATTAATTCTATTTTAACGCATTCTTCTATATTTTAGATAATTGTGTGAAGTTATCTAAGTATTCACTTTTACTTGACTCAACATCTATTTTAATCGCTCAGTTAACTATTGATTTGATGTCTGAGTGGCATTCTCGAGTAATCTCTTTGTCAGATCATGCAATCCTCCAAATTTAACTCATTTTGTACATGCATATTAAACTAAATATTCCTATTTAATTAATTAAATGTGTGTGTGCATTCGAACAGAGAGTCGTTATAATCAATCTTTATCTTTGTCATGCAAAGATATTTTTATGTTTTCAAATGTTGAACTCAAGATTAAATCATTCATTTAATCTTTAATTCTATTTCTAATTCAATCACTCATGTCATCACCTACTATCAAAATGCATGTCTAATCAGTCGATCTCAACCATCCTGATCTTTCAATCTTGGCCTGTCTCTCTCAATAATCAATTTTCTATAAATTGATTTGTCATTCTTCATTTCAATCTCTCGTGAATTTAATAACTTTGGAGAGCACTTTGTCTTGAATCTTCGATATTTTTCTAATCACTATCTTAGGCTATACTTGCATAACTTGAAAATCTGAGGGCAATTATACTACACAAGAAAAATGGAGAAGGGCAATCGAGATGAATCATGGAAATACGCTTGAAAATTGGTGAGATTGTTCTAGTTTTAATTACGTTTTTACTTTCCCATGTTCTTTGTTGCTTAACGAATGAATTTGCATTTTAGATTTAGTATTGCATGCATGTTTGCTTCTAATGATCTTCCTTGTTGTCTATTGTGCAAAGCTTTTCATTTTCAGCGTTACATTTGGTGAACCCAATGTGAAGACACCATCTTCGCGAATCCGTAGATCTTTTAATTTTTGGTTTTGTAGATTTTTCGTACGGAATGACGCATGTGAAGTTTCTACACCGCAACTAACTTTCTGAACCGCATCGGCAGAGAAACAATGCATCTGACAATTCCTAAACCGCAATTGATATCCCGAGCCACAACTGAAAAAGAAACGACGCATCTGACTGGTAACGAAGCGACGCAATTGACTGGTAAAATTTTATTTTTGCTTTTGGTAATCTAGAATTTTCAATTGATTTTTGTGTTACTGATATTTGATTTTCAGCGTGTGGCCATTTGGAGTTAACAAGCTTTTGCAGGACGATTGGCAAAGACAATATTGAAAATTACTAATGACATTTTCTGCAGGACGCTTGTCGAAGACCCTAGTTAAATTTTGAAATAGATTATTTGGTAGCGTATCAAATCTTTCATTTGGTTAAAATTAACAAGTGTCTATTGTGTTTGGTGTGAAAGCACAAGTCTGGTTACACTTAGGACTTGGTATATCGAAGTATCCTCTCCCCTTGCGCATCTGTGCGATCCTGGGTGTAAGAGAAATGGTTACCAACTCTAGAACTTGGGCCTATTCTGGTGGGAAAAGGTACTCACCCCAGGATGACTCAGACCGGTAGCACCCTAAACCTGAGGGACTTCCAGCCGGTATATAAAAGTGGGTTCTTGGGGAAACCCCAAGAATCACGAGTGTGGTTTTGACGAGATGGATCCAAAAGGGGACTCGCGTTGTATGGATCACACCCCACGAACAGAATGCCTGAATTAAATACCCTTTGTTTTAGAGACCAACCTATTTGTGGTCGTTGCTTGGTACTAGTGCAAGGTACGGTATCATGCCCGAAGATACTACTGATCCCCTTGAGTAGAGATAGCAGTTCTTGGGAGGTCATTGCCCAAAGAATTTGGAATTAGTGTGCTTGAAAGACGTTAATGAGCCGTGGAGGGGAGCCAATGCCACCAAATTCCTAAGCTATCTGCTCTCGAGAAGGAAAGGTGTTCATCACCAATCCGAGGTATAATAGGTGGGCTATACCAAGTATACAAACCCTAGGCCTTTGGCCTATTAGGATGTGCTTGTCTGTTATCACTTTAAACATTCTTTGAGTCCAAAATTGAAACTGAAAACACTTTGTCTTACGATTGTCTTTGATTGTCAGAATTTGATCACGGAAAATGGAGTCAGTTTAAATTTCATGTCACTAAAAATTCACAGAGAGTCGCAACTGTTCACTAGAAACATGCATCTAATTTTTAGAGTCGCATCTGTTAATTTTAGAGTCACATCTGTCATTGTCAGTCACATCTGTTAGGTTTTGAGTCGCAACTGTAATTTCGAGTTGCATCTGTTAGGTTTTGAGTCACAACTATAATTCCGAGTCGCATCTATTAATTTTAGAGTCACATCTGTCAGTTTGGCTCACATTTGATTTGGAAAAACTACATGCATTATATTCTAAGTCGCATCTATCAGTTAGAGTCGCATCTATTAGGTTTTGAGTCACATCTATCAGTTTAGACTGCAACTATTAGTTTTGAGCCGCAACTAAAAATTAAATGACGCATCTGTCTGATTATCAGAAAACCAAAATTCACAGTCACTGTCTAGTCAACACAGTTATACCAGTTTCAGTGGTCTTTGCACAAGTAGTCTTTGAAACAGAAACCTAAAATGATTTGCTCAATTTTGCATCTTTAGGTTCATTCAGTCATTACCATAGTTGTCTTCAGTTAGATTTTAGCTTCATCTTAGGGTACATATCACCTTGCATTAGACTTCTAGGAAGGTCACTTTTACAAACTTTAGGATAGATTTATCATCTACACTCTAGAAAGGTCATAGTGTCAACAAATTTTTTTCATTGAACCTAGTCCTATCATCTTATACTTTTTCCTACAGAGAGTCATCCTAGCTCATCAGTCTAGTTAGGAAACTCAACTTGTCTTTGATCTATGTCCTACATTGGTTCCTTGACTTAACTAAATTGACACCTTGGTTTGACTTTAGGCAATTGGTCCCTTCATCTTGGGTTTATAGAATTGATCACTTTAGGGTCTTTCTTAGACTTTGCATCTTTAGATTCTAGACTAGTGTCATCCTAGGACATTCATTATTTGCATACGAAAACCCCAAAAACATAGACTGGAGTCATACAGTTTCTAGATATAGTCTTGCATTTCCCACATATTGAGCTTGTCTTACATGGTTGAAACTAGGTCTAAGAGAAGAGAGAGAGAAAACATGTCAAACCCAAACGAGTTCATCAATGCATTTTATTCAATACCTCATAAGACTCTATTAGACAAATTCACCACTAGAAACACTCAAGGACACATTGTAGTAGAGGACATAGAGGCTGTCACACAGGACCCTGAGTTTGCCTCTTTTGTAGATGAGTACCTAGCAAATGATCATCAACGGTTTTTAGGAAAATTGCTAGCTAAAGGTGCTACCTTACCTCCAGGATTTGACATTAGCACCTTACAAACTCAACCTACAGAAGGGACAAATACCACAACTGCTAGTACTACTATACCTCAGGTCAGCACGACTATGCCATCTAGCACATCTACACAAAGTACAACAGTCCATACGTCCCCATTTGGTACATCTAGCATGACATCAGGATTTAATTTCACTACAGGGGCATCATCATCCACTCCCACTGGTCCTCTTATTAGGAGTAAAAGACCTAAAACGCCAGCCCATACATCATATGTCGGTGTCACAAGTGCACAATCAACAACTATACCTACTGCTAGTATCATGGGTACCTTACCACAGTCGATGGCCATACCTAGTGCTCAAATCACTAGTACTATACCAAGGATTACACAAACAGGGGGCATTCCCTCCTTCCAATATGGAAATCAAAATCCACACTTCTAGACTAGTAGTCAGAGTCCACTTACATCGATTCTGAATCAGAACCCTTTTTCACAGATTGGTAGTCAGAATCCGTCCACACAGATTCCAAGTCAAAACCAATTTACGTCGATTCTGAATCAGAACCCTTTTTCATAGATTGGTAGTCAGAATCCGTCCACACATATTCCAAGTCAAAACTAATTCACCTCGATTCTGAATCAGAATCCCTTTTCACAGAGTGGTGCTCAGAATCCATTTACACAGAACCCAGGTCAACACTGATTTATGCAGATACCAGACTAGAATACATTTACCAACATTTTGAATCCAAATCCACCTCAGATGCCAATGTTCAATCAAAACCCATCACGGGACTTTGGATTTTAGAATACATACATGGATCCGCATAATCCTCCTAGCACATCTTTGACCCAAGTTGATGTCCTACAAACACAAATGCACGCATTACAAACGCAAATGGATAACATGTCAGTGTCAACTAAGAAATCATTTTCACCAAAGGACATATGCCCATTCCCTTTTGATAGATCATTGTACATGACACCTTTCCCTCACAGATATGTCATACCGAATCTTCCTAAGTACAATGGCAAAAACAATCCAGTAGAACATATCAGGGAATTTTCTACCATATGCATAGATGTCACTTACGACCCCACGTATCTTATGAGGCTATTTCCATGAAGTCTTGTAAGAGTTGCACTAGAATGGTTTTCGGGTTTAGATTCTGGCATTAGATCTTGGGGGGAACTAGTCAAGAAATTTGTTGAGCAATTCTCTTTCCACATTGACCATGAGATAAATATAGCAACCCTGTGCCACACAACACAAGACGAAGGTGAAACATTCATTGCTTTCTTCCAGAGATGGAGAACTATTGCTAGTAGGTGTCTTGTTGAAATACCCGAAAAACAAAAGGTTACAATGTTTCAAGAAAACCTTCATCCAAAAATCAAGAGTAACTTAAGGGTAAATTGTTGCATATCTTTTTCAAAACTAGTGGAAAAAGGGGTGATAATAGAGAAGGATCTCATTGAAAAGGGTGAAATCAAAATGACAACATCCAATAGAAACCCAATCGCACAAAACATCCCCACTGACAGAAACAGATTCTGGTCTCGAAACAAAAATGTCACCAATGATGGGGTGGTTGATGCTAAAACACTACAAGCAAGACCCCTCCTCACATTACAATGACCTCATACTTTTTCCAACATGCTTAATGCTATCAATCAACCTCCTAACACGGTCTCAAATACTCAACGTCCACAACCAAGGAGATTTCAAAAATGTGAGTTCACTCCCTTAGGGGAACCCATTGAGTCGATGTTCAAACAACTGTTACAACACAACCTCATACAGCTGCAGGAACCAAGACAATACGATCCAGGACAGTTTAAACCAACTTGGTGGGATGACAATGCCTTT
>VDFB02179234.1:47665555-47705698 GCA_007258455.2 Sequoia sempervirens | reverse complement strand
TAAAATCCAAGACAAGGGTAGAACATTTACAGGTTTTAGACAAGGTATTTCAGAGGCTGGAGAAGTATAATGTGAGACTCAATCCAAAGAAATGTGTGTTTGGAGTCAAGTCAGGAAAGTTGTTAGGTTATATCATTTCTAGACAAGGCATTGAAGTAGATCCTGCTAAGGTAAAAGCAATTATGGACATGCCACCACCCAACAATCTCAGTCAACTAAGGACATTACAGGGAAGGTTGCAATCTATCAGAAGATTTATAGTGCAGCTAGCAGACAAGACACACCCTTTTCACCATCTACTTAAGAAAGGAGTACCCTTTGCATGGGCACCTAGGTGTGAAGAGGCTTTCCAACTGATTAAAGAATATTTACTTACACCACCTGTCTTAATGCCACCTGTTGAAGGGAGACCATTGATTCTTTATATCACAGCAACCCATTCATCACTCGAGGCATTGCTTGCATAGAATGACGATGAAGGTCATGAAAGGGCAGTCTATTATATTAACCAGACTTTGGTCGGTTATGAGCTCAACTATAGTAACATTGAACATGCCTGTCTTGCAGTGGTATTTGCTACCCAAAAACTGAGACATTACATGCTAAACCATCAAACAATGCTGATTGCTAAAATAGACCCTCTGAAATATCTTCTTAGCAAGGCAACATTAACAGGGCGACTAGCCAAGTGGGTTATGATACTCAGTGAGTATGATATACAGTATGTAGAAAGAAATGCTATTAAAGGATAGGTCATTACTGATCAGTTAGATGATGCATCCGTTCATGCAGATCACCCATTAGTTGCAGACTTTCCTGATGAGTTCATATTCACATTTGACACAAACATAACATGGAAACTGTACTTTGATGGCTCACATACAAATCATGGTTCAGGGGCTGGTATATTGTTTATCACACCACAAGGTGATTCCATCCCTAAGTCATTCAGGATTGCATTTCCATGCACTAACAACATGGCAGAGTATGAAGCTCTAGTGACAGGGTTACGCATGGCAATCAAGTGGAAAATTAAGGTTTTACAGGTTGATGGTGATTCTCAACTAGTAATCAGATAGGTAAATGATGATTATGAGACTAATGATGAGAAGCTTGCTCCATACAAGTGCATGGCTGATAGCTTTAAAGAGTACTTTGACAAAGTTGAGTTTCATCAAATACCTCATGTTTTAAATAGGGCAGCAGATGCTATGGCTACAATTGCATCACTTCTTGACATTCCTAACAACATGCCTAAGTTTGAGTTCTTGGTGGAATAGCTTTTGGTCCCAACCTACAATATCCCAGATTCTGAAATGGTGTGTGACATCGTTGGTCTTGATTCCCCATGGTACAAAGAAATCTATGATTACCTTCATGCTGAAGTCATACCCACTGGCCTATCAAATAACCAACGTAGAACATTCCTCCGCAAATTAGCCAAATACACCATCATCGGAGACACCCTATATAGACGTGCCTTAGATAATACCCTACTGAGATGTCTTGATTCTACTGAAGCACAAGCAACCTTGCATGGGGTGCATGAGGGTATATGTGGTTCCCATTCTAGCGGTCCTACCTTAGCCAAAAAGATTATGAGACTGGGTTATTATTGGCCTACTATGGAAAAAGACTCATATGTCTTTGTAACAAAATGACACCAATGTCAAGTTCATGGAGATTTGATACATGCCCCAGCACAGGAGCTCCATCCTATCACATCACCATGGCCCTTTTCCCAATGGGGACTCAACCTTATAGGTAAGATCCACCCCATGTCATCTAATGGACACAAGTTTATTATCACTGCCACTGAGTACTTTTCAAAGTGAATTGAAGCCATTCCTATTGCATACATTACTGGCACACAAATTTCTAGATTTATCCTAAACTATATCATATGTCGGTATGGTGTCCCTCAGTCCATAATCACTGACAATGGCCACCCATTTAAGAACCAAGAAGTCCACCACCTGTGTGATGAATTTCATATCCAACATCACTTTTCCACTCCATACTACCCATAAGGTAACGGCCAAGCAGAGGCATCTAACAAGACCATCATTAGAATCCTCAAGAAGACTGTTAATGATGCTGGTCATGACTGGCATTTACAGCTTAACCTTGCCTTATGGGCTTATCATACAAGTATACATACTCCCGCTGGTGCTACCCCATATTCACTTGTCTTTGGGTCTGAAGCCATTTTACCTATTGAGGTCGAGATTCCTTCCCTAAGGGTATCCCTGAAAGGCCACATTGATGATGAAGAGTACCGAGTGTCGAGACTCCATGAGCTAGAATTTTTAGATGAGCGAAGACATAAGGCATTAGATCATCTTGAAGCATACCAGAATCGCCTTCATCGTAGCTATAATAGGAGGGTCTTGAACAGAAACTTTGACATTGGTGACCTGGTTTTAATGGAGAACCCAAAGAATCAAGCAGAAAGAGAAAAACCAGGAAAGTTTGAACCTAACTGGTTAGGACCTTATATTGTCACAGAAGCCTTTGGATCAGGAGCGTACCAACTCTCTACTCCTGAAGGGGAACCATTGTCCTCACCAATCAATAGTATGCATCTGAAGAAGTTCTACGCATAGCTTCTGTGAGCCTTTGTCTTAATTAGCAAAAAATACAAAAAAATCAAAAAATCACAAAAAAATTGTTATCAAGGTGAAAACCTAGCAAACAGGCATCTTGGTAACACCAAAAAAATTAGATAATCTGGAAAATAGTAAAGACAAATCATTCGTCCAATAGTGAAAACCACTTCGGTGGCACTTTGGATAGGTACCATGGTGAAAACTTGGCAAACAGGCGCCATCTGTACTCAACTCTGCTCCTTTGTCTACTATTATTCTAATCTACTTTGTACATAGTCCACTTCCTTGTACATAGTCCACTTCCTTGTATATAGTCCATTATCCCTATACATACTACCTATCCTTGTACATATCCTTTATCTTTCGTACCCATCACTTGTATATACCATTCATAATAAGTGGTAGTCTTTCCCATAACTTGGAACGATTGACATCAAGCAAATTTCATATCCCCCATTTTACCCTATTCATAGTCAATTGGTCTTATACTCGACTGGGGGAAAACACTTGACGTGCATCATATTGGTTCTTACATTGGTTGTATTGAAGACGTAACCCCATGGAAAATCCACGAACATCGCAAAATGACCTGAGAAAACACAAAAACATCAAAAAACTTTACAAAAGACAAAAAAAAATCAAAACATTTGAAAAATCCAAAAATAGAGTCAGAGTCAGTCGCACTTGTCAGTCTTTGTCATTTGTCAAACTACATTGCCTCTGCGACTGGACATAGGCAAGGCCATCTGCCGATGTGCCCCCGAGGCATTAGGTTAGTCTATTTAGGTTTGTCTGTATAAATTCATGTGTCAATCCATATGTCTATATGACAAGGTCATTTGGTCGTGTCGAACTACGAGGTCTCTGCGTGTATAACGTAGGCAAGGCCATCAATCGATGAGCCTCCGAGGCCGCACTAGGTCAGTCCATTAGGGTTCGTCACATTCATTTTCACACATGTCTTCTATTTGTAGTCAATCTTGTCAGTCGCAGTCAAGTTGAACTACGAGGTCTCTACGTGTATAACGTAGGCAAGGTCATCAATCGATGAGCCCCCGAGGCCACACTAGGTCAGTCCTTTAGGGTTTGTTGTCACACACAGTCAATTGTCCACACATTGTATCAAGTCATGCATCAATCTGGTGAACAAGTCAGCAATGTCTCTGAGTCAAATCAAACAACTTGCCAAACAAAACAACCAAAACAAATCAACTAATGTCTACTACAGGATGTGTCCTTCTTGGAAACAAACATCATCATGGCAATCAACCTATATCTTATTCAGGATGGGTCCTTCCTGAGTACTGATATCAAAAAAACAACCTATGTCTTATACAGGATGAGTCCTTCCTGCATAATTGACAAGGTCAAACAATCAAACATAGTCTTACACAGGTTATCACATCAATGGCATCTGACTCAACGTCTTATACGATACATGTCTTTTTGAAACCAGGCTTTGTCATGCCTTATACAGATAGTCATAACATTGAAACCAGAATCACAGTCTTATCTGGTATGTGTATCTCCTGAAACCGGGCTCTATCAATCAATCCTTTTATCAATCAAACAAATCAGACAAACAAAATCATGTTTTGGCAAATATTTTACTGGCTTTTTGACTTTATGGCTTATTTATCTTATCATTTATCTTGAATTGATGATTGGGATTCATGTTACCAGCTTTCTCAAGGATGTCCCATGACAGATTTAGAGAAGCAACGACATATCAGAATTCTATTTTCTTTGACTGTTGTTTGTCGAATATCTTTTCAATTTGATTTTTGAGTCATGTTACTAGTTTCCTCAAGGATGTCCCATGAAGGATTTAGAGGAGCAATGACGTATCATGACCCGTCTTTTACTTTGTTTGTTGTCTGTGGTTTGTCTCAACAAAAAGACTGGGGCAACTTGTGCCCTTAGTATGAGTTAATTACAATCCTTGTCTGCGACTGTCTGTTATTAGCAAGTGGATGACCTTGCACACCTTGATTTATGTCATATCATGGTGTTTTTCTCCATTTGTATTAGTCCTGCCTAATGATGATAAAGTGCAATACCTTTTGTGATACGGCAAAATATCGAAGATTCCTAATATTAACATCTATCTTCTATCTTTTCATTCTTTGTCGATCTTTCTTTCCACACTAACAGTTCCTCTTTCTTGCATTATGACGAAGTCCTATGACACAAAACAGTATACATCATCCTGCATCAACATACATGTTAGAAACATTCATACATATAGGCATATTTTACATCTAAATCATCATGGCATAATAGACAATAATCATTAAAACCAATACATATTATAAGCATTTCATGAACAAATCAACTGTAAATACATGCATCACATTACATTTGCATTAACACACAGGTCGTTTGCATTATACATATAACATCACATTGCATCTCATAATCATATAGGATCATACATCATATAGAACCATGCATCGTGTAGGATCAACATTATCTCATTAGCTACATAAACATCATAAAATACATACAATCATCCATCACATAGGCATATCATATAAACATCACATGTATAAATAAAGACTGCATAATCCATACATAGAAATGCATATCATGAGAATCGCCGCCAAAATCATATATATATATCGCTCAAATGTGTCACATCACAATGTCATAATGTATCACAAATACATGGAAGCCCGCAGACTATCAGATCAAAATACAATGTCTCAAATGAATCTCCAACAGTATCTCTATCCTGAACTGCCACTACCATCATGCCAGGAGTGTGGGAGAATGATGTTGGGAACTTGCTGATCTCTGAGCTGTGGGAGGTCTGTCATAGGGCCCTGCTCTATCTAGCTGATCCACCCCCTCTGTGCTAACCGTCCATGTGTGGGTCCTAGTTAGAGACCTGCTACTATGTGCCACTAAAAAATTGGGAGCCCGTCTCTCTAGGGGAACCTTTGCCTTATATAAGTCTCGGTAGTATCTCTCCCTCTCTCCGGCTCTGACCAACTCTTTGGAAAATGTAGCTGATGGTCATGTGCATAATTCCCTGAGCTCTGTGAACCTCTGCTCTGTCTCCTACTGGCGAGCTATGGCCTGATCCCTATCCATCAAGGCTATGTCCCTCTCTACCCTGTAGGCATCCATCTCAGCCATCAATACTCTCATCTGCTCCTCCAAGGAGGCAACCTGGGCTCGCAACATATCTGTGTCGGGTACCTCTGCCTCTGTCTCATCCTGTCGGGCCCTATCTATCCCATCCTCCTCCTCATTGAGCTTCTCCAGGATCTGATCCCTGATCTCTCTCTCGTGATCATCATCCTCATCATCATCCTCCTGGTAGGCACCTAGCAACCCAAGGGCATCAACCTCGGCCTCCTCTCCAACCGCCTCCTCTCCAATTGCCTCCTCGACACCTCCCTCCTCTCTGCCTGCCTCCTCGACACCTGCCTCTACCTCTGCTGGGATATCTGGGATGTCTGGGATAACTGCCTCTGCTGGCTGCTCCTCCTCACCACCTCTAGCCACATCTAACATGGCCACATCCTCCTCTCCTCTCTCCTCTCGGATAGGTGACAAGGCTGGTCCTCGTCCCCATCGACCATGCCTCCCTCTCTTGCCTCCACGTTGACTACCTCTGCCATCATCCCCTCCATCACCATGGTCTCCTCTGCCTCCTCGGCCTCTCCCTCTGCCTCGCCTGCCTATAGGACCTGTCCCACACTGCTCTACCAGTGCTGGCTGCCCTAGATTTGTCAAGGGAATCGGCATGTGTACTGCCCACCACTGATCATAAGCTGGGGTGGTCCTTGGATCTGATGGTCCATCCCTCCATCTCCATGGAAGTGCCTGTAAACCATCAATATCTGCCTCTACAGTGGCAACTAGAATCTCTGGCCCCCATAGCAAGACCTCTAGTGATGACTGAGCAAACTCTGCTCTCCCTCGAGGTACATCCTGTACCTCTCCATACTGTCTCAATACCCGGTCCGGCAACTGCTGCTCTATAATGTGCATATGGGACATTGTCCGTCCCACCAAATACTATGTCTGTCTACAAAATGGTAGATGCCTGTCCTCATCTGACCACTGCTCACAGCCTAGGTACGGTCTCCATGTGAACTCCTGCATCATGTCTATAGCATGTCTGAAATAACCCATACCATCAGGAGCATGGTACCACAGCTCATCGACTGTGCCTCTCAATAGGAAATGTCATGCAAGTGGAAGTACAACATCCCTAGCACACAGGAACCCTAGGCATATACAACTCGCCGCTCGAGCATGCCCACTAACATCTCCCCCCATCCCACAGGGAATCCATGACCTCGACGGTCAGGCAATAAAATACCCCCTATCAAGGTCGCTACTAGACAGTCTAACTATCTATACCTCTGAGCCAATACCCGCCACCTAATCTCATAGTCATCAACCCCTAGCTGTCTAACGTTGGCATGGGGGTAATATCTGCACATCTCAGCTATACCCCTCTAGGTATCATAGACTACCCGTGTGCCTCTAATTGGAAGTCTCAGTATCCTGTATACATCCTCTAAAGTCACCGTGGCCTCTCCAGTCAGTAAGTGGAAGGACAATGTCTCTGAGTGCCATCTCTTGCATAACACCGTCAGTAATCCCCAATTTGCCCGAATCTGGGGCATATCGGTCAGATGCAACAAAGCCAAATGTCATAGAGTCCGTCGCTTGGCCGGCCACAAGCTGTCTCTGAATCGAAACGTCATGGGTCTTGACTCCCGTGTATAGATAGGGTCTAATACAACCTGCAACAACATTATACATGCCTCATGTTAGCCCGAATCATCTATTCTAATGCAAACTGACTGTTTTAACATAAAATGCAACTGCGTCATTCTTTTACACATGCGTCACTTTTTCACAAATGTGGTTCACAAATTACATATGCGTCATTTTTAAGAAAATGCAGCTCATATTAATCACATGCATCATAAAACTATCATTTGTGTTGCATAATGTCAAATGTGTTTCTAACACACATATGCGGCTATAACTATGCACATGCATTTCACGAAATCAAATGTGTATCAAAATAAACAAATGCGGCTATTAATATGCACATGCATTGCAAAATTTCAAATGCGTAACAAAAATAAACAAATGCGTTTATTCGCTAAAGCCTATTCTAAATGACCGGCGTGAACTTTCAAATGCAGATTTTCGTGGTCAAATGCATCGTTCGCTCATACACATGCGTTGCAAAATGAAAAATGACGCATAACTAAAAATTGAATTAAATGCATTAAATAACGCACAAATTAAAAAAATTCAAAAGGCAAGTTTTAGGTCCATACCGGGGGGTCCGCGCTGGCTAGTCTCTGGTATGTCCGGATCTTGTATGCACAATGGTGAGAGGCTGGAACTAGAGACATCCTCGCTGAAAGTCAGAGCAAATTTTCCAATCTCAAAGCTAGGTGAGTGCAAATGAATAGTTTTTCACCCCAATTCAAATATATACCTAGGGCTTAGGTGGCATTTCCTTCCTATTGGCCATGTAAACTTCCATTTTCTATCATCTTGTACTCGTCCCTCCCATTTCCTATCCCAAATCCATCAACTGCATTGCATTTCTGCTTATCTACTGGACTCATCAGGAGTATTTCCAAATTTTTCTGCACGTTTCCCAAATTTGTCAATTTTTCTGAGGGGTCATACCTTCACCTGTTTTAATCTGGAGCATGACTGGAGCATATTTTTATCGATTTTCTTCGACACAACACTGAAACGACATTGTATCAAAGAGGGGCAAATGTAGACACCAAAATCTAGTCTTTAGCCTGCGACTTCTATATTCTTCATATTTCGTATTCTTCATGGTCATGATTAAATAATGTCAATTATTTAATTAATTCACCTTAACATTAATTCTTCTATTAATTAAATAATCTTAACTATTTAATTAATTCACATTTTCTTTAGTCTATCTGATTAATTAAATAAACGCTTTTTATTTAATTATCTTTCTAATTAACCTTATTCTTCTGGTTAAATTAAATAGATCATTATTTAATTTATTCTTTATCATATTTCAACTATAACTAAATAAATTCTTTATTTATTTAATTATTCATTTAAATCCCTTTATCATTTAATTAAATAAATTTTATTTATTTAATTATTCTTCAAATATCGAGTCTTGAATTAAATGAATTATTTAATTCATTAATTCTATTTTAACACATTCTTCTATATTTTAGATAATTGTGTGAAGTTATCTAAGTATTCACTTTTACTCGACTCAACATCTATTTTAATCGTTCAGTTAACTATTGATTTGATGTCTAAGTGGCATTCTTGAGTAATCTCTTCATCAGATCATGCAATCCTCCAGTTCTAACTCATTTGCGTGCACATGCATATTAACTAAATATTCCTATTTAATTAATTAAATGTTGTGCATGCATTCGAACAGAGAGTCGTTATAATCAATCTTTATCTTTGTCATGCAAAGATATTTCTTATGTTTTTGAATGCCGAACTGAAGATTAAATCATTCATTTAATCTTTAATTCTATTTCTAATTCGAATCACTCATGTCATCACTGTCAGTTATCAAAATGCATGTCTAATATGTCAATCTCAACCATCTGTTGATCTTTCAATCTTGGCCTATCCTTCGAATAATCAATTTTCTATAAATTGATTTGTCATTCTTCATTCCAATCTCTCTCGCGAATTTTATAACTTTGGAGAGCACTTTGTCTTGAATCTTCGATATTTTTCTAATCACTATCTTAGGCTATACTTGCACGAACTTGAAAATCTGAGGACAATTATACTACACGAGCAAAATAGAGAAGGGCAATCGAGATGAATCATGGAAATATGTTTGAAAATTGGTGAGATTGTTCTAGTTTTAATTACGTTTTTACTTTCCCATGTTCTTTGTTGCTTAACGAATGAATTTGCATTTTAGATTTAGTATTGCATGCATGTTTGCTTCTAATGATCTTCCTTGTTGTCTATTGTGCAAAGCTTTTCATTTTCAGTGTTACATTTGGTGAACCCGACGTGAAGACACCATCTTCGCGAATCCGTAGATCTTTTAATTTTTGGTTTTGCAGATTTTTCGTATGGAACGACGCATGTGAAGTTTCTACACCGCAACTGACTTTCTGAACTGCATCTGGCAGAGAAACGATGCATCTGACAATTCCTAAACCGCAATTGATATTTCGAGCCACAACTGAAAAAGAAACGATGCATCTGACTGGTAACGAAGCGACGCAATTGACTGGTAAAATTTTATTTTTGCTTTCGGCAATCTGGAATTTTCAATTGATTTTCGTGTTACTGATATTTGATTTTCAGCGTGTGGCCATTTGGAGTTAACAAGCTTTTGCAGGACGATTGGCAAAGACAATATTGAAAATTAGTAATGACATTTTCTACAGGACGCTTGTCGAAGACCCTAGTTAAATTTTGAAATAGATTGTTTGGTAGTGTATCAAATCTTTCGTTTGGTTAAAATTAACAAGTGTCTACTATGTTTGGTGTGAAAGCACAAGTCTGGTTACCCTTACGACTTGGTATATCGAAGTATCCTCTCCCCTTGTTAGGCATGGAAGATTCAAGGAAATGGGATTTTCAATAATTTGTCCCTTGGTGAAAAGAAAAGGATCTCTAATCACTCCGCATGTACAACTAAAAATTTTCCCAAAACATGCTTAATCCTACTAGTGTTGAGTTAAAAATAGACTAGTTAAGTCAAAGATGGTGATATCTAGTCTTTATCCTTGTTTTGAATGGATTTTGTAGACACCGAAATCTGGTTTTAAGCCTGTGACTTCCATATTCTTCATATTTTGTATTCTTCATGGTCATGATTAAATAATGTCAATTATTTAATTATTCTCAATAGTCTTCATTTCTTCTATTAATTAAATAATCTTAATTATTTAATTAATTCATACTTTTCTTTATTCTATCTGATTAATTAAATAAACGCTTTTTATTTAATTATGTTACTAATTAACCTTATTCTTGTTAAATTAAATAAATCATTATTTAATTTACTCTTTATCATATTTCAACTATAATTAAATAAATTCTTTATTTAATTATTCATTTAAATCCTTTCATCATTTAATTAAATAAATCTTATTTATTTAATTATTCTTCGAATATCAAGTCTTGAATTAAATGAATTATTTAATTCATTAATTCTATTTTAACGCATTCCTCTATATTTTAGATAATTATGTGAGTTATCTAAGTATTCACTTTTACTCGACTCAATATCTATTTTAATCGCTCAGTTAACTCTTCATTTGATGTTTGAGTGGCTTTCTCGAGTAATCTCTTCGTCAGATCAGTCAATCGTCCAGTTCTAACTTATTTTTGTGTACATGCGGATTAATTAAATATTCTTATTTAATTAATTAAACCTCGTGCATGCATTCGAATAAAGAGTCGTTATAATCAATCTTCATCTTTGTCATGCAAAGATATTTCTTATGTTTTTGAATGCCGAACTGAAGATTAAATCATTTATTTAATCTTTAATCCTATTTCTAGTTTGTATCACTCATGTCACTACTAACAGTTATCAGAATGCATGTCTAATCTGTCAATCTCAACCGTCCGTTGATCTTTCAATCTTGACCTGTCGTTCGAATAATCAATTTTCTATAAATTGATTTATCATTCTTCATTCCAATCTCTCTCGAAAACTCATGAAATCTTATGACTTTTGAGAGCACTTAATCTTGAATCTTCGATATTTTGCTAATCATTATCTTAGGCTATACTTGCACGAACTTACGAGAAATTTGAGGGCAATTATACTACACAAGAAAAATGGAGAAGGGCAATCGAGATGAATCATGGAAATATGTTCAAAATTGGTGAGATTGTTTTAGTTTTTTTACGTTTTACTTTCCTTTGTTCTGTGTTGCTTAACATTTAGATTTGCGTTTTTAGATTTTAGTATTGCATGCATGTTTGCTTCTAATCTGTTTCTTGTGCAACTTTCTATGGCATTACATTTGGTGAACCCAACGTGAAGACACCATCTTCGCGAATCCATAGACTTTCATTTTGATTTTTTCAGGTTTTTCGTATGGAACGACGCATCAGCTTGACGAAACGATGCAATTGACTTCATGAACCGCATCTGACAGAATAAACGACACATCTAGAAAGCTACGACGCATCTAAAACTTCCTGAACCGCAATTGATTTCCCGAGCTACAACTGAAGAAGAAATGATGCATCTGACTGGTAATACCGTGATGCAATTGACTGGTAAAACTTTATTTCTATTTTTGGAAATCTAAAATTTTCAATTGATTTGTGTATTACTGATATCTGATTTTCAGTGTGTGGCCTTTTTAGAGTTAACAAACTTTTGCAGGACGATTGACGAAGACAATATTGAAAATTACTAACGAGTTTTTCTGCAAGACGTTTGTTGAAGACCCTAGTTAATTTTGAAACAGATTGTTTGGTAGCATAGAAAATCTTTCGTTTGGTTAAAATTAATAAGTGTTTACTATGTTTGGTGCAAAAGCACAAGTTTGGTCACCCTTACGACTTGGTACATCGAAGTATCCTCTCCCCTTGCGCATCCGTGCAATCCTGGGTGTAAGAGAAAAGGTTACCAACTCTAGAACTTGGGTCTGTCCTGGTGGCAAAAAGTACTCACCTCAGGACGACTCAGACCAGTAGCACCCTGAACCCGAGGGACTTCCAACCGGTATATAAAAGAGGATTCTTGGGGAAAGTTCAAGAATCATGCGTATGGTTCCAATGAGATGGATTCAAAAGGGGACTCTCACTGCATGGATCATGCCCTACGAATGGAATGCCCAAATTAAATACCTTTTGTTTTAGAGACCAACCTATTTGTGGCCGTTGCTTGGTATAGTGCAGGGTACAATATCATGCCCGAAGATACTCATTACTGATCCCCTTGAGTAGAGATAGCAGTTCTTGGGAGGTCATTGCCCAAAGAATTTGAAATTGGTGTGCTCAAAAGACATTAATGAGCCATAAAGGGGAGCATATGCCACCAAATTTCTAAGCTATCTACTCTCGAGAAGGAAAGGTGTTTATCACCAATCCAGGGTATTTTGGTGGGCTATACCAAGTATACAAACCCTAGGCCTTTGGCCTATTAGGATGTGCTTGTCTGTTATCAACTTAAATGTTCTTTGAGTCCAAAATCAAAACTAAAAACACTTTGTCTTATGATTGTCTTTGATTGTCAGAATTTGATCATGGAAAATGAAGTCAGTTTAAATTTTATCACTGAAATTACACAGAGAGTCGCAATTGTTCACTAGAAACTCATATCTGTTATCACGAGTCGCATCTATTAAAACTTTAGTCACATCTGTTATCAGGAGTCGCATCTTTTAAAACTTTAGTCACATCTGTTATCAGGAGTCGCATCTGTTGATTTTTGAGTCGCATCTATTTAGCTATGAGTCACATCTATCAGTATCAGTCGCATATGTCAAGAATAGAGTCACATCTACCAGTTTAACTCGCAATTGCTTTGCAAAAATTGCATGCGTTATATTCTGAGTCACAACTGTTAGTATGAGTTGCATCTGTTAGAGGTTAACCACATCTGTTAGAGTCAAACTGAACTTACCAGAGAAAACTACATCTGTTAATTTTGAACCACATCTATTAAATCCTGAGATGCATCTGTCTGATTATCAAAAAACCAGAATTCACAGTCACTGTCCAGTCAACACAAGTATACCAGTTTCAGTTGTCTTTACACAAACAGTCCTTGAACAGAAACCTAAAACGATTTGCTCAATTTTGCATCCTTTAGGGTCATTTAGTCATTACCATAGTTGTCTTCATTCAGAGTTTAGTTCATCTTAGGGTACATATTACCTTGCATTAAACTTCTAGGAAGGTCACTTTTACAAACTTTAGGATAGGTCCATCATCTATACTCTAGAAAAATCATAGTGTCAACAAAATTTTTCATTGAACCTAGTCCTATCATCTTATCCTTTGTCCTACAGAGAGTCCACCTAGCTCATTAGTCTAGTTAGGAGACTCAAGTTATCTTTGATCCTTGTCCTACAGTGGTTCTTTGACATAACTAAATTGGCACCTTGGTTAGACTTTAGGTAGTTAGTACCCTCTTCTTAGGTTTACAGAATTGATTACCTTAGAAGCTTGCTTAGAATTTGCATACTTAGATATTGTCATCCTAGACTAGCGTCATATTAGATATACCTTATTCGCATAGAAAATACCAAAAAATAGATGCATTCATTCCTTATTTGCACCTAGAAAATCCCAAAAAAACATAGCTTAGGTTGCATACCTTAGATTTAAGTCACTCTTTTCATTGTCATACCTTAGCCCTCATATCACATACCTTAGTCATACTCCATCTTTCATCATAACCTCACCACCATGTCTGCAATTTACCTTGATATGCGTGCTAGTCAAGTTGAATACCAGTTACTCTGTAATGGTCAATTCCAACAAGCCATAGACTTCAAAAGACAATATATCCAATCCAAATGCCAATCAACGTCAACCCATGGACAACTACCCACATACCCTTCCTACCAACAATCCATAAGTCCTAGTCCTCCATCCATCTACCCTCATTATCAAGAGTCCCTTAGCATAATCCAAGCCATGAATCAACAACAAACGTCCACTTATCACCCTTATCCTAACCTTGACAAGGGAAACCAACCTTCCACTAATCCCTTCCAAGTTTCCATGTCCTACCCTAGTCCTTCATCCACTAATTCCTTCCAAGCCTCCATGTCCTATCCTAGTCCTTCATCCACTAATCCCTTCCAAGCCACTCCATCTCAGTCTACATTTAGTCATGAAAATACATCTATTCATGGTCTCCAAAGTCACATCCCATCTACTAAACTTGAGGATACATGTCAAATGGAAAGTCTAAAGCATGACTTCATGGCTTCACCTTCATGTCAAGATCAAAGTAGTCTATCCCATGACCCTATCTTTAAGTCCATCTAAGAAGTCCTTCTAGATAATCATCGCATCCAAAGTACACCTATCCTTGATCAAGATTTCATTCCCAATCATATCATTCAAGACAAACCTGTCTTTGATCAAGACACTACTATTGAGCAAGAAGTCCAAAATGATCCACTCCTTGACCTTTATGCCATTCATGATCAAACATTTGAAGATGACCCTATCCAAGTATCAAATGCATCCATTTCCCAAAATGAGACACTTGCCTCCTTTGAAAACATAGATGGTATTCCTCTAGAACAAGAGTCTCCTACTATAGACATATTTACAAATGAACAAACTATACCTGAGTTCATTGGACTGTATGACAATGACCATAAAGACGGTTTTAATATCAACTTGGAAGCACCAGTAGAATCCTCTGAATCTGATATGTCACAAAATCACACCAAAGATATCCAACATGTCAATGAAGCTAAGACATCCTATCAACTAGGATCATCCACTTTTATCAAATCAGGCTTTCTTGTAGATGAGGAGATTCCAAGTAATAGTTTCCACAAACATAATGATGGGTTAGCATCTTGCTTCCAAAATGAAAAATACCTCATCGCAAACAAAATTTGTCAGAGCATGCAGTATCAAGGAAAGGGACTAGGCATACATGAGCAACGAATTCTAGAACCGATACAGTTTCAAGAAAATCCTAGACATCAAGGTCTTGGTTATCCTTCAGTCGTGAATCTAATGATGTTAATGGTACCTCCTCAATATTGGGGGCAACTTTATCTGATACAAACATCAAAATGGAGGCCATGAGTAGTTCTTACCATAAGGTTGTTGCCAAAACTCCTTCCATCCATACCATAAATTGTCATTCTGAAATGAATAAACATTCCATTTGGAACCAACAAAAACAAAAGTCTTACAAATTCAAAATTCAAAATCAAATATCAAAGGCCATGGAATCAATCAAAAATCCAAGTGGACAAATAAAGTTAAAATGGATCCCAAAGAAAAATGGATCAAGCAAAGAAAATAGTTCAAAAGTAAAAGTCAATCAAAATATGGAGCCACGAGAAAATAGGACTCCCACATATAATAAATGTCCACCTCCTTCAAAATGGTCATCATACAAGGCATATAAAATTCATGGTTCCAAATATTATCCCAATCTAAAACCCAGTCTCCATCATCCATCACCCCAAGTTTGGCAAATGAAAATTTCTACATCTAAATTGCCAAACATGTCTCCCATCATCCGTCATAATCTTACATATCGTCTAAAGTCTAAAAATCCTATGTCACAAATCTGTCGCATCTTGGTAGCAACTCTTTATTGTAAGGACTCCCATGGCACTCTATTATGATGTGCATATTTTGATAAGGCCAACTCTAGTGTCAACAAGGATCGCAATGACATCAATCAATTGAATACAAATGCTATGATCCTGATAAGGCAACTACTTCATCAAGGTAATTTTTGGCATATCATCACACAAGTCTCTACATCAACACCATCAATGGATTCAGCACAATCAGTGATCATCTAAAGCATCAAGGCCATCCAGAAAATTTTAAAAAAAAAAAAGAAAGAAAGAAAGAAATTCACTTTGATGAAAACCTGGCAAACAAGCATCTTGGTGACACCAAAAAAAAAAAAATTCAAGAGAAAAAAATTTCATCCAATAGTGAAAACCATTCTTATGGTGCTTTGGATAAGTACCATGATGAAAACTTGGCAAATAGGCATCATGTGTAAGAGATTATCTATGTGGACTATTACACTTGGGGGCAAGTTGTCTCATCTCCCATACCCTTCTTATGACATTTCCATCTATCCATCTAAGCCCTACCACTAATGCCCATTTTACCACCTACTTTGATCTTGATAAGGACTGGGGTGCAAACATAAATCATGTTGTGAAAAAACTCTTGACATGTCTATCCTTTGGTCATCATAACCTTCATAGCATTTTTCCAAACAAATTATCCTTATATGAAATACCTATCGCATGCCTTGGTTTTTCCCTTGTCAATGGTCTAAGGATCTTCCATCATCCCATCCAATCTTGAAAAGTCATTCCAAATGCAACAAGCCCAATCCATATAATCTTTCTATGCATTCTAGTGCATCATTCAAAACATTCATTGGCTTTGTTTCTAGCATGGCTGCAAACCTTGATCCTTTAGTCACATTATCATCATCCTCATGTTGTTTCGGGATGTGTCCTTTCCACATCAAACAACATTGTCACCATCCTCATCACCTATCAATTGGTTTTCAGCTTGACTAGGGGCAAGATCATGGTTGTCCTTGGATTCTTGCGCATGCTTGCTCACATGCTTATAGGCATCATTCCCTGTACATAGTCCACTACCTAGTACATACTACCTATCCCTGTAAATATCCCTTATCTTTTGTGTCCATCGCTTGTCTATATCATTCCTAATAAGTGGTAGTCTTTTCCATAACTTGGAACGATTGACATCAAGTGCATTTCATATCCCCCATCTTACCCTATTCATAGTCAATTGGTCTTGTACTCAACTGGGGGCAAACACTTGACATGTGTCATATTGGTTCTTACATTGGTTGTGTTGAAGACGTAAAACCATATAAATTCCACAAACATCAGAAAACTTCAAAAAGACAAAAAAATCAAAACATTTCAAAAATCCAAAAAAACAAAGTCAAAGTCAATCGCACATGTCAGTCTTTGTCATTAGTCAAACTACGTTGCCTCTGTGACTAGACGTAGGCAAGACCATCTGCCGATGTTCCCCCGAGGCATTAGGTCAATCCATTTAGGTTTGTTTGTATAAATTCATGATTTAATCCATACGTCTATATGACAAGGTCCTTGGTCGAGTCGAACTACATTGCCTCTGCGACTGGACATAGGCAAGGCCATCAATCGATGAGCCCCCGAGGCCGCACTAGGTTAGTCCATTAGGGTTCATCACATTCACTTTCACACACGTCTTCTATTTGTAGTTAGTCTTTTCGGTCAAGTCAAGTCGAACTACGAGGTCTCTACGTGTATAACGTAGGAAAGGCCATCAATTGATGAATCCCCAAGGCCACACTAGGTCAGTCCTTTAGGTTTTTTTGTTACACATAGTCAATTGTCAACACTTCATATCAAGTCATGCATCAATCTAGTGAACAAGTCAACAATATCTCTAAGTCAAATCAAACAACTTTGTAACGCCCCACCGTGTGAACCCCAAAGGACAAAAACATAATAATTACAACACAATTTTTTTTTTAAAGTAAACATAACATACATGTATTACACATTAAGTCATGACATGAATTCCATTTAAGCAGATTCACTAACACATACATCCCTTGGGGTACACGAAGAGTCATTACTAGACTGAGATCCACACAACAACAATAAAAATCAAAGATATAATCCATAACAAAATAAACATTAACAATTATAACATATACATGAAAATCATTGATAAGGAACCATCTGAGTACATAAATACAACATATGCATAATTAACTCAACACATTGAATAACAACTGCCAATAACCACATAAGGTTTAATGTTACATTACAATACAATATTCAAGAAGTACAATGATACAAAAGTGTTTCCAATTTGCACGGAAACCATACAACAAGAATCATGATACAAATGAATAGATGAAAACTAGCTCCAAGATGGATACAACTCTGGAGTCGCTGCAACCGCACCAATCCGCACCTCTCGATCCTCGACTGGGGACCCAATGGGGTGCTTAGCACGTTCCACCCGACCGTGTGAGTCCGAAGACCCACCCCCCGTGCTAGGAGCTAACAAGAAAGAGACCTCAACCAAGAACATCCAAAAAGGAAACCACAAGACTCCACAACATACAAAAGTATCATAAAACTCAAGGATTACAATGACATATTCAACAACGTTCAAGAGTCATCAAAATAACTTAAAATCATAAATCTCATCACCTAAATCAAAGCAATGACCAATAAACAAGTAACCAAACGATGATCAAGAAACACTTCCAAAACAAACTGAATTAATAAACATAATACAATTCCAAATTGCAATACAATAACATCATAACACAATACCAAAAGAGTACGAGGTCATAAGTCAAATATCAATGAGATCATACAAGACCACCAAGTACATCAAGATATATATTAAGGCAATAATCACAAATCAATATAAATCCATATATCAACAATCTAAACCAACTCCCCACAACCTACTTCCAGAGGTACACAAAAAAGTAAAACACATGGGCAACTAGGGGAGAGTGTCATCGCATAGTCCTACATGGGCTGTCCTGTGCTCTTCCTCCCAACTGGAGGCGCTGCTCCCATCTATGGCTGTCCTATGCTCTTCCTCCCAACTAGAGGCGCCGGTCCATAGGGTGACTCATGTGGAGCCGTAGACCTCTCGTGAAGACGAGGTCACAACCTTGCCAACCACGGCCTTCTCAGCCTTCCATTAGTCTGTGAAAGCACTAATGAAGACGAGGCATCCATTTTATTAATCTTATAATGATATTACTACCAAACCCACCTAAGTTAATTATTAGGTTTTCACTTATTTACTAACTCACTCGTGGGTTATCCTGGTCTCTTCCCCTTAAATGGGGCGCCGGCCCCCACGAGGAGCCACTCTCCCTAGAGACCCAACAACATAAAAACTGAGAAACCAAGGGTTGTACAACATCACAAGAATATTATATCAAAACTGAAAAGCATGCGAGGCATTACCCATCTCGCTATAAATACAATTTCCAAGTCTCAACAAATTTCGTACAACCCTTTTAAAATCATGAAACCAAAACACTTGCCACATCAAGGGCCCATAAAGAGAGAGAACATCAATTATCAATCATCTCAAGCCTCTGGAAGCCAAAAGAATGAAAACCCACAAACAAGGGTAAAGTGAAGCAACAAGAGTATTTCTCCAATAATTCAACACAAGGATAAAATTTCCTCAAATATGAGAGTAAATCAGAAAAATCCATAACAAGGAAAGATTCATCAAGACCCATCTACAAATTAACAATGGCGTCACCTCAAATGGGAAAACGCAAAAGAAGATCAACCTTTAATTCACGAAATCACTAAATGAAACCAAAAGCCACCAACTAGGCATTCCATGGGAGACCTCAATTTTCTCCTCACAAGAACCCCCTTATGATGGTACGCAAATCACTTTCATAAAACAACAACATAGCAATGACAACAATAATTGCAAGGCCACCAGATCAATTTCAATTCAAATATAATGAGTGAAAACATTGAAATAAGATCAACAACTCCATCCAGACTACATGATCAACTTCGATACAAAAATAAATCAGAAATTCAAGAAGATCAACCATCCACAACTCATAAACCAAAACACGAGTTCCCAATTACATTGCAACAAAATTTAAATGACAAAGGATTCCTTGAATCAAAATTAATCTCCAATGACATTCATACCAATACGGAAATGTCCAAAAACAATCCTTCAATAAAAGAGGTAAAAGCATGCAACCAGGCATCCAAAGGACCAAATTAAAGAACACCTTAAATACTCAATCACTCACAACTCCATCAAACATTCGCATAATAAACAACAACCAAAAATTCAAACAAGAACAATATTTATTAACCAATCAATTAACGACCAGAACTAAATAACTTTACAACTTCCCCATACTAAAACAATTCATGATAACCATCACAAGTATTCTAAAAGATTTATCCAAAAAGAGAACTTACAAATCAACCATTAAATGAATATAAAGAAAGTCAATTTTCAAAAGATTAAAATTCCATTTCACCAATAAACTATCCAATTCGAAATTACCCTAATCAATCTCTAACTATACCCATACATTTAAATTTCCCCTTTCATCATACTCACTTAACATACTTCCAATATTTAAATTAATTGTGAAAACCATATAAGGCCAATTGTCTATACTTTTAAAATAACAATAATAACAATACTCTAAATGCTCAAATTACATATTAGAAATTACCACCTTAAAATCTTAAATCTATCTAAATAAATTTACACACATAAATTCTTTTTAAAACCACTACATATTTATATATATTAATTCTTTTTGATGAAGGAAAGTAGAAAGAGAATAGATCTTTTCTAAAATTTCAACAAATCTACAAGACTTAATTTCAAGAATAAAAATGAAAAGATAACTTATTTAATTTCATAATAAATTCTACTTCTAGAATATTCATACTACAGCGAGAATTAAATAAACCATGCTATCATATATTCGTAAATTGATATTTTCTACTAACTTATCATCTTAAAATTGTAATTTAACAAATTAATAGGAATTATTTTCTATTCCAAAATATTTACTCAGAACAAGAATTAAATAAATCAATGTTGTTTTACTTTTGTAAATGATTTTTCTGCTAACAATATCCTTTCCAAGTTGTAACTTAACAAATCAATAAAACAAATTTCTTTCTATTTTACTAATATTTTCCTTGTAAAAATTTATGCTTTATTTTTAATTAGAGAAGAAATAGAATCTAAATATCTATTTTCTAGATAACAGATAACTTACAGAAAATATAATTTTAATCAAAACAGATTATATTGATGCATTTGTTTGCTAACAATTAAATCAACAGCATATCTATTAAACAGATTTAAAATAGTATTTATATATTCCTCTTAAATAACATAATTAATTAAATTACTATCACAGTAAAATTGTGACATACAATTATAATTGAATGAATCAATAAATCAATAAATATATATATACAAATATATATAAATATATATATATATATATATATATTTATAAAATCAAGTTTCGAAATACATATATAAATCATATTTATAAAAGTGAATTTCGCATAATACATAGATTGGAATTTCGCATTTTATAAATTTAATAAATATAAATTTGAATGGCATTTAAACCATACCCCGGCACAGGAATTTTCGCCGCCAGCCGTGGCAGTCTACGGACTGCCACCGCAGTCCGACGGACTGCTGTGGATAGTCTACGGACTGTCATAGCAGTCTTTCGGACTGCTGCGGTAACCCGTAGGCTGCCGCACCACCACGGCTGGCTGGGTGGGGTGGTGGGTACGGCCGAGGCCGACCCACCACTCAACCCATATATAATTTTTTTATTTTTATTTATTTTAAAATAAATTCACATAATTTAAACAACGAAAATTTGAATTATAATTTTTTTATTTTTATTTCTTAAAAAATTTCAAACAAATTTAATATGGCGACAATTCAAAATTTAAGAATTAAATTTCACATTCATTATTTATTTATAAATATATATGTGTGTATATATATACACATCTTATATATATTTACTATATTACAAATAATTCGAAAACAGAGAATAACAATCAACAGTATAGGTTACAGTATATATATATTTATATGAAAATTGTATTTGAAGAATATATATATATACATCAACCCAGAAATCTACAGTAAGGTAATTATTTTTCCATTTATTTATTTTTCGAGAACAACCACAGCAATACAGTTTATTTCCAAAATCTCGACCAAAGCTTCATTTTAATAAACAACAATCCAAAACCCAACAAATAATCTTATTTAAATAAACAACAGTCCCAAGTTCCCAGAAATTTCAATCCAATAATTGATAGTCAAGATCCCAACCAAATTCCATTTTCACAACAGAAATCCCAATCCCCAGATAAAAATTTCATGCACAATGAAACAAATTCAATCAATTGCTATTCTATTTAATGCTACAACAAATAAATAAGAAAGGAACCTAGCGTCCTTCGCTTGCAGAAGATTGAAGAAGCTTTGATCATTTTGCTGTATCAATTTCTTTTGCTGCAAATCTTCCAGCAACTGATCCGAATCCTCCTTCCTCTTCACCAATTTCTCCACAAACCAAAAAGAACTAAGGACAGAAAATTGATTGGAAAAGAAATTTCTCCAACATTCCAAAAGCCATCCCCTCAAACAAAGAAACCCCCTCTTAAAATCCATTCCCATGAATCCCTTCAATTTCCTCTTCCCGTGAATACCAGAGGTCACATCTCCAAAAATGAAATTTAATTACCTTCAAATCCACAAAAGATGGAGCTTCATATTTGTTTATTCTTCATATTCTCCAGTGAAAACCAAAAGTCACAACTCAAGAAATAAATCCAAATAATATTTAATCCCTTTAATTCCTTTTGTTGCCTTTTCCAGTATTTATATTTCATTTTCTTTTATCATGCATTTTGATTAAACTAAATAAATTTAAATCCACAAAAATGAACTTTTTATTTAAATATATATTCATTATCTTCACAATACACTATTTGTTAATTACTTCCACATTAGAATAATTAAAATCAACCAATTGCAAGATTCTAAATAAGCATCCATTAAATTTCTTATGATAATAATTATCTTTTCAAGATTATTTGTTCATAACAATTTAAATCAATTCATCTAATAATATCACTTTTACTTTTAACAAATTAATTTGATTGATCATTTTTTCTAAATCATTTGATTTAATTTAATTGATTATTACTTTAATTTCTAATCATGTTTTAAATAACCTTGCAAATCACTTATGATTTAATTAATTATTTAAACATGATTACTAACATACTATATTTTCCACCAAATCAAATAACTCAGTAACCAATGAAACACACACTCACACAAGTCCAAAACAACCGACACGAAGGGGTATTACAAACTTTCCAAACAAAACAATCAAAACAGATCAACAAATGTCTGCTATAGGATGTGTCCTTCCTAGAAACAGACATCATCCACATGGAAATCAACCTGTATCTTGTTCAAGATGAGTCTTTCCTAAATACTGATATCAGCAAAACAATCTATGTCTTATACAGGATGAGTCCTTCCTGCATAATCGACATTGTCAAACAATCAAGCATAGCCTTACATAGGTTATCACATCAACGACATCTAACTCAACATCTTATACGATACATGTCTTTCTAAAACCAGGCTTTGTCATGCCTTATACAGATTGTCATAACATCGAAACCAAACTCAAGGTCTTATCTGGTATGTGTATCTCTTGAAATCAGGCTCTATCAATCAATTCTTTTATGAATCAAAACAAATCAAACAAACAAGATCAAGTTTTGGCAAATATTTTACTGGCTTTTTGACTATATGACTTATTTATCTTATCTTTTTAGTTGACTTTATGATAGGAATTATGTTACTAGCTTTCTCAAGGATGTCCTATTTTCTTTGACTGTTGTTTGTCAACTGTCTTTTCAATTTGATTTTGAGTCATGTTACTAGTTTCCTCAAGGATGTCCCATGAAGGATTTAGAGGAGAAATGACGTCTCATGACCTAGCTTTTACTTTGTTTGCTATCTGTGGTTTGTCTTGATAAAAAAACTGGGGCAACTTGTGTCCTTAGTATGAGTTAACGACACTCCTTGTCTGCGACTGTCTATTGTTAGCAAATGGATGACCTTGCACACCTTGATTTATGTCATATCATGGTGTTTTTCTCCATTTGTATTAGTCCCGCCCAATGATGATAAAGTGCAATACCTTTTGTGATACAGCGAAATATCGAAGATTGCTAATACTAACATCTATCTCCTGTCTGTCGGTCTTTCTTGATCTTTCTTCCCGCACTAACAGTTCTTCTTTCTTACATTATGATGGAGTCTTGTGACACAAAACATTATACATCATCCTACATCAACATACATGTTAGACACATACATACATAAAGGCATATCTCATATCTTGGACATCATGGTACAATACATATTCATCATCAAATAATACATATCATCAGCATACCATACATCAAGCAACTGTAAATACATGCATCACATTAAATTTGTATAGCATCACCTGTAGCCAGCATCATACATATAACATCATATTACATCTCATATTTGTAAATTGCATACATCACATAGAATCAACATTATCTCATTAGATGCATAAACATCATAAAATACGTATACTCATCCATCACATAGGCATATCATATAAACATCACATGTGTAAATAAAGAGCATAATCCATACATAAACATACATATCATGAGAATCACCGCCAAAATCATATATATATATATATATATATATATATATATATATATATATATATATATATATATATATATATATATATATATATATATATATCGCTCAACTGTGTCACATCATAATGTCATAATGTATCAATAATACATGGAAGCCCGCAGGCTATAAGATCAAAATACAATGTCTTGACAAGCGGTACCCCTATCCTAAACTGCCACTGCCATCATGCCGGGAGTGTGTGGGGGAATGATGGTGGGAACCTGATGATCTCTGAGCTGAGGGAGGTCTATCATATGGACCTGCTCTACGTGTCTGCTCCACCCCCTCTGTGCTAATTGACCTACTATGTGTCCTGGTCTGGGACCTACTACTGTGTGCCACTGAGAAACTAGGAGCCTGTCTCTCTGGTGGAATCTCTGCCTCATACAGATCCTGATAGTATCTCTCCCTCTCCCCAGCTCTGACTAGCTCTTTGGTGAACGCAGCTAATGGTCCTGTACACAATGCCCTAAGCTCTATAAATCTTTGCTTAGTCTCCTGTCTCCAAGCTATGGCTTGATCCCTATCCCTCATTGCTCTATCTCTCTCCATCCGATATGCATCCCTCTCGGCCATGAGAACTCTCATCTGCTCCTCCAAGGATGCAACCTAAGCATGCAACGTATCTCTATCTGGATCCTCTGCCTCTATATCATCCTGTCTATCCCTGGCTCTCCCATCCTCCTCCTCATCTAGATCCTCTAGGATCTGATCCTGAATCTCTCTCTCATGATCATCATCCTCATCATCATCCTCCTGATAGGCACCTAACAAGCCCAGGGCATCAATCTTTGCCTCCTCTCTGCCTACCTCCTCAGCACTTGCCTCCTCCTCTGCTGGGATATTTGGGATGGCTGCCTCTGCCGGATGCACCTCCTCTCCACCACTAGAAATGTCCTCCTCTCCACCTTTAGCCAGATCCTCCTCTCCTCCTCTCCTAATGTCTAGCATGGCCACATCGGTGACAAGGCTGGCCCTCATCCCCTCTAACCACATCTCCCTCTCCTGCCTCCACATCATCCACCTCTGCCATCATCTCCTCCATCACCACGGCCTCCTCTACCTCCCTGACCTCTACCTCTGCCACGTCTGCCTTCTGGCCCTGTCCCTCGCTGCTCTACCGATGCTAGCTGCTCTAGGTCTGTCAAAGGGATCAGCCTGTGAACTGTCCACCACTGATCATAGTCTGTTGTGGTCCCTGGGTCTGCTGGTCCGTCTCTCCATCCCCATGGAAGTACCTGCAATGCATCAATATCTACCTCAGTTGTGGCCATTGGAATCTCTGGCCCCCATAGCTGGGACCTCTTGCGAGGATCTCGAAAACTCTGCTCGTCCTCGAGGCACATCCTGCACCTCCTCAAATTGTCGTAGGACACGGTCTGGCAACTGTCACTCTATAATGTGGACGTGAGATACTGTCTGTCCAACCAAATATTGTGCCTGTCTACAAAATGGCAAGTGCTCATCCTCATCTGACCACTCCTCACATCGCAGGTATGGCCTCCACGTAAACTGCTGCATCGTATCTATGGCATGTCTGAAGTACCATGTATCTCTAATGTGATGTTGTGTGGTCGCCCCCGCATAACGGAAGGCATGTGGAGCTCCATGTGGGAGGTCAACTATCACAGGTGGCCAAAAAATGGCAATATGCTCCCACGCCCATACCATCAGGAGCGTGGTATCGTAGCTCATCGACTGTGCCTCTCGGTAGGCAATATCATGCAAATGGAAGTATAACATCTCGAGCACATAGGAACCCCAAGCATACACAACTCGACGCTCGAGCATGCCCACTAGCATCTCTCCCCATCCCACAGGAAAACCATGACCTTGGCGGTCAGGAAGTACTATACCGCCTATCAATGTAGCCAATAGAAAGTCCAACTATCTATACCTCTAGGCCAACACCCGCCACCTAATCTCATAATCATCGAACCCTAACTATCTAATGTCAGCATGGGGGTAGTACCTACACATCTCGACAGCACCCCTTTGAGTATCATAAGTCACTCGTGTGCCTCTAATGGGAAGTCTAAGGATCCTATACACATCCTCTAGAGTAACAGTGGCCTCTCTAGTCGGTAGGTGGAAGGATGATGTCTCTGAGTGCCACTGCTCACACAATGCTGTCAATAGTCCCCGATTCATCTGAATCTGGGGCATGTCTATCACGTGCAATAATCCAAGATGCCATAGAACCTGTCACTTTGCAAGCCGCAAGCTATCTCTAAATCGAAACATCGTAGGTCTCGACTCCCGTGTATAAATCGTGTCTAATACAACCTACAATGGTATTATACATGCCTCATGTTAGCCTCAATCATCTATTCTAGTGCAAATTGACTATACCACAATAAAATGCAAATGTGTCGTTCTTTTGCACATGCGTCATTATTTTTCACATGCGTCGCTTTTTCACAAATGCGGTTCATAAACTTCACGTGTCATTATTACACAAATGTGGTTCATAATATCCAATGTGTTACACTATAGTCATATGCGTTGCAAAATAACACTTGCGGTGCATAAAATTCAAATGCATTTCTAAATATACATATGCAGCTAATATTATTGCAAATGTGTTTCATAAAGTCAAATGTGTTTCAGAAATAAACAAATGCGTTGAACTGCTAAATCCTATTTAAAATGACCGACATAAAAATTTAAATGCGGTTTTCCGCATACACATGCATCGTTCACGCACGCATATGTTGTTCATAACTAAAATGACGCATAACTAAAAAATGAATTAAATGCCTTAAAATGTGTGCAAATAAAAAAATTCAAAAGACAAGTTCTAGGTACATACCGGGGGGTCCACGCCGGCTGGTCTCTGGAATGTCCGGATCCTGTATGCGCAGTGATGGGTGGGTGGAACTGGAGACTTCCTCGCTAGGAATGCAGAGCAAATTTTCAAATTTCTAAGCTAGGTGGGTGCAAATGAATAGATTTCCAACCCTATTCCTATATATACCTAGGGCTTAGGTGTCATTTCTGTCATACTGGCTGCGTTAACTTTAAATTTCGATCATCCCGTACCCGTCCCTCCCATTTCCAAACCCAATTCTGCAAACTCCACTGCATTTTTACCTATCCACTGGACTAATCGGGAGCATTTCCAAAATTTTTTGCACTCTTTAGAAATTTGTCAATTTTCTCGAGGGGGCATACCTTCACCTATTTTAATCTGGAGCATTACTGGGGCATATTTAGTTTTATCAATTTTCTTTGACACAACTCCGAAATGATATTGTATCAAAGAGGGGCAAATGTAGACACCGAAATCTGGTTTTAAGCCTGTGACTTCCATATTCTTCATATTTTGTATTCTTCATGGTCATGATTAAATAATGTCAATTATTTAATTATTCTCAATAATCTCAATTTCTTCTATTAATTAAATAACCTTAATTATTTAATTAATTCACACTTTTCTTTATTCTATCTGATTAATTAAATAAACGCTTTTTAGTTAATTATGTTACTAATTAACCTTATCCTTCTTGTCAAATTAAATAAATTCATATTTAATTTACTCTTTATCATATTTCAACTATAATTAAATAAATTCTTTATTTAATTATTCATTTAAATCCTTCATCATTTAATTAAATAAATCTTATTTATTTAATTATTCTTCAAATATCGAGTCTTGAATTAAATGAATTATTTAATTCATTAATTCTATTTTAACGCATTCCTCTATATTTTAGATAATTATGTGAGTTATCTAAGTATTTACTTTTACTCGACTCAACATCTATTTTAATCACCCAGTTAACTCTTCATTTGATGTCTGAGTGGCTGTCTCGAGTAATCTCTTCGTCAGATCATTCAATCGTCTAGTTCTAACTTATTTGTGTGTACATGCGGATTAATTAAATATTCTTATTTAATTAATTAAACCTCGTGCATGCATTTGAACAGAGAGTCATTATAATCAATCTTCATCTTTGTCATTTAAAGATATTTCTTATGTTTTTGAATGCCAAATTGAAGATTAAATCATTTATTTAATCTTTAATCCTATTTCTAGTTTGTATCACTCATGTCACGGCTAACAGTTATCAGAATGCATGTCTAATCTGTCAATCTCAACCGTCCATTGATCTTTCAATCTTGACCTGTCATTCGAATAATCAATTTTCTATAAATTGATTTGTCATTCTTCATTCCAATCTCTCTCGAAAACTCGTGAAAGCTTATGACATTTGAGAGCACTCAATCTTGAATCTTTGATATTTTGCTAATCATTATCTTAGGCTATACTTGCACGAACTTACGAGAAATCTGAGGGAAATTATACTACACAAAGCAAAATGGAGAAGGGAAATCGAGATGAATCATGGAAATACGTTCAAAATTGGTGAGATTGTTTCAGTTTGTTTACATTTTACTTTTCCTTTGTTCTTTGTTGCTTAACATTAGATTTGAATTTTTAGATTTTAGTATTGCATGTTTGCTTCTAATCTATTTCCTTGTGCACATTTCTTGGCGTTACAGATTTTTTTTTGTGAAACATCCACACTACGCTTACACTTTTCCCTCATCTTTTTGCAAAGAATCCTTATGATTCTTCCTCAACTCTTACAAAACATGGCACTATTTATCCATTCAGGGGAATATATAAACCCAACCGTATTAAATGTAATATAGTTATATAGGAATATATATTTATGCATGATATTATTGTTTTCACTAATAGAAAGTAAACAACATTTGATTAATTTCCTAGGAATAAGTTTGTATTCAGAAAGGGGATTTTTGTTGCAACATAATGGCCATATACAATGCACATATATGTATATATATACAAATGTATGTGATGAATAATTTCATACAAAAACTTACACATTTGAAGAGAAAATTGAATTCAACAGATGTGGGAAATTGGGGTTTCTAGAAGAAAGAAGAAGTTCAATCTTGTTAGAACACAATGATCTACTGAGAGGGGGGTGAATTAGTAGATCTTAAAACCTTTAGTTCTTAAACCCTTTTGTAGATTCAACCTTAACCTCAAATGTGAAGATTGAAATACTAACGGATATAATAGACACAAGCACAAGAGAGGTTGAGACATAACACAATATGTATGTGGAAAACCTAAGACGTGAAAAACCACGGTGAGAAATTCTACTAGGATCTACTATCCTAATCCATCCTCAAGAGCTTCAAAGTTTAGTTACAATGTTTAGGGCTACAACCCAAGGAAGCAACAACTCCCTGTTTAGAAGCTACAACTTCAAGGATGCTACTACACCCTATTCTGAGCTACAACTCAATGCAAAATGGAGGCTACAACCTCGTACAAAGTTTTGCAATATATTATGCATAAAATGGTTCTACATAACCTACAATGCATCAATTCAATACATAAGCTCTCTCTCTCTCTCTTAGTTCTCCCTTACTCCATTGTAACCAGCTACTTGAATTTACAAATTTTTCTTTCTGTTATAGTTCACCTTCCTCTACATTCAAACACTCTTTTTCATTCTTCACAACTCAATAATTCCCCTCATACAATTCATATACATTGGAATCACTATTAGGGTTTTTCCACTTGCAACCTACTTCCATAAGTGTCAAAGCATCGAGCCACACACATACTATCCAACTCATCAGATATCTCCATACCTCTACATTGAGCCACACAAAATTTTATTCTAGTGTATAGAATTTTCTAAGAATAACAGTTCGTCAGACTCTAGAATATAATATGCATTTAATACATTATTACAATCATTTGATCTAATTCAATCTTCAATCTTTTGCAAATTGTGCCACTGCTTAACTGATCAAATTTTCATTTAATTGGTCACTTGGTGAAGCTAGACCAATTAACTCCTTCCTCTGTATCAGTTACCAGAAGAAACCCTCTTCACACTGAGTTATCCATTTGTGATTACAACATTCAAATCTAGGTCATCGATCTTCTTCATGCCACAATCTTGCGTTCTTCATTGTATCTTTAAAACTTTTCCATCAGATCAAATAAATTTAATCATGTGCCATTGATCTCCACCAACTGATGATCATCGTTGGATCAATCGCCTTTTGATCTCCATCACCAGTCTCCTTCATACATTGCTTGCTATGTTATCAAACTAGGCCCACAACCTACATGCCATCCATGTCATCACCATGCAACTCACAAGAATGATGTGAGTTGGTCTATCGATCAAATTTTTCATCTTCCACTTGTTGTCATGTGTTATCATTCACCATTGTCACCTTCGCTTCTTTCTTTACTAGGTCCTACCATCAGCATCAAACTCCTATCGCCTAGTCACTAAAAATTTGAACTTAAGAACCTCTTTTTTGGAGGTTGTGGACTTTTGAAAACCTACAACATATCGATAAAAAAGAGAGCCATCTTCCTTATCACTCCACTAGCTAAGCCAACAAGTCGGGAGGTTACAAAACTTGAGAACCCCATGACATAGGTTAGAAAATCTTGGAATCCCACAACTTAAGAAATATTATGGCTGTTGAATATTTTTTAGGCCGGTAAACATAGGGTAAAGGGGCCAGTCATACCCATGACTTCAAAGACATAAGTTGTAACTTATGTGACCTGCAACCACCGATAACAAGGAGATCGCTAAGTCGGAAGGTTTTGAAACTTGAGAACCCTGTGACATAGGTTAGGAAAATTGTGAACTCTGCAACTCCTTACAAATTTGGCCCTAGACTAAGAGCATGAACCAATGAATGAGGACATTTTCATTGATATCATGACCTGCACAATACCTGTTTGAAAAGATCTCTAGAAACCTAGTCATTGTGCAAACAATATCCCTTACATTATTTGCACTTTTGACATCAATGAAAACAATAGTCCAACAAATCTTTCCACAAACAATCATTTATCTACACATTTTGAAATTGAAGGCATTGGGGAAGAATTTGGAAACTTGGAATTTGCTATCAATTAATTTCCCTCTTCTTATTGCTTTTCCTCTTTAATCCCGCTGTTATTGTTTTGTTGTTCTTCCAAAATAAAACTACTTCTCAGTGCCCATTTCATTTATCTTTTTGTAGAGAAAATGAGAAGGATTATGAAAAAAATTATGTGTTTCTGTTATAGTCCCCCCCTTTTAAAGATTTCTCCCTCAAATTTTCCAATAACCGAATGTTAAATAAAATCAAGATTTATTTTCACGCATCATATTTATCCTCAGTAATAATAATGAAATACCATTTAATTTCAATTAAAACTAATATTAAACAACAAATATGATTTAGGGTATGTGCAGGATCATCATGGAAAAAACAGGCCCTTAAGTGGCAAAAAATTCAGATAAATCAAAGTTAGGCAACTCGACGTAAAAATTTGAATAAGTTATCTATATTATTTTAAAAATATTTAAGAATAGAATCTATAGAAAATTGAATTTAGTTTCTAAACTACTAGGTTTATTTTTTTTCAAAAATCTATTTGGTGAATTTTGAAATTTCAATGCAGTAGTACTTAAATTTCAGGGAAAAAATAAGTAGGTGTCTGTCTCACCACCCTAACCACAATAAAATGATAATATTTTTTTATAAGATTTTAGATATAAGTAGAGGACTCATGTCCTAATGTGATGCATATTTTTTTGTAATTTTTATCCAAGTAAATAATTAATTATGAACTTTTTATTACAACTTTTAAAAAATATAAAAAATTGTATGTCTGACCACCTTGACTTGGTCAAAACTTCATGAAATTCAATTTATTTATTTTTAATCCTATAGTATGCAAAGCATAGAATGTGACACATGTTTCATATTCAAAAAATGTGATATCATTTGAAAGCTATAGATGTTTTTCAATCAGCCTATCCATCGCGACTCTAGTTGTAATTCAAATAGAAAATGAATAATAATTATTTATTAAATTCAAAGTAAAGCATAATTTATATTGGTGGAAAGTTGAGAATTTTCTTTAAAAACCCTTTTTGGTTCATCAATTTTGGGTAAAAAAAGTCGTTAGCCACATACCCTACACATACACATCATATCGCCACTTTTTGGCCCATCATGATCTTGCACATACCCTTTATTAACTTTGCATATTTAAAACAATAAATATTAATTGTAATTTTCAAATAAAATCATTAAATGGTTTAAAAATATTTTTATTTCTTCTAAGAGAAATTAACATTAACTAACATTTAATTAAATAAGCAACTATAACAATAATCTTCTGTATTAAATAAAATGAGACACAGTTAACTAAATTATGTAAATGCAACTATATGATTTCCTAAGAGTGTGTAGTTTTCCTTTCACCACAAGTCACCTACAGTCTTGTTATACACATAATTCAAAGTTTTTTCAATGATCATTAAAATAGTATTATTGAATTATAAATTACTTATTGAAAATGGGGGTTTTGGAAGCTTTGGAATTGGCGGTTTTTGCAGTGTTGTGTAAATTTAGAAGTTGTTGAAGTTGGGGTTGTAGTAGCAAGCAAGGAGTGTGAGCTCTGCATCAAATCATCACTTTGGCAAGTAGGAGAAACTAGGTTCTTGCTAAACTTAATTCTAGTCTTGTAGCAAATAGAAATGGAATAATTGTTTGTTGGAAACAAAACCATTCTTGTTAATTTCTGAGTGTGTTTATGATGTAAATGCCAAATAGCTTTTGAAATCTTCATTCTTTTGGGGATTAATTGCTTATCTTGTTGCTTTTTTAACATTTTCCCCAATTCATCTACAATAAACAAAGCATTTCATCTGCAATAATAAATACACACTCTCCCTTCTTTATTTGGCATGATTCTTGATTCATTTCTTGCTATCTTCGAAGTTTGGGTTAGTAGCTTTATAGCTTATTTGTTTCTTCCTATCAAAATTTTCCTCTTCCATTGTTCTTCATTTAGCCTTAAAATCTTTTATTCGGACGCATAATTGTTAGTGTAATTAATTAATTATTACACTAGCATAAATTTAACTCGGGTCTTGCATTAATTTATTCCTAGGTTGCATAAATTAGAAAATCATTAATAATGGGGTAATTCCCCTTTCCATGTTTGTATGAGATAAAGATTCATTCTAGAAGATGAGTTGTCCTTCTAGAACTTATCTCAATCTTTTATCATTTCCTAGGTAGGGTTCACATGTTGTCACATGTTGTTAGATCATGACACATGGCAACAAAATATTGCATCTTACATCTCTCTCATGCCTATATATTCAAGAAATTTGTACATTTGTAATATATATCACATCATAATAATAGAATCTCTATTTGTATTCCATTGTTGCAACACTTTTTGTGTGATTGAATATCTTTCTTGGCAAAGGTACTCCATTGAAGACTGCAACTTCATCAAGGACACTGTGACTCCATCATCATAATAGAATCTCTATTTGCATTCCATTGTTGCAACACTTTCTATATGGTTGAATATCTTTCCTAGAAAAGGTCCTTCATTGAAGACTGTAACTTCATCAAGGACATTGTGACTCCATCATCTCAACATGGTATCAGATCTTTTCCAGTGAAACTTCATCCCAAGATCAAGAAATAATAGAATCTCTATTTTCCTTCCATTGTTGCAACACTTTCTGTGTGGTTGAATATATTTCCTGGCAAAGGTCCTCCATTGAAGACTGCAACTTCATCAAGGGCACTGTGACTCCATCATCTCAACATGGTATCAGAGCTTTTCTAGTGAAACTTCATCCCAGGATCAAGGAAGTTGGTGTGCAAGATTCTTTGTAGGCTTGGAGTTTTTCTTGTAGGCTAGTTAGTTCTACCCAAGAACCAAGCTGATTTCTAGTGCTTATTAGGCTCTCTTCGACCTCTCCATTGCATCTAGAAGGCCTCAAAACCCATATATTACCTCCTCATTCATCAAAATTGAAGACATATCAATTGGGATCCAGTTGAGGTATTATCTAGGGTTTACATTTTATTTACTATCTATACAAATCTGCTATAAAAAATCTTCTCGTTCAGTCATCCTCCAAGGAAAAAAAAATTTAGATCATGAGGATTTTTTTATTTTTCCATTTGGGCATTTTTTTTCTAAAGTTGACAAAAAAAATTAAATCTGTGGGTGACCTGTAAATAAAATCATAATCGACGTCATTAGGGTTAATATTTATTCTTTGACTATAGTTTAGGTTGTTCGGTTGACATTCAATATATTTCTACAAATTTGAAAAAAAATCAATATCGACATTAAATTTGAATTTCATTTATTTGTAATATTCAATTTTTTTAGTTGTCATCATCCATCACATCGGTCGACATCACTGATTGTCATCTGACCCTTCCCTATTCGCCGACCACTAGAATCTTTGTCAGTCAATCCATTGATCACCACCAATGTCTTTCTCGGCCACTGTCTGGTGCCATCACCGACTAAACTCCTGTTGTGGTGTTGAAGCCCCCACCACTCAAGCTCTGGTCATATCACGAACTAGGGCTATCACTCTATCCAAGCGGAGCCACCTTGACTCCAGGCCACACCACTAGGACTCTATTGACCGGTCACTCCGCTGCCACCCTATCTGGGGGTAGGTTTTTAAAATTTTCAACTAGTCTTTTGGTCATATCAGTGACCAAGGGCCAATTTTTTTTCCCAGGGGTGCTTATTTTTTGCACCTAGTTAGCCTGATTAGTTCCATTGTAGCAGTGATCTTCCGAAGGCCGTATTTTCGCACCACGGTATCAAAAATTTGCAAACAAGATATCAACGGAAAGAGAATTCAAAGCACTATTTAGTGGTGCCATCTATTTTATAGGATTTTTCTTCTATAAAATTCTAAAGTCAACTAAAGTCAACCCTCCTTTTTTGGAATCAATAGCTAGTATCTTCTCATTAGATTGTTAGATTTTGGTGATTCCAGTGACATCAATAAGGTAATTCAAAGCTTTTTTCATCAGTCCATTCACTTTGATCAGTTTTAGCTCTAGGTACTCTTGCATTGGTTTTATTCAATTCGGTGCATTTTTTCAATAACTTGGATAGCCTGAAGCTTGGGAAAAGGATTTTTGTTCTCGGTGGAATCTCTTCGGTAGCATATCATCTTTGGAAGTCTCTATTTTTTGTTGAAGGTCATTGTCTTTGTTTATTAGAGAAATTTGATAGTACATTATGGGGCTTGCATATAATCCTTCTCTGATTATGTTGCACAAGGGAAACTATAAACAATGGCAAGATGGGATCATCCACCATCACCAATCACTTGATTTATTGCCACATTTGTATGGTATAGTTCTTTGTCCAAGTGAATGTATTCAGAAATTTTCTTGGATTTGCAGCAAGTACACTATCTTGGAGATCATTGCTATGCAAGTTGATTGTGATGTTTAGAGTATTATTGATCATTTTGATTTCCCTCATATCCTTTAGACTAAGCTTTGGGAGTTATATAGAGATTTAGAAACTCCACCATTCCCCAATGGTCATGATTCAGAATGTCATTCTTTAGATTAGGTATCCCATGATGATATTGTTATGCAGGAGGTTGATTTCCTTGAATCTTTCGAAGAGGTTGACAAGTTTTCTTCATATGCTTCTTCTCCATTAGAGACAGTTGGTATCCCTTCACATTTAGTGATTCCTAGTCCAGAGTCATTAATTGAGTCTTCCATAATCTCTATTCATCCAGACACATTCAATTTTCTAGGCTTGACATCACAAGATGGCTTTGTTTCATGGATTGTTGACTTGGCTATTTCTACAGGTTTGGAAGAAATTATTGAGGGGATATCACTCCTCTATTTAGATCCTACTTTGGAGAGTTTTCTTGAGTCTCCACATCCCTTTGTCTTGACCTTGATTGGAGATCCAGAGACTATCTTGGAGGAACTTGTTTTCTCTTCAGAGATTTCATGTATGATACTTCTTCCCTCTTATTCCATTTAGGAGTTGGATTTTCTTCAAGATCTACCATTGGATTTTCTTCTTCCTAGTGGGAGATATGGGGTTTGGATTCCTTTGTTGCTTCGGACTTCTTTCAGTGGTTTTCAAGACACTTCATTGTGGGGGGTCAATCTAGTCTCCATCACATTCATTGTATCACTGTCTTTAGATCTTGTTCAACATTAGTTTCTACATTGTCCTAATTGTTCAACTTCTTCATTGATTGGGCATGTACCTGAGTTGAATGTGGCATCTTCATCTTCAGGCAAGGAGACACATGAGTAGTTTTTAGAGACACCTTCACTCACATTCATCCTCCCTTCCTTTAATTCCCATTCGGAATGGGAAGCATCCCTACACTTGCACTTGGTTTTGTTTCTTCTAAAAGGGAGACAAGTTGTTTGTCAACACTGGATCTTTTTTTTTCTTTAGAAACTTACCATTTTTGTAGGTGATCACATATTCTGGGGGGACTATATAGTCTCTCTATTTCCCTCCTATGGTAGGGGTATTGATTGTATTGTATCCATGTGATAGATGGTGTACTTGGGGGGTATTTGGGAGTCCTTCATACTTCCCATCCTTTCTCACTCCTTTGCATTTCATCTCCTTTTAGGAGAGGGGTTTTCTTCCCACTAGGTTTTCCCCTTTTCTCCATTTGTGGGAGATTTATTGCATTTTTATTTTAATCATGTAAATGGGTACCTAAAATGGCCATGTAGTAGCCAGGACCCATCATTCATCATCAACTTTTCATAATCATTGCATTTCCTCCCTAAGTTGCACTTATGGGGGGGTGTTAGTATAATTAATTAATTATTACACTAGCATAAGTTAACTTAGGTCTTGCATTAATTTAGTCCTAGGTTGCATAAATTAGAAAATCATTAATAATGGGGTAATTCCCCTTTCCATGTTTGTAGGAGATAAAGATTCCTTCTAGAAGATGAGTTGTCCCTCTAGAACTTATCTCAATCTTCTATCATTTCCTAGGTAGGGTTCACATGTTGTCACATGTTAGATCATGACACATGGCAACATCATATTGCATCTTTCATCTCTCTAGTGCCTATATATTCAAAGCATTTGTACATTTGTAATATATATCACATCATCGTAATAGAATCTCTATTTGCATTCCATTGTTGCAACACTTTCTGTGTGGTTGAATATCTTTCCTGGCAAAGGTCCTCCATTGAAGACTATAGCTTCATCAAGGACATTGTGACTCCATCATCTCAATAGTAATATCCCTCCATATTGGTTTAAAATATCAAAGGCCACAGTTTGAATAAACCTTATTCCTTTTCTCACCCATCCTTTGAGTACATATGGCACGGTGTTATTCTTTTAAGATTGGGTCTATAGGGTGTATGTTGTCTATACATCTTCCAATTTCCTTGCTTTAAAGCTTCTTAAGTCTTCCTAATCTATCCAAGGCATGTGTATCCTGCTTTCACTCCATATTTTTCTTTCTACTTAGTCGCGGGTCTCTTTGGGGTTGCATGTTTCATATATGTATCTCTCAATTTTTTTGGGTTCTAGACTTTATTCTTATCAATATTTCATTCTCCCTAATCGGTGCCATGCAAATTTAGTATATCATCAGTTGTATTCTACTGTTTAGTTTTATTTTGAATTGTTGGTTCTTCTTGGTTTGCACTGCGGCTTCTAATATTATCATGTTAAGTCAAATTTTATACAATAAACCTCTAATCGATTATTATGCATTATAAGTTGTTCATTAGTATGCTTCAAAGTTTGAATACATGTAATCAATGAATGGTAAACAATGGCTTTTGATTATATTCCTTACTTCGCTAGTGATATATAAATGCACATTCATTTATTTTGATAGGAAATGAGTTTTAAGTAGATATATATTTGTATATATATGTATATATATGTATATATATATATATGTATGTATGTATGTATGTATGTATGTATGTATATATATATCTATATATATCGATATATATCTATATATATATATATATATATAGATCTATATATATATGTAAAGGTATCTTTGTGATGTGTATATATATATTTTTGCATGTGGGTATCTTACTATATTTTGTATTGTTTTGAACAATAACTGTAAAAGTATAAATATAAATATATATGTTTGTGTGTGTGTATTTATATGTATCTATGTTATACATAGACTCTTATGTGGATTTAATTTATTTTCTACCTTTGGAATCAGAATATTGCTTGATAATATAAGACATGTGAATTAATGTATATATATTTATATATATACTTATATATGTTTATATGTATATAATATTGTATATGTGCATGTGTGTGTATAATTGATGAGATCAATAAATGAGCATTTCTTCCTTAGTGATGTAAGGATTGGTGCATTGTGTAAATGGAAGCTTAGTTTATTTGGAATAAAAGATTATTAATAGGGTTAAGATGAATATTTAGTAACATGATATGGATGCTTTGTAAACCCACTCTAGATTCCATATTTCTATTATTGTTTTGAATTGTTTATGTGAAGCAAATTGAATGATTGTTGATTTGGGAGTGAATTGTGGGTTTTTGTTCAAATGTTTAAGTCATCTTGTGAGGTGAATATTAGAAGTCTTCTAGAGGCTAGGGGGAATTTTTTATTTGATGGATTCTAATATTATTCATGTTGTGATGATTGTCTATGAATTGAATGAGTACACGAGGTTCATTAGCCTTGCATGATATGTTCATTGCTTTGATTGGGACTTGTGTGCAGGATGAGTTATGCCTTGCCTTGTCTATTTTTATGAGGTTTTTTTATTGTGCAAGTTGGCTTTTCCCTATTGATTTAATTGGGTATCCTAGTTGCTAGTAGGGTAGTGGCTCTCAGTGGGGGCTAGCGCATAAAGTGGCGCCAGGGTAACACATGTGGTAGTTTCATAATTAAGTGATAACCTAAAATGAGTTAGGGGGTTGGGTAGTAATCACACTAATCAAGATAAGTGAATGCCTCACTCATGGCTCAAGTGCTCATTTAGGCTTGAGATGACATGAGAAGGCCTGGAATGGAAAAATCAACTGCCCTGTCCTCATGAGAGGTATGTTGATTCTACATAGGTTTGAATGGGGGCCAAAGATCGATAGAGGCTACTAGGATAGCCTAGGATGGGGGGCCGAGGCCTAGGAAGATCTACCAAGGTAGCCCATAGAGAAATATGTGATGAAACTCCTCCCTATGACAACCTAGTATTCCCTTGCCTGTTTCCTCCCTTTGATGTTTGTGTGCCTCTAGAAGCGGTGTCACTATTGTGTGATGTTGTACTATACTTGTATATTGGAGTCATGTTGGCCTTCTGTTGATCCTTGTCTTCTATTCTATTTTGTGGTGGGACCTTATTGCTATCTCCTAGCACAGGGGGTGGACCTTAGGGTTACACATGGCCAGGTGGAATTTTCCTTGTACTCCATTGGGTTCTGTCACTTTTTTCATGTTCATAGTGACTACTCCTAGATATGAAGACTTCTGCACTTGTTCCAGTTCTTGTGGATTATCTTTCATGTACTTGTATTGTACCATAAATCTATTATATATTGTAATATACTTCCAATTTACTCTCCTCACATGTATACAAGGAG
>VDFB02179234.1:47614878-47665455 GCA_007258455.2 Sequoia sempervirens | reverse complement strand
GGAGATTTGGATAAAAGGCATTCTACCATCGGTTATGTATTCACTTTTGCTAGGGCAACGATCAGTTGGGTTTCTCGGTTGCAATAGGTGGTTGCACTTTCTTCTATGAAAGCAGAATATATTTCTCTTTCTGAAGGAGCAAATGAAATGATATGGTTGCAACATTTGATAGGTGATTTATGGTTTCAACAATCCGTTTTTACTCTTTTTTGTGATAGCAATAGTGCTATTCACTTGTCAAAAAATTTAGCCTTTCACAATCAGACAAAGCACATAAAGCTGCGATATCACTTTGTTCGCCATTGTATCGAAGAGGGGAAGCTGCAGGTGGAGAAAATTGACACAAAGTTGAATCCAACTGACATGTTGACGAAAGTAGTTCCGAGGGAGAAGTTCAAATTCTGTAGAGCTTCTCTCAGACTTGTGCAGCTCTGAGATTAACTCTGTAGCGGTGGGATATCTCTGAGCAACAAATTGGTCTTCAAGTGGGAGATTGTTGGGTTCAGTGAAGCCCAAATTAGCATGTTTCCTTCATAATTTGAAATAGTTTCTTTCTTTTGTTTAACTTCTATTGGCATGTGTTCGCCAACTTAGAAGTTGTCTATTTTGAATGGATTTTTCTATTAATTGGTTGGAGACTGATTTATAATTAAGCTGCTGGTTGAATGTAATCGAATTCAAAACTTGATAATAATAAGAGATAATCCCTAAGTGTGGAAATAGCCATTAAATTAATGGTGAACCACAATAAATCTGGTGTTCATATTTTGTGATTGATTTTAATCTTTTATTTTCTGCAATTTATTTTTCACTTAATTTTGCAAATTATATTCAACAAGATGTTCCCCCATCACAAAACCCTAATTTAATTAAGCAAGCGCCACAAAAATAAACTCATCAGCCATTGCAATCAATGTGAAATAAAGCTAAATGAGGTTTACTACATGCTATGAAACACTCAACAAGGAATAAAATTAAACAGAGGAGATAAGAATATTGAAAGCACTCACTCCAATGTGTGCAACAGATAGGAAAGAAATATTCATTTCAGTTTGTTCAAACTCTTTATCTCTTGCAACAATCTTCACAGCTATCAATCCCATAATACTTGTAATCATCGCCACCACTCCTCCATGCAATGTATCATATACATTATCTAGTACAAACCTCAAAATAATTGCCATTAAAAAATATATAGAAACACCAATCCATCGCCTAACCTATAGTTTATTTAACGCAAATTCATTTCAACTTATGAGTGGTTAAGGTGCCTAGTGGAGATGGCTACTATGATGGATGGCTTGACTTTTGAGTGTTGAAATGACAAGGCCAAGCTCCACATGATTGACTATCAAATGACAAAGAATTAGAGTGCAGAGGAACTCCAAATGTAATGCATCCTTCTCTACAACCCATGCAACTCCCTAATACCTCTTCAACCTTTATGTTAGGATCCTCAAACTCGTCATGGGCTATGGGGAATGATAATCTATCAATTCCTATGCAAAATTTATTACAAAGTCTACCACAACTTATACATGAGCAAAAAAATGAATTTTGATATGTGGCCCTTTCAAATAGTAAATTTTATTCCCAAAACGTTAATTTAGTCATCTAACACAATGCAATCGTCCCATCTTCAAACTCTTCCACCAAACGAAAGTAATAATGAAGGGTATATTATAGGTTGCATGTTCGACTCTCAATCTCTCCAAATTATGGAATAAACCCTAGATTTTACTAGCTCGTCTATCTTTTGAGCCGCTTGATTTTGACTACTCTGCATAATTTCGCTTCAAATTCATAAATACCTCTGAAATTTATCCAATCCACACATTCCATTGATATTTTACCTTAGTTTTCCAGCAACTTAAGCAGAAGCACACACAATAAAGATATGCATGAGAGCAACAGATCAATGGTGTAAATAACAATAGTAGGGTTTTAGTGCACCAACTCAGTAATGGCCTCTATATCTGAGGACACCTTGAGAAATACAACGACAAGCAACTAATGATGAGCTCCATGACAGTACCTTAAACAGGAGGAGACAAAAAATAAATCCCTTCATTTGACAGATAGCAACATAATTATGTTATTTAAATGAAATAAAACACAACAAAAATGATCTGACAACTTAAAGATTCCAAAAAATAAAGTTCATTGAAACTATGGCAAGCGACTTACATAAAAATTCTGTAAAAATTATGTTGTGCCATCGAAGATGTCGATGATTAAAAATAGGAAGAGCTATGGTAGAGCGTCAGATCATTAGCAATAGGGTTAGCCGAAACAAGCATCAAGAAAGGTGATGTAATTCTCCTCCTCTCGCTGTCACAACCACCAATCCACTTAACATGGTTGCAGAGATCACAAATTAGGTCAGAGACTCATCTACTGTCCTCGCCTTCGTTACATCAGAATTGGTTAACAATGATGGTGCCTCTACTACAAGGTATTTGGCAAGCAAGTAACCTAAAAATTCTGCACAAATTGTGTCATGCTATTGAAGATGTGGACAGAGCTTGCAACAATTAACACAACACAAAATTATTTAAATAACGTGAACCAAAACCAATATTCCTACAATTGTTGCTTCAATCTATTCACAATAAATGAAATATGAAAATATCAGGGTTTTAAGGTTTACTTATGAGCATTCAAGTGCATTCAAGTTCATAGGGTAAGATATTAACGCGATTGTCACATGTTTTTTGCACATTGCTAGCCACATTGATCATCAAACAAGTTCCTGCAACTCACCAAATTGGAGAAGTGAAAGGTCAATACCAGTGCAGAAGAGTTTGGAGGAGCAGAAAATGGCAAAAAATGATGAACGGTGAGATTCGTCTTGCATGCTTGTCTGCGCCAATCTGCACCATTCAACATAAAAAAGGGTTGGAAAAGCTCAATGTGGGGACGCCTTCGGCGTAATTATATTTAGAATCTCTTTTAAACATTTGCAACATTTGCAATTTTTATCTTAGCTATTCCTTGATATGTATTTTGAAAAATGCCACTTTCTTTCTTTGATTTTGTTGCTCTTGCAATCTTTGGGAAGATGATCTTATGCATTACTTGAAAGATGTAGAAGAGATACTTGAAATCATTTTTCTTGTTACCCTTGAGAAAATCCTTCTCTTCTTGAGATAATGCATTGTCTTCTATTGCATTTCTAAGGTCAAGGAACCTATTGGAATTGTAAAAATCTGATGATTTTACATGTTGATTTCACTCATAAATTTCTAGATTGGTCCTACCGTGTGCATATTTCACCCATATTTTGCCATATGGTCCCATAGTTTCCATCGGGTCATGCATTTTTTACATTATGGTCCCTATCGACATAAAGAAATCAGGGTCTTCCTGATCCATATTGTATTTCTATGAGTATAAGTCTGTGTTGCCTATCGACAAGACTTATTTGATGTCACAACGATCGGGATCCTTCTCCAGGCATCCATCGGCAAGACATTTTCATTTTTTCGGTGACAGAAAAGGAACATATCAGCAAAATATTTTGGCATCGATGTGATGTCACAGCAAACTCGATGTGTCTTACCGATTAGCTCATGTGGACTTACTTCGGCGAGAGTCATGGTTTTCGGGATAAGGTCTTGGCAAGACCTTATTGTCTCACCGACTGGCGACAAAGGGGTGCTCATCGGTGAGAGATTTTCTTCAATGTAATATCTTGGTAATCTTACCTTGTCTTGCCGACCGACAATAATGAGGAACACTTTGGCCAAACAAATAGTTTTCGGTGTGAAGTCATAACGAATTCACATTGTCACACCGACTGGTGGTGGAAGGATGTGTATATCGGTAAGAGTTAAAGCTATTGGAGTGAGGTCTTGGCGAGTGACCTTCGGTCTCGCCGACATTACACAAAAGGGGTTTCTATCAGCGTGAGATTTTTATTGTCTTGGTGATCTAAGGTGCACTCGAGTTGTTTTGTCGAGACAAAGGTTTGACCGATATGACGTCTCCCCGATATCATAAAGTCACAGCGACACGCAAGAGATAAAAGAATACTTTTGGTGGGACATAATATGGTCTACGAGAGGTCTTCCCGACACCACTGGGTCATGGCAAAAGAAAATGAGGAAAAGGAAACGCAGCTCGATAAGAAAATGCTCGTGTCTCAGCGACTGGTAAATACATTAAGGAATTACATATCGATAACACATTTTGTAATCTATGAGATGTCTCACCGACAACATGAGGTCATAGCGAAACACAAAGAACATAGGGCGACTGACAGTGTTATAATTGCCTTCGGCATACTTACAGGGTTGTCTCAACGACTATTTTAGTGATGATTAATTGGTCTGATTGCAACTATTTGCCAACATTGGAATATGAAGCAACATGTCTGTTTAATACAGATGTATAAATTCTCAAAGGATATCATTAGATAAGATCAGATTAGAATACAGTAAGTAGATTAGGAATGGATATAGTAGAATAAAGTTATCATATTAGAGACTATGATGCATGTTTTCAAATGGCGATTTCAATGAAAATCAGCCAGTTTGGGAGTTTATTTCTTGTGTCAATTGTCTATTGAGTTTATTGAAAAGTATTGCTAAGCTGTCTCCAAGTTGATTCTTTCTAGTTGTGTAAATTGATATAACAAGATTATTTTCAGTTTATCAGTGCACATTTTCTGTATCTGTGTGATTAATTGATTGGTTCTTTCAAGGAGAGATTAAATCCTTTTGGTTGATCACAGTAATCAGGGAGATTCATTTGGATTATTAAATTAGAGCTTAGTAGTCACAGTCTTGCATGTTTATACAAGTTATAAACAGAACATATGTCGACAATTTGAGTTTCTGCCAGAATAAGTTTCCCACTTTTGTTTCATTTGACTCCGCATACCTAATAAGGCACTGGTCTCTGCAATTTCATCATTTAGATTCATTCATTTCCTTTACATCTGTTAACTGAACATATTAGGATTTAGCTTTAAGTATTGCTATACATTTTGTACCAAGCTTGATTTCATTTGTTCACTTCCATCTGCCATTGTGGAAAAATCATTGCAAGAAGGATAATCATAAGTCAAGTCTACTTCATTTAGATAGGTACACCCGCCTAGGTTTAGCAACACCTGAAGAGTAGAAGGTTTAATTCATTTGACCTTGTCTGTTACCCTAAAATGTACCGAGAGATTGGCAGCCTCTTGAGGTTTTCCGCCTGCGTTTTTGAGAGCTAACAGAACCCATTCTCCATAAGCTCCCATAGCTAAACAAAACTTTCATTATGATTTCTTACCATTAATCTTAGAAATTTGCAAGACTTTTACCAGAAAAAGATGCTATTATTTGACTTTGATATCAGATGAAGGAAAAATAAAAGACTAAAAATAAAAAAACAACTCAAACACAAATTAAATTGATTGACATAAGACATCAACTCTTTTTATTACATATTCAAGAAAATGATATAAAACATTGAAAAATAGAACTAATAACTAGCAATGCACCTTGGTGTGTAATGGTTTTTTTGTTAATTTAGAATTTGTATGGATAAAACTTAGTATTTGAGATTATGCATAGTAGAATGTAATTATGAAATGCTTTGATTTAAAAAGAAAAATAATTTGAAATAATTGTTTGTTTGTTTGTTTATAATATAATTTATAAATTATGAATATTAGTGGTAATTTAGAAACAATATTTAATTCTTTACTTTCTTTCTTTGTATAAAGTGTGATAAGTTAAATTCAATGTATTTAAATATGTTTTTCTACAATATAATAGTTTTTTAAAATTTGTACAATATAATAATTTGGTTTTTTTGTTTTTGACCTTTATAATGTGAATGTGAAGCATATTTTCTAGTGGAAATGTAGAATGAATATATGATTCTTTGATCTCTTTCTTTGATTATTTTATATTGGGATTATTTTATATTGGAGTCATTGAACATTCAATAATTTTGCATTATTTAACACATTCTCAATGGTCCATGATTTATAATATTATATTCATATATAATAATTTTATATTTAAATATGAATGAATATAAAACCTTCTAATTTAGATTTAGCTATTAAAATAATAAAAAATAAAAACCATACTATAATTATATTCTCTTTTCTATTCTTATTTTAGAAGGATATCTCTCTACCTATATTATGTATATTAAACTAATTTAATATATATATATGCTAGTTATATTTTCTTTTCTATTCCTATTTTAAATAATTAAATACAAATACATTATAATTTTATATAAAAATTTAATAATTAATAAAATAAACTCACACAAACCATATATGTTTAACCATGCATGGCTGTGTGCGGCTCTAGGAAAATTCACCGCCAGCAATTCACCAATAGAAAATTCACCCTCAACAATTCACGGCCACAGAAAATTAACCGTCAAAAATTCATACAATTAATTTTTGGCCCGGTGAATTGTCATGGCGGTGAATTTTCCGAGGTGAATTGTTGACCATGAATTTACGGTGAATTTTCCCTGGTGAATTGTTGGTCGTGAATTTTCCGCAGTGAATTGTGGACCGTGAATTAGTGGTGAATTTTTCGAGGTGAATTGTTGGCAGTGAATTGTCATAAGGTGAATTAGTGGTGAATTTTCCGAGATAAATTGTTGAAAGTGAATTAGCACTAAATTTACTATATAGGGCTGTGTATTTTTTTATTTTATTTTTGTAACGACAGGGTATCCCGTACCTATCTTCAGTTAGTAGCTGATGATTCGTCATCTATATCAGATTGCATTCCCAACTAATAAATGATCTAAATCCATGTTATCGATTCCATCCCGGATTAGCCAGAGGCTGCATGAGACGCTGAAGCCACTTCAGTCCAGAGAATGACAGGGTGTTTGGGATTCAATGTTGTAAAATTCCTGAGCAAGCGAAGGCGAGCCCACTGCGTTTCGCAGGGTTTCGTCTCAAAGAAGATTGAGCTGAGCGATGGCACGGACACCGCCATGCATTGCTGGCTCAAATCTTCACCGGACAAACCCGCGGTCCTGCTTATTCACGGCTTCGGAGTCGACGGCCTCTCCGCCTGGGAAAAACAAATCTCTGCTCTGGCAAAGCATTTCAGTCTCTACATTCCGGACCTCGTCTTCTTCGGAGAGTCCATCACAAGGAGTCCCGCAAGGTCCGAGATATTTCAGGCGGAGTGCATGAAAAGCATGTTAGATTGCCTGCAAGTGGAGAGCGTTATGGTGGTTGGCCATAGCTATGGCGGCTTCGTGGGCTTCTGGATGGCGCACCGATTTCCAGAGCTTGTTCGCCGTCTTGTGATCGTGAGCTCCGCTGTTTGCATGACGCCGTCGAGCAACGATGATGTCCTCTCGGAGTTCGGCGCTTCCGACATCAAGGAGCTTCTTCTTCCCAAAAGCGCCCCCGCCCTTAAGAAGGCCCTCCATCTTACCCTTTACAACAGGCCATGGCTTCCTAATTTTATACTGCGAGACTGGATGGAGGTACTATTCTATTTTTCCAATTTAGAGACCTATTTTTTAATTATTTTTTTCTGAATTCTGAATGAATTGAATGTCGAGTTTCAATCTTTCTTGAGGTACAAATGTCAATCATTAGCATAGATGGATATTTTCCACATAAAGGAAGTTTCTAGATTATCTATCCTTTTAAATATTTTTAGAAATAGATCTTATCATTGAAAAATATTTTGAATTTCAATTAATTAATAAATAGGATCAAGTGTATCTAAAGCTGTTGGGAAGTTCTAATTGTAGAGTCAATCTAAGATTGAGAATAAAAAACTCCAACCGTACACATGTTTCAGGAAAAATAGTTGTTTACATTAGAAAATGGAATTGTAGAAGCTAAAAACAAACATACAAGATAGACACATTCCTCCGTTAAAGTTATGTAAAAAAAACAATCAAAAGAAAAAACAAATACAGTTTGAGGCCTGTTTTCAGGAAAAATAATTGTTTACATTAGAAAAATGGAATTGTAGAAGCTAAAAACAAATATACAAGATAGACAAATTCCTTGTTTAAAGTTATGTAAAGAACCAATCAAAAGAAATAAATAAATGCAGTTTGAGGTAGATTCCCTATGCAACTGCTTTAGTTTATTTTGGCTAATAGTCACTGCTCAATATTTTAAGTAGTAATTTGTGGGGGTGGTGGCCCCATGAATTTTAATTCGCTGCTTTCTAAAAAAAATGTAGTTATTATTTATTTGCATGTATGAATAAGTAAGAAATTTATGTAGCTGATAGCTTTTTCAATTCCTAAACACCAGCTACTCCACCAAAATAGGAAAGATTCTAAATTATCTTTTTCCCACAATTTTAAATTTGCATGGAACACTCCAATTGCTTAAATATAAGTAGAAAATGCAGATAAGGAGCTCCATAAAAACAATGTGGTAAATTAGGCTCTAGGAAAATTCACCGCCAACAACAATTCACCGCTATAGAAAATTAACCGTTAAAAAATCATGTAATTAATTTTTCGTGGGTGAATTGCTGGGGGTGAATTTGTCGGTAAATTATATTCTATTTTACATTATTATTAGATAAATTATATTAAAACTAATTAAATTAAGAAAAAACTAAATAAAATAAAATATAAAATAGATAAATAAATTTATTTGAAAAATATAAGTATATATATATATATATATTTCTTGATTATGATTTGATAGATTAAATGACAATTACATTTTAATTAGTTACACTTATTAACTTTGTTTACATTTTTAAAATAATCTGTATTAACAATTATTTTTTATATTATTAATTTACATTGCTTATTTTATTTTATTTTTATTTAAGAAATTATTTAAAAAAAATCTATTTCATTGATTTTTTCAAAATTTTCATTTTTAATTTATTTTTTCACTTATTTAAATTATAAATAAAAATGCTTATTTTAAATAAATAAATACACATTTTTCATTTTTCATTTTGTTTTTTAAAATTTAATTATATCTAGTAAAATTATCAAACTATTATCATTAAAAAATGATTGCTTCTGCTTAATTTTGAGTTAACATCTAACTGGTTGGTTTTTAATGTATGGAAGAATATAGAAATTAACAAGGAAGAAAAGGAAGAATTGGTGGATGCTCTTGTTATTGGCTCAAATAATACTCCTCATCCACTTCCATCACTGAACCAGGTAAACAAATATGATTAACCTATGGATTATAGATTATTGCTTTTATAAGCCAATCCTCCAATAACACTCCTTTTCCAATTTGTAGAATGTTCTTATAGTATGGGGAGAGTATGATCGCATCTTCAAATTGGAACAAGCCTATCTTCTTCAAAGGTTTCACTTGTATTCTCTTTATAGTAATTTTTTTTTCATACTTTAGAAAATGACAATAGATTTAGTTTTCTTTAAAGTAGATCTTGCATTTAATTAGTATTTTTATGGTAGGGAGAGCTTACAATTGATGAACTAATGCAGGCATATTGGGGACAAGGCTAAGCTCATGGTGATAAAAATGTGTGGGCATGTCCCTCCACTAGAGAAAACAACTGAGTTGAACACAACTTTGTTGGATTTTTTGTTGGATGCTAAACCAATGCAATTGTAATGGTCCATTACTCTTTAATATCTTAAAGACAAAGCATTTTGGATCTGCCATGTCCATTAGAATTTGGCCTGCAATTTTTCTTGGGTATTTATTTTTAGATATGTGTGGATGATTCACATCCTTAGATGTTTTCATCGTTTTAGACTACTTTGGTAAAAGGGAATTTTAATTGTCAAACATTGGATTTTTAAATTAGATGATTATGCTTTGAAAAGTTAATAAGAGAGGGTACTTACTTTGATAGTTGAAGAATGATATCAAAGAGATAAAGTTTAAGATTATTTCTTGAAAACAATCCCTCTCTATCAGTGTGAATATTTGGAATTTTGTATTGGATCCCCCTCTACCTTGATCACACCTCCCTTCTCTCCCTTGCTCCCTCCTCCCCTAGTTGATGCCACTATTGTGTGATGGATAAATGAATTAACATTGTGCTTAACATGCTATGATCTCTTTCTCACACTTATGAAATGAGTTAATGAAATGATGGACTAACCTTTATGCTTATGTTAAGAATAGGAATAGGTTCTTTCTTCCTTCTTATTGAATCTACTTCATTTTGTATTTTATGTATTTTGGTTATAAAGGAGAATAATGTCCTGTGTGATTATCAATCTTCTCTCATTTCTAGTAGAGTAATATGCTAGGTGTTTATGTTGTCTTGAGGGTGAACATTCAGTCCGTTCTTTATCTTTGTAGCTGATAGGCTACATGTAGTGTGAGATTTGAGCCTGAAACAAGTCTCACACCTGCAAACCACTATTAAGTCATCAAAAAACAAGTTTTAGCTACCATTTAATGGTAAATTAGCTACCATAAAAGCCTCCAAAATATCACTTATAATGTAAAAGTCAGATAAATATTAATTTTCCAACTAGATGGGAACATTTTATTTCCATTTGCAATATTTTTTGTCAATTTGATGGCAACTTTATTTTTTCAATTATTATTAATTGTTTAATACAACCACATACAACTAGAATTTGCAGCAAATGACATCCATACACACCCATGCAAAAACACATACTCTATAACATATTAACATGCATATAATTTTTTATTGGCATAATCCTTGAACCTCCTTTAGGTGCAAGTACTAGTGGTAGATGGTGCCTTGTGAGTGTCTCCTTATTGTGCTTGTGTTCCTACTAGGAGAGTGTGCCATATTAGTATCCATGCTACTCCTCCTTTATTGAGATGAAATATTATCTCTCCTTTTATGTTTACACACATTTTTCTACATGTGTTTGGATTTGTGTTAGTGTAGGACCATATGTGATGACTAGTTTGTGTGAGTGTATGTTATAACACTCTTAATGCTATATTTATTAACATAATATTTTTTGTGTTTTATTCCATCTTATCCTTAGTAAAATCTAGGCATTATGATATATAATAATGAAAGACATCCCTAGATATGCCTTGGCCTCCACATACATTAAAAATGGGAAACCCTATTCTATTGCCATGTGGTAGGATAACAAGTTGTAATTTACCACATCAAATGAGTAATCTCACTTTATGCCAAATATCCTCTAATTTAAATCTCCTGGAGGGAAACAAAGTGTATTTAGTATTTGAGTACCATCACTCCATAAGGGTTGTTGACATGCACATGACATAGAAAGATTAGGGTATCTCTTGCATATGCCCTAAATTATTTCTTTCATCATATGAAAATCAATTGGCACAAGATCTAATGCTCAGAGGTTGTATAAGTAGTATATGTTGAAGTACTTATGCACCTCAAAATCATCCTAAATCACAATAAAAATGGAAATTTAAATATTTTTAGTACAAAAAATACAAAAAATTGACATTTATAGATCCCAAGTTTACTAGAAAATTCTTTATTGAGAAATTTTCTTTAAATTCATAGGCATCTCTTATGCATGTGGGATCATATCTAGAAGAATTGGCTCAAGCTCATAAAAATGAGTATACTTTTATGATAAAGAGGTTAAATATCTAGATTTTATTGTATAAAACAAAATTGCTACCTCTTTTATGCTATTCTAATTAATTTTAAAATTTTTAAAATAAAAATCAAGGATAAATGATGCTTACCTCTTGAAGTGCGTTGCTAGCATGAATATAAATGTGTAATTTGTATATATTTTAGTAGGAAAATGGCCTTTACAATGCAACATTATGAAAATTCTAGAAATCTCTATCTCAAAGGGGTGAATGTGCAAATGAATTTTTATGATCTCTCTCTCTCTCTCTCTCTCTCTATATATATATATATATATATATATATTCCACAAGCCAATTTTTTACTCAAACCTTAAATGATTCAAATGGGATGATGCTATTCATAATGAAGAATACTACTAGTGACTTGAAATAACACATAATCACATTTTAAGACATAATTCCATCCTAGTGCATTTATTACAACCATTATTTTACCAATACTATATTTATGATCCGAATGATCATAAGGGACATAAATTTTTTATTAGTATTTAACATATTTTATTTATTTTTCTATATCTATAACTCTAGTTTATGCTCTTTGATAATTTCCTCATGCTTTGGTAAGTGCAAAAAGATGGGGGGCCAAAAAGGGGTCTTAAGTGGCCACTTTTTTTTCTTTTTTCCGAAATCAAAAAATACTGACCTTGGATGAGAAATTGAGGATAGTTACACTCAAGATTTTAAGATGCAACAAAAATAATGTTTGTAGTGCTCTGAGTCTACTTTCTAAACTTCTAATTCTTTTTGAAAATGGTAGAGACTAAGGGGTTCAAAAAAGGGAGCCACATAAATTAGTGTTATTTTTGTTAGAAAAACATAACATAACATCTTTTGTGGCTCCCTCAAAAGGGTTTTTTTTGTTGTTGGTATTTTTAAAATAAATTCTATGAGAAATTAGCTAACAATATGTAGTTTATGCTCAATTTTTCTAATATTTTTTTAATAAATATTTTATTTTTTACTAATTTTAATGTATGTATGGGTGCTTTTATGTGTGTATGTATGTATGTATGTATGTATGTACTTATGTATGTATGTATGTATGCATGTATGCTTGTATGTATGTATGTAAGGCTTTTGGGTTTAGGGTATAGAAGGGTGAGGGTATAGGTTATAGGGATGAGGGTTGAGGGTTGAGAGTTTACAGTTGAGGGATAATGTTCAAGGTTGAGTGTCTAAGATATAGGGTTCATGGTATAAGGTTGAGTATAAGAATCCTGGTGTTCTACTCAGTAAAATTTCCAAAGATTTCATGTTAAGTGAATATTTTATGATCCCATGACATAGCAATACAAATTTTTCATTCCATAATGTAAATTACATGCATATTTGAGATAACACTATTTTCAAACTTCCATTGCACTCTATTGTAATTTCACAAATTTTCCCATAACAAAGATATCATATTGATTGAAATCAAGTTTATTATTCAAGATTACATCCTTCCATATAATGGGTACATGATACGTACATAACTCTTTTCATCTTCATCTAGAAATATATATACAAACTGATCCCAATGCTACTGCAATGGTGCATACCTTCTGGATGTCCTCGCTCCCTAGTGCACACACTCCAATTGTCCCTAATGTTGGTGCAAACATCCAAAAACCTTGGCTTCCATTTGATGAGGAGAGGGATCACTCAAGTGCTTTTCTGAAAACCATAGACTCAAATGCAGTCTCTTGCACATCTATCATTTGATAGATGGCCCTACCCTTCGATGAAGAGATTGGTTGGTAAACCCCACAACAATAGCCTATTTGAGCTTAGTGTTGTGTCCTAAAAACTAGAACCTAATCATATGTTCATCTTCCCTACGAGTATGAAAATCCTGAACTAGAATGTATATAAGGAACACAGTGAACTGACAATGTAAATAGTGGCTACTTACACTACTTTGGCCAAAGTATTCTCACCTAGTACTTCGAGTGTTAGTCATCCCATTCACATACACTACCATAGCTCAGTTTGAATTATGATTGTTCATATACTATGCTTATTTAATTTCCTCCAATGGGTAATCTTTAACCCCAGAAATAACCTACTCCCCTTTTTCCAAAAATACAATGGCATCTCTACCAAATAAGCCTAAGCATAAGTTACCCCTTCAATGGACATTCCTATCCTAGGTATAACATATTAGATTTTCTAGTTTACACATTAACTTTACATACACATCTTAACAAGCTATTCCCTTCAATGGACAACCTAGTCCTAGGTAACTTTATAAGCTAAAGTATAGCTACATAAGCTTCATCTAGTCATAGATTAAATATTCATATATAACTCACTAGACATTCAATAATATATCACATTAATAAGTGATTCTCATCAAGAGTATAGTCACATCAATGAATGACCTCAATCAAAGAATAATCATATCAATAGATGATTTTGTTCTAGAGTGTATTCTCCTTAACTAAAAGGGTTTAAACAAAGAGTCTACTCTTGTCAATACTATAACTTCGTATTAAGAGTGTAATGCAACTAGTCAAGTAGCAACTCCAACTTATTAGGTATTTCCCACCTACGTTTCAAACATATAGAATTCCATAAACTCAAGTGATTTGGCTTAATCACAAAGGTGAGTTTCAACCTTGATACATCCTAATATTAGGATAAAGTCATCAACTAATGACTAGTTTGATTATATAGGGTACTCTAACCCTATATGTTCCAATCAAGACCAATTGAACAACTCAACCAAGTAGGCTATTGCCAACCATACATTTAAACGAGTAATCAAGTATAAATCCCAACCTAGTAGGTAAAACTCTACCCAAGATCTCATTCTTTAATCAAATAATACTAAACTCAACCCTAATATGTTAATCTAAACCTAGGCTTCCATTCAAGAGTATAAAGTTGTTGGAGTTAAAATGACACTGAGAGGGGGGGGTGAATCAGTGTCTTAACAGATTTGACCAATTTTCAAAAATTCAAAAACATAGCTCAGATTTGATCTCAATATTACTCGATGATTAAAGCATTCATCAGTTGAATGTAATCATTCATAAACAGAATTGAGAAAAGTAATAATTAGTGAACAGAAACAACAACACTGTAAAGCAGAGAGCACATAGAAGAACAAAGAGACAAAAGTTTTTGCTGAGTGGAAAACCCTCCTGGGGTATAAAAACCACTCCTAAACTGCCTTACTAGCTTAATCTTCAAAACCACTGTTAACAATGCCTTATAGGCTAATTTCTGAGCACCAACTCAAGGAGCACCAACCCCTCATTTAGAGACACCAATCTCAAGGAGCACCAACCCCTTACTTAGATTTCAAAATTACACTCATAATATCAGAGGATCTCTCTATTTTCAGTTAAGCACATATTTCTCTGTTTTCTCATCTATAGAAAACCTTAAAGACAATATCCTAGAATTACATCCAGTGATCTCTCTTGTCACATTACAATTTTTCAACTCTGGTTTTTTATATTACATTTCAAGTATGTCTGTTATGAAGAAATATTCAAAAAGAAATTTTCACAAGATTCTGAATAATGACAGTCTATAGATGATGGTAAAAATCAAGAGTAATGCTTATCCGGAGAGCTGCAAATCATCCATTATTTCAAAAATGCAACTGCTCAAAAAGGAAACTCAATGAGTATTCTGCCATGTAACGGTTCTGAGATTCGATGCCAACCAATGATGTTGGCCTACAAATATACTTAGAAATTCTATGTTGCCCACAGTGATTGAGTCTTTGTTAATCATTCGTTGAGACATCCAGATAGTCCTGCCGAAGGCAATTATAACATTGATTGCTCCTTTGGCCCCTATGCGTCGCCATGACCTTCTACCGTCAGGGAGAAACCATAACGAAGATCTTTATGTTTCCCCGAGATCACATTTTTATTAAATTTGTTTCAGTCGCTGAGACACAAGAGTCTTTCTCACCGAGATGCCCTTTTTGTTTCATTCACTGTTGCTGTAACCTTTTGATATCGGAAAGACCCTATGCAAACCACACTGTGTTTCACTGAAAGCCCTTTTATCTCTTATGTGTCGCTGTGAGATTCTATTGTCGGGGAGACGTTATGTAGATTGCCCCATGTTTCACCTAAAGTTCACATGATACACATTGATCGCCGTGACACATGGTTTTTCTTGCCGACAAGCCTTCTATCTTATGAGTGTCGCTATAGCATACCATCATCGGGGAGACCTCTTGTAGAATGCTTGAGTCATACTGAAAGTCACCAACCATCTTGTGTGTTGCTGAGAAAAGACTAATCCTATGCTGACAAAGTCCTTTTATATTCCATTGGCGAGACCGGAGGTCACTCGCCGAGACCTCACGCCGAAAACCCTAGCTCTTACTGAGATGTATGCCTTTATGTTCACTGAGACATTACAAACTCGTTGTGACCCTATACCGATGACTCTAACTCTTACCGATATAACCTTTGTGCACAAGTCAGTAAGACACCACGAAATTGCTATGAAATTTCATCGAAGCCACAACCTTTGCCGATAAGACCTTTCGGTGCATGGTCAGTGAGACAATATGTCTTCGGTGAGACCACATACTGAATACAACACTCCTACCGAAAGACTTCCACATGCATTAGTCGGGGAGACATCACCCTTTTCACTATGACCCTTCACCAAAGCCTTAAACTCTTGCTGACATGTTCCCATTCAATCTCCGATCGGTGTGACAAAGCAATTTTGCTGTGACCACATATCGACGGTATAACTTATGTCGATATAATCCTTTTCTATCGCCGAAACAAAAAAGAATGTCACATCGATAGATGCCTGGAGATGGATCCTGATTGCTATGACATCAAATAAGTCTTGCCGATATGATCTTTCAATGGAGGTCGGTGTGACATACCAATTTTGCTAAGACATCATATCGATGCCGCAACTCTTGCCAATATGAACTTTCTTGTGCCAGTCGCCAAGACACAAAGTGCTCGATGAAACAACATGCTAATAGGGATTACTTACGCTAATGCACCACCTCATGTATTAGTCGGTGAGACTTGACTCATTCGGTAAGACCTCTCAGCGATGAACAAACCTCATGCCGATATACTTTTCTTTTGTTGCCAAGACCATGATCAATGTCACGTCGAAAGTTTCCTGTATGTAAAATCAAATCGTTATGACACCAGAAATGTCTTGCCAATAGGAAACACAAACATTTCAAAAATGGATCGGGGAGACCCTACCATTCTCATGTCGATATGTGTAAGCCCAAATGAGAAACAACCAAAAACATTAGACAAATGAGATGTTAGAACCAAGGTAACTGTAATGCCTTTAAAAATGTGAGTTCAAGGAATGTAATCAAATGGCTTGTAATCATGTGAAATACACCTGTGGTATGCAAGGAGAACCATCCTGAGACTGATAATCAAAGAAAACTAACTGAAAGAGATTTTTTCATCAAGGACAAACCATAAACACAACTGAGATCCAACAAACTCCCCCTTTGTCCTTGATGGAAAAACACAAATGACTCTCCCCCTTTTTTCTTCAATGACAAAGAATAGAAGAGAAGAATGTGCATTGCCAGGAAACACAACTGAGAAGCCAATCAAATACCATGAGAAACAGCTGCAAAAAGAGTAATAGTGCAACAACCAAGATTGTAGGAGAGCTGTAAGTGAATAAAAATATATAACATGCTCCCCCTAAGCCAATGCTTGTAAAATTAGAGAAGTAAAGATTGAGAGATAACTCCCAATCAAAGTCTCAACCTTTCAAATAACTCTTTAGCTAAGGGCTTAGTAAAAATATTAGCCACCTGATCTTGTGAGCCAACAAAATGTAAGCAGACTTCATTAAAATTTTTAGGCTCAAACTGAGTAACTAAACAAAAAGCAATTTGTGCCTTTTCATAAGATTTTGCAGCCTTTCTTCTAGTTTGAACTCCTGCATTTTTATCCCCAATAACCTAATCTTTGGGGTGATATTTAGCTAGAGCTTTTGATGCAACCTTTTCAGGACTTGTTGTTTCATTTCTAGGGCTTGCTGGATCAGTATTAGGCTTTGCTATTTCAGCTCTTTCTAAAATTATTTCTAGTTCAAGTTCTTCTTCCTCATTATCCTATAAAGATTTAGCATACAAATGTGGTCTTTCATCAAATTTTACATTAACAACTTCAACAATCTTATTAAGCCTTTTGTTAAGGCATTTATAAGCTTTGCTGTGAGTTGAGTATCTCAAAAAGATACCCTCATCACTCTTTGATTGAAAGCTCCCAAGGTTATCATCATCTTTCTTGATAAAACACTTCCAAAAAATTTAAAGTGTTTGGCAGAAGCAGTTTTTCCATACCAAAGTTCATAAGGAGTGTGTTTAGATTTCACCCTAAGCTGCACTCTATTCAAAATGTATACAGTTGTATGAACAACTTCTTTCCAATACATATCAGACAACTTAGCTTCATCTAGCATGGTTCTAGCCATTTTTTTTACAGTTCTATTCTTACGTTCAACTACCCCATTTTGTTGAGGTGTTTTTGTTGCAGCATATTGTCTTTTGATGCCATGCTATTCACAATAATCAATAAACTCTTGAGAAGTGAACTCACCTCCTTTGTCAGATCGCAGACATTTAAGTTTTAAATCAGATTCCTTCTCAACCAATTTATGAAAGATTTTAAACCTTTTAAATGCTTCTGATTTGTGCTTAAGAAATGTGACCCAAACCATTCTAGTATAATCATCCACAAACAACATAAAGTACCTTTCACCATTAATAGACCTTGTTCTAGTTGGTCCACATAAATCAGTATGCACAAGCTGTAAAGGTTTTGAAGAAGAATGTTCTTTTGTTTTGAAGCTGATTTTAGTTTGTTTACCACTTAAACATTCTTTGCACACAGAGTTTTCTGACTTGCTAAGAACTGGTAGACCTCTAACATTCTGATTTTTATTGATTCTAACCAGATTTTCAAAGTTTATGTGTCCTAATATTTTATGCCATAACCAGTTCTCTTCAATTTGGTCCATTAGACACATACCTTGATTATTGTCATTGCTTGATGTGTCAAGAAGATTGTACACATTTCCTTTTGTCCTCCTTCCAGCTGCAATAGCCTTTCCTAGCTTGTTCTTAATCTCACATCCCTGTGAATTGAAAAGAACATGATAACCACTATCACAGATTTGACTAACACTTAGAAGATTGTACTTGAGACCTTCCACATAGTACACATTATAGATAGGAGTTTCTTCATTTAGAAGAAGTGAACCTCTACCTTTAATTTGAATACCAGAGTTATCACCAAACTTAACATAACCACCTACATAATCTTCAAGATTTATAAACTTATCCTTGTCGCCAATCATATGGTTAGAACATCCACTGTCCAGGACCCATAGGTCCTTTTTCTTGGAAAGAAAAGTAGTTTGAACCAACATAGAATGCTCAATGTTGTTAACAGTCTTAGGTTTCCAAACCATTTTATTTTTTTGTTGTTTAGATTGTAGATCAGTTCTACATTGTTTGACAGAATGTCCCAAAGTATTACATTTAAAACATCCGATCTGTCTTACAAAACCATAGTGTTGTCTAAGACCAAACCTGGGTATTCTAGGATTCATAAGCCTGCATGTGCTCACCTTATGGCCAAATTTGTTGCAGAAAAAACAATAACCATAGAAGAAGGGATTGTATCTGTAAGATGATCTATTACCTTTCAAGGGCTGAACATGATTCTTACCAAAATCAGAGTGATTTGGACTTGAACCCTTGACTTTAGAAGAGGGGTTTTGTTTTGCATGGTCAATTTAGCATTCACCCTTTTCAAAACCAACACCAGTTTTATCTTTGTACATCTTCTGCTTGCTGAGCATCTCATTCAGTTTTAGAGTGCTTTCATATTTTTCAATTTCCTTCCTAAGAAAGACTACTTCTTGTTCCATTTTTTGAATTTCTTGATCTTTGTAGCTTACAGTCTCTTGAAGACAGTCTTCAACTCTTTTAGCTTCTTCAAGCTGAGTTTTCAGAGAGACCATTTCTTGATCTGGTTTATGTTCTTGAGCAAGAACTTATTTTTTGAGTTTTCTGATCTCTTGTAAAGCACATTTCAGCTCACTTTCAAGATCTACTTCACCTTCTTCAATGTCAATGGTGTTTGTATCTTCTTGCTGAGTAATCTCAGTCATGAACAAGGTTTCATCTTCTTCTCTGATGAATCTTCGTGACTCAAAATCGGTTTCATCTTTGCTAAGCAAACTCTTCTTCTTTATGAAGTTGAAATTACGTTTACGTTTAAAGGCCTTCTTCTTAGGCTATTTTTTAGTTGTCTCGTTGTCATAGATTTGATCATCATAGGGACACTTTGCAGCAAAGTGACCTATTTTTCCATAGTTAAAACATTTAAAGGGAAGTTTTCCCTTATATTTTCCTGATCCCTTTTTAAATCTTCTAACAAAATGGGATTCTTTAGAATCAGACAACTCTGATTCACTGACTTCGACTTTTTCTTTCCTTTCAGTGTTAAAGGCAGTTTCTTTTCCTGTTGAATTGTTTTTGCTAGTTCTCATTTCATAGGCAGTAAGTATTCCTTGCAAGCTATCTAAGGTAAGTTGATCAAAGTGTTTCTTTTCTTCTAGGGCTGAAACCTTAGATTCAATTTTGGATGGTAAGGTTCTAACAACCTTTGTGACCACATCAAATTCATTAACCTCTTGACCTAGACCTTTCATTGCATTGACAACTTCATCAACTCTTAGGAAATATTCAGCCACTTTTTCATCATCCTTTATTTTCAACTCCTCAAACTGATGTTTGAGTGTAATGATTTTTGACAGTTTGACTTTCTCATTCCCTTGATATATAGTTTCAAGTTTTTCCTAGATATCATGAGAAGATTTGCAATGCATAACTTTAATGAACACATCCTTAGTTAACCCACACAAGATGGAATGGTTAGCTCTGGCATTTGTTTCATACCTCTTTTTTTCAGTAGGATCAATGGGAATAGAGGCTGATACATTGTAAGCATTTATAACAATGCTCCAAACATCAACATCAAAAGAAATAAGAAAAGCTTCCATTCTGATTTTCCAGAACATATAATCTGTTCCATCAAATAACAGAGCTCTGGTTATAGAGGCACTGTCTTGAGAATGTGCCATTAAAAAAAAACTCCAAGAACAAGATCAATCCAAGGTGATTAAAATCTTTCATAGGACCCTATGCTTTGATACCAATTGTTGGAGTTAAAATGACACTGAGAGGGGGGGGTGAATCATTGTCTTAACAAATTTGACCAATTTTCAAAAATTAAAAAACATAGCTCAGATTTGATCTCAATATTACTTTGATTAAAGCATGCATTAGTTGAATGCAATCATTCATAAACATAATTGAGAAAAGTAATAATCAGGAACAGAAACAACAACACTATAAAGCAGAGAGCACATAGAAGAACATAGAGACAAAAGCTTTTGCTGAATGGAAAACCCTCCTAGGGTATAAAAACCACTCCTAAACTACCTTACTAGCTTAATCTTCAAAACCACTGTTAACAATGCCTTATAGGCTAATTTCTGAGCACCAACTCAAGGAGCACCAACCCCTCATTTAGAGACACCAATCTCAAGGAGCACCGACCCCTTACTCAGATTTCAGAATTACACTCATAATATCAGAGGATCTCTCTATTTTCAGTTAAGCACATATTTCTCTGTTTTCTCATCTATAGAAAACCTTAAGGACAATATCCCATAATTACATCTAGTGATCTCTCTTGTTACATTACAATTTTTCAACTCTAGTTTTTTATATTACATTTCAAGTATTTCTGTTATGAAGAAATCTTCAAAAAATGTTTTTCACAAGATTCTGAATAATGACAGTCTATAGATGATGGTAAAAATCAAGAGTAATGCTTATCCAAAGAGTTGCAAATCATCCATTATTTCAAAAACGCAACTGCTCAAAAAGGAAACTCAATGAGCATTCTGCCATGTAATGGTTCTGAGATTCAATGCCAACCAATGATGTCGGCCTACAACTATACTTAGAAATTCCATGTCGCCCACAGTGATTGAGTCTTCGTTAATCATTTTCTGAGACATCCAGATAGTCCTGCCGAAGGCAATTATAACGTTGATCGCTCCTTTGGTCCCTGTGCGTCGCCATGACCTTCTTCCGTCGAGGAGAAACCATAATGAAGATCTTTATGTTTCCCCGAGATCACATTTTTGTTAAATTGTTTTCAGTCGCTGAGACACAAGAGTCTTTCTCACTGAGATGCCCTTTTCATTTCATTCACTGTCGCTGTAACCTTTTGCTATCAGAAAGATCCTATGTAGATCACACTGTGTTTCACTGAATGCCCTTTTATCTCTTATGTGTCGCTGTGACATTCTATTGTCGGGGAGACGTTATGTAGATTGCCCCACGTTTCACTGAAAGTCCACATGATACACATTGGTCGCTGTGACACATGGTTTTTCTTGCCGACGAGCCTTCTATCTTATGAGTGTCGCTATAGCATACCATCATCAGGGAGACCTCTTGTAGAATGCTTGATTCATACTAAAAGTCACCAACCATCTTGTGTGTCACTGAGAAAAGACTTGTCCTATGCCGACAAAGTCCTTTTGTGTTCCATCAGTGAGATTGGAGGTCACTCACCAAGACCTCACACCGAAAACCCTAGCTCTTACCGAGATGTATGCCTTTATGTTGTTAGTCAGTATAAGAAATAAAACTTGCCAAGACCTTTCTTCGATGCACATGAGTCATACCAAAATGCTTTATCCACTCTGAGTTGCTGAGACATTACAAACTCGTTGTGACCCTATACCGATGACTCTAACTCTTACAGATATAACCTTTGTGCACAAGTCTATAAGACACCACGAAATTTCTATGAAATTTCATTGAAGCCACAACCTTTGCCGATAAGACCTTTCGGTGCACGGTCGGTGAGACAATATGTCTTCGGTGAGACCACATACCGAATACAACACTCCTGCCGAAAGACTTCCACATGTATTAGTCAGGGAGACATCACCCTTTTCGCTATGACCCTTCACCGAAGCCTTAAACTCTTGCCGATATGTTCCCATTCAACCTCCAATCGGTGAGACAAAGCAATTTTGCTGTGACCACATATTGACGGTATAACTTATGCTGATATAATCTTTTTCAATCACCGAAACAAAAGAGAATGTCACATCGATAGATGCCTGGAGATGGATCCCGATCACTGTGACATCAAATAAGTCTTGCCGATATGATCTTTCAACGAAGGTCGGTGTGACATACCAATTTCACTAAGACAACATATCGATGCCACAACTCTTGCCGATATGAACTTTCTTGTGCCGATCACCAAGACACAAAGCACTCGATGAAACAACATGCCAATAGGGATTACTTACACTGATGCACCACCTCATGTATTAGTCGGTGAGACCTGACTCATTCAGTAAGGCCTCTCAGCGGTGAACAAACCGCATGCCGATAGACTTTTCTTTTGTCGCCAAGACCATGATCAATGTCACATTGAAAGCTGCCTGTATGTAAAATCAAATTGTTATGACATCAGAAATGTCTTGCCGATAGGAAACATAGACATTTCAAAAATGGATCGGGGAGACCTTGCCATTCTCACGCCGATATGTGTAAGCCCGAATGAGAAACAACCAAAAACATTAGACAAATGAGATGTCAGAACCAAGGTAACTGTAATGCCTCTAAAAATGTGAGTTCAAGGAATGTAATCAAATGGCTTGTAATCATGTGAAATACACCTGTGGTATGCAAGGAGAACCATCCTGAGACTGATCATCAAAGAGAACTAACTGAAAGAGATTTTGTCATCAAGGAAAAACCATAAACACAACTGAGATCCAACAAAAGTATGGTCAAGTGATCATTCAATTAAAGATAATTGATGTTGTTCACATAACGTCACATCGTATCTTTCATACCTTTACTTTTTAAATGCTAACCCAATCATTCCCAAGGTTCCTTTAGCATAATAATCTAAAATGTCAAGTTGCTTCATGATGTGGATACATTTCACAATATACATGTAGTATTACTACCTATGTATAGAAATAACATCATTATCTAAATCTCCATATAGGGTATATAGGAGTATAGAGACTCTTTCTTAAGTTAACCATGTTAAATCATTCCTAATATCTTAATACTAATGATTTTTTTTTATTAAGCTAATCAAATAAAGTATTCAATTCTCAAATCTTTCACAAATAAAGACAAATAAGAGAAGTCTAGATCCTCATGCTTGTAATACGCTTAATCTAATTGTCTAACTTGACACACAACCTTCCAACAACAACTTCCTAGCTTCACTTAGCTCTCTCAAAGAAATAATTCAAAAATACTTCTCTCACAAGTTGTCAGTATGCCCTCACAAATATAACTCATTCAAATATAGCTCTTCACTAAATACTCAAGGCTCTCATAAAATATAACATAATGTAATTGTAGAATAATGCAGAATAGTATAGAATAGTGCGTCCAAAATGAGAGAACTAACCTCTCTATTTATACAACAAAATTCAAGACATTATAGCCTACAAAAGAGGCATTCCAGTCAACACATTCTACCATGCAAGTTGACTCACACTGGTCAGCTAAGAGGTGGAAACAAACAAAGAGTTTACTCAACATATAATGCCACAAAAATTGACGTCTATGGTTGAAAGCAACAAAAGACCAGTTCAATCTACACATGATCAAATGATGACAATTGACTTGCTACAGAATAGAATTCTATAGGAAATAGAGCTTTCTTAATTTGGTGCCATGTATTCAGTCAACCTCCTTTCCCTTTTTCGCAATTATCTACTTTGAAACAATCTTCTACTTTCAGGTGACACTTACACATTAGCTTTCTCAATTTGGTGCCATCTATTTAGTTAACCTCCTTTCCCTTTGACACAGTTATCTACTTTAAAATAGTCTTTTAATTTTAGGTGACACTTACACATTAATGACTTGGTCATGGTTTCATTGAGCAACAAAGATAAGATGAGTCACTCCTCCATTTTAGTGTATACTTGGTGCTTTGATCAATTCATAATCTGCTGTATATTTTTCCTATTGTCATGCGATTTATACTTTATATTGCAACTATTATATATTCCATCACTTTCTATATAAGCATCCAATGTTTGTTGTTAATAATATAAAGATGCATTTCAATAGTATCAACTATGGTTTGCTTCCATATTGACCTTTATTGTGGTGCAATACTTTGCATATGGTTTGACCTTACATACTTCTACATTGCTTTGCGATGATAGGCTATATTACAAGACTTACGTGCTAGCTTAACTCCCTATATACTATGCCTAGTCATTATTGATGCCTTGTATTTTTTTAATGATTCATATGTGAAAGATCGGTCTCCCCTATGTTTTGAAAATCTTCAGCATTCCTTGTCATAAGCGCTTTATGCACAACCTATATTCATTTGGAATATGAAAATTTAGATGCATACTATGCGCTATGTATGGAAATACAACGCTTAAATATTAACATTTAATCCATCATATATATATTTATATATAATATAATACATATCCACACACACACACACACACACATATATATAACTTTAAAATGTCTACTTGATAATCAAATGCACATCCTCACATTTACACTTTCTACATAATGATAGAAATGATGCAATGATGTATATATATATATTTATATGCGCGCACACACACACACACATATATATGCTTCTATTGAATATAGACTATCATCTTGATAATCAAATACACATATACGCTTATACATGTCTATTAATGTATATATGTATACATGTTTCTTTTAATGATACCATAGACATCCAAATTTGACCACCCTTGTATGGTCAAAATTTGTCCCTTTATTCGTCTATCTCATATTCCCCATTGATATTAATTAAATTATTTATTTAATTAATATTTTCCCTTCTCCTAAGGTTCCTAAAGTATTTAATTTAATAATTAAATACTTTACCTTTCATCCCTTCCTCTCTAAATTAAATAAATATATCATTTTATTTAATCTAGTCATTTGACCTTTTGAATTTAAATCAATTTTAAATTTCCTTTCTTCTTTCTCCTTGTCACATCCTCCATAATCCTCTTCTAATCTAGATTAGTTTAATTAATCCATGATTAAGATGTGCACACCTTTAATAATTAGGATTAATGTCACATCCTCCATAACTTGCAACTTGCTTCTAATCCTTCATTAGTTTCCCTAATCACCTGTTTGCAACCTTAATCTAATCCTCATGCCATTTTTGGTATGCCTCCAAGTCAACCTTCATAAGTTCTTTCTTCATTTACCCTAGACAACCTCTTCCCCATGTGAATTAAAAATTCACATTTATTTCCCCAAGGTTCTCCTCTTCCCTATGTGGGTTGTTGAGAAATTCTAAAATTTCTCATGTGTCACATCTCCCACATGGGGACAAGGACCTCCTTTATGAGGAGAGCTTGTCTTATCCCCAAGGTACTTCCAATCATGTGAATTAAAAATTCACATTTATTACTCCAATGTTTCTCTCTTTTCCATGAGGATTATTGAGGAATTCTAAAATTCCTCATGTCATATCCTTCCCACATGGGGAGAAAACCTTCCTTTTTGAAGAAATCTTCCCCCGATCCCAAGGTGCTTTCAAGTACCTCCACATCACACTCCCCCTTTCCACCTCATTGCCACATGGAAAGATGTGAGGGCTTGTGAGTCATCAACTCACCTTAGCCCTTCATCTTGTCCATGGTGGCTAAATCCTAGACCTCCATTTCTCTAGAGACTTTTCCCCTAAAATAGAGGATTTTGGTCTCATTTCTAATTCACATTCACAATTATTCACTCAAGCTCTCACATTCAAGCATCAAAACTCTTGAATTCACTATTGTTGCACTCTTCAAGCTCATCTTGCATGCATTTTACATACACTTATCCAATACCCAACTCCATCATTGCATCCTTCAATGCACATAGATCATTTTGCATATAGTTTTAGGTGATTTTATATCAAGGAGCACACAAGCAACCAAATCCAAAGGGCCAACCAACCAATCGACTTGGGAAAGGTAAAATATTTGTTTCATCTTTGTTTGTTCAAGTCTAACTAGGCTAATCTTGAGGTGTTGTATTGTGTTCTTCTCCCTTTTTCATTTCATTTGTTTTACATCTCATTAAGGGTTAGAAAACATGCTGCAGACATTTTTGGCATGCTCGGTGGGACCCACAAATGGGTATGTTCTTTTTATGTGCTTTGTTGTTTCAAGTCTTGCAACTTTAGGTTACACACAGAGGTGATTCTGCTATTGAAACAAGCAATTTTGCAGCAACAGGGGCAATTTTGCTGTTAAAATAGGCGAGCCTTCCTTAAACAAAGGTGAATCTACATTTGCAGATTACCCATCTGTCAAACAGGGGAAAATTTGCTTCCTATTTCTCAAACAGGCTACCCTACTCCTGACTTGGGTGAGCTTGCTTTCTGCAAACAGGTGAATATGTCTTTGAAACAAGTGATTCTGCTACTAATAGGGGTGATTCTGCTTCAAACAGAGGTGAACCTGAGGTAAAATAGTGACTTAAATTTCTAGTTTTAGTGTTTGTTTGTTATCATTTTTAAGTACTGACCCCACTAACTTGTCTATTTGTGAGTGTGCTTCATTTTGCTAATGTTTGTGCAACTGTTTTCATTTTTCCAAGGCCAAAGGTTCCAACTACTAACATTTTCTTGCAAAATAATAGGTCCCAACCTATTTAGTTTAGTTTGCTTGTTATTTTCCATACGAGTTAGGCACACATAGGACTAATTAGAGGGTCAAATCTACTTGTTTTCCGTGTTTGTTAAGTGGGATGTTGATGTATCCAATCCCCTTGTGCCATTTAGAAATCTTGGGTGATAAGAAATGACAGTCCACTTTAGTCCATTTGTGTTACCCAAGAGGTGCTAGTACGTCTAAGCTCTCCCCTTGCATTTCGTGCGAGCCTAGGGACCAACTGAAAACATCTAGTATCTTCTTTTAGCGGGATCTACTTGGGGATTTCATCACCCTAAGGGATGATCCCAACCAAGTGTACCAATGGGGTAAATAAAGGGGGGAGAGCCAAAGCTATACCCCAATCTAGTCACATCATGTCTAGTGACGCGTCGAAGCTAGGGTGATACCTAGATAAGATGTGAATAGTTGGTTCACGTTTCCAGTACCTCACTGGGGCTCCTGACTCACACGTGTGATGGGCTAGTGTTCATGGTTTTTCCTCACATACTAGGCGTATATTGAGGACTCCCTAGACCACCTTGTTCAACCTAGATAGAGGATCATGTTTTCCATACCCTTCTCACTAATTTTAAGATTGTGCTCCTTGAAGTGTCTTCTTTGTGTGAAACCAGTGCATTTCTTTTTAGTTGAGTCAACCTTACCTCCTATCTTTTGCTTGCTGTGATTTTTTCCTTTACCATAGTTAGTTGTTTTTCATCCAGTCTAGTCCAAGTCTATCATTTGGGTGAATTTTCTTTTGTTTGGGGAAAACCTGTTGTCCACATGGGTGATCTTGTCTTCTGTCTGAGTTGTTTCCTAGTCATTTCCTATCAAATTCGCCCATTCTTTATAGAATAGGTGAACCTACACCTTGTTTGGGTGAGTTTTCTACTACTTTGGGAAAACCTGATACCTAAAGGGGCGATTTTTCTTGCTATCTGAGTCATTCTGTTAGTCAAACAACTCATCACATTCACTTGTTTCCTCAAAAGGGGTGAGTTTACTACTATTTTGAGTGAACCTACTCCAAATTTGGGTGAACTTGCTTGTTGTTTCAATCCCCTGTAAGTCTCCTGAATCATCATATTTTCCCATTCCCTAGAAATAGGTGATTTTGCAATATATTTGGGCGAATTTGTTCTCTAAACAGCCAAACTCGTCTTCTATTTGATTATCTGTTTGTCTATTTCCCTATTTTTTGAGTTCATTTCCCCGTTAGGAGAATCTTTTTCCCCATTCGTCAAGTCCGTTTCACCGTTAGGAGAGCCTGTTTCCCTATTCATCAAGTCTATTTCCCTGTTAGGAGAATTAATTTACCCGTTCATCGAGTTCATTTCCCCATTAGGAGAGTCCATTTCCTTGGTAGGAGAATCTATTTACCTATTCGTCGAGTCTGTTTCCCCATTAGGAGAGTTCGTTTAACTATTAGGAGAGTCTGTTTCCCCATTCGACTAGTTTGTTCCCCCGTTAGGAGAATCCATTTGCTTGTTCATCGAGTCCATTTCCCCATTAGGAGAGCCCGTTTACCCATTAGGAGAGTTTGTTTCCCCCATGAGATTTTTCTGTTTCCCCATTTGTCGACGTCGTTTGACCATTTTTAGATTTAGGCAAGTCTAGACGGTCATGTTTTTGCACAAAACCATACTATTTGGGAAATAGGTGAACTTGCTAGCTATTTAGGTAAGTTTGAAAGTTGTTTAGGTGAGTCTATCATAGTTTTAGGTGACTTTGCACTTTGTTTAGGTTACCCTACACTCTATTTGGGTGACCTTGCACTTTGTTTGGGCTATCCTGCACTCTAGTTAGGCGACCCTGCACTCTGTTTGGGTGAACTTGATGCTTGTTTGGGTGAACCTGATCCCTGTTTGGGTGAACCTGTCACCTATTTGGGAAAATTTGACTCTTGTTTGGGTGAATCTGCTCATTGTTTGGGCAAGTTTGTCACCTGTTTAGGAAAGTATGATCCTTGTTTGGTACAAAATCTAGGGAGTTAATCTGTTGGGCCCCCAAAATCTTGTTGTTTTCCAAGTCATTTGTGGTAATCAAGGAATTTTATCACCTTCCATTCACCTGTAATCTCCACTTTAGTCCACCTGCATTTTCCAAGGGTCATCCGTTCATCATCCAAATCATATAGGTCCATCTTAAAACATCTCTAGGTTGCATATCCATCATCGTTTTATCAATCCAAATCCCCTAAACTTCATTTTAGAGGTTATTATCCAAATTGACCTAGGTGTCTAAATTTGATCATCATCCCACACATCTACTTAGGATTATCATCTGTCTTGAGTTAGTCATCATCTTTGGTCCAATCAATCCACTTCCATCTTGAGGTGGATTCAATTTCATAATCATCTATCTATCCTTTAATCTGATCAATCAACACCTTAAGTCACCTAGGGTGATTTCTGAACTTGGTTTAGAATCCCTTTCATCATCCTATCTCATCCATCATCTAATCTTATTATTTTTTTCATCAATCAATCTTATCCAATCTATCGAATTGTCATCTAATCTAATCAATCCTTCAATCATCGCTTAGGTCAATCTCTACATTACATCTTAGAGTTTAGCCTCATCTTAGTTCACCTAGTAGTTTTGCACTTTCATGCCTGTCCAAACTCGATCACAAGAAAAGAAGCAAATGGCAGAACAACAAGCCCAAGGTGCCCAACCAAATTTCCCTCAAGATCCCAACAACGATGCAAATATCCCTTAGGATCCTAATAACTGTGTCTCGTAATAGTCCAATATTGACGTTCAAAACACTTCACTGCCTGATGACTAGAATATGGTCAACCAACTTGAAGTCATAGTTGACGAATACCTTAGCAATCCTGTCAATGTTCAAATGATGGATTTCCTCCTTAATGAGTGTGGGGATAATATTATCGCCACTTTAATCATGAAAGGAATCAAATTGCCACCTGATTTTGATATGTCACAATATATTGGTGCCTAGTGTCTCCTTGCACCTCAAGATCCACAGACTTCCCAGAACATTTTGGGAAATTCATACGTCCCCTAAGGTGCAGCTATAGAAAATTGGTATCAACTTGAGTTCAAAAATGTCGTGATACATCAAGTCACAAGTTACCCTCGTATTCAATCCTTAGCCTTGAAAGTGCAACCTGATCCTAATGAACCCTATGCCTATGGTATTCCATAGAATATTCCATTTGCTCCACCACTCCCACATCATCAGTTTGGTCAATCACCTGTCAACATTGGGGGCTATCCTGTCCTTGCATTGATGCCACCTCCAAGGTCTGCACCTATTGGAAATTTACCATTGCCACCTCAAGGCAGCCTTCCTATGTTCCAACAGCCTCCTGCTAATTCTCTACAATCCACTGCGTTACAAGCACTGCCGTAGTACACTGCTATCCCCTCACAAGCACCACCACAACATATTGTTGCCACTGCTATCTCGTCTCAACCCCCTCATCAACAACCTCCATAGAAAAATGTAAAAATTTCATAGAAAAACATCTCAATTCCACAACAAATTTTTTTAGTTTCGCAACAACATACTACCGTTCCTACACAAACCCCACATCAATTGAGACAGGCTACATTGTAGCCCCAACATCCACCTCATAGGGCCTGCATGGCAATCCCACAATAGCAACACATCCTAACTCACCCACCTTACTAGTAGGGACCATGGAAGCAACAACCACCCTAGCATACACACATTCCCATGCAAAAACAATGTAATCCCCTTACACAATATCTCTACCATCCCTCAAGCACATATACCACCTATGATGCTCCATCCAATCCCAATCCAAATCTCCATCTGGTCCCTTAGAGTCTACCACAGACTCAACCACCACTTTACACCAATCCTCTGCAATCACACTCTAATTCTTACCAATAGACGTCTAATCCACAACTGCCTCCATATACCACACAACACATCATTGCATACAATTACCAATCCAATCCATACTACACTTAGCAATAGCCACCCTATCAACAAGATGCTCCATCCACTTCCTACTATTAACAACCACTGTCATACCAATAAGGAATTTCCACATTGTCATACTACCAAGCTCCTATGCAATATCAGCAGGGTGTTCCATCCACTTCGTATTAGCAACAACAACCACCCTATCAACAAGCAACCTCCACTTCTTACTATCAAAATCCATCATCCTCCTATCCACCTTATTTCAATTCCCAACCACAATCCACATATGCCAATTAATACCAAAAAATGCCTCCATATACACCTCCACCAACTTATGATCAAACTGCTTTTGCCCTATCCTCATCATATCAATAATATCCTCCCTATAATCAACCTAATATGTCCAATTTGACTCCTCCAATTCCTATCAATAAAGATTTGGAAGAAGTCAAAGCCGCGTTTAAGGATTTGCAAGTAGGGACTAATAAAAAATTGTTTAAGTTTGAAGAAATTTGTCCCTATCCATTTGATCCTTCAATTTAATTGATTCCTTTCCTGAAGAATTTCAAAATGTGAAAATTTGATAAGTATAAAGGAAAAAAAAACCACAAGGCTCATCTTCAAGAGTTTTATGCCCATTCTCAAGAAATCATGCATAATGACAATTACCTCATGCAATTATTTCCTAAGAGTTTACAAAGGATAGCTCTTGACTAGTTTATGGGTCTCGAGAAGGGATTTGTCAAGTCCTTTTCACAAATTTTGAAACAGTTTGTCTCCCACTTCTCCTTTAATTTGGAGAAAGATATCGATACGCTAGATCTCCTGAAAGAAAAGCAGCAGGAGGGAGAAAATTTTGCAAGCTATCTTCAAAGATGGCGAGCTTTAGCCAGTCGAATGAAATCCCTGCAAAGGGAAAAAGACATGGTCACCCTGTTTATTGAAAACTCTCATCTGGATATGGCCCACAATTTTAGACTTCACTGTGTCACAACCTTTGCAGAAATAGTCGAGAAAGGTACTATCCTTGAGAGGGTGCTTATTGCCAAATGGTTAGCCAATTTTTTTAACTCTAATAAAGAGAAAGTCATCTGGGGATAAGCCTCATTATTAGAACAAGAAAAAAAACACTATCAATGATGGTTTCATTGACACCAAACACGTCCAAGTAGCTAATGCTTCCCAAAAGCCACAATATCCCCCTCCTTAGTAGTCAATTCCTAACTCTATATCAGTTCAACAAAGGGAACCTCGTCCTCCCCAACAATCCAATCAAAACAATCAATGGGGTAACAAACATCAATTTGCTCAACTAGGAGAGCCCCTAAGTGTCATGTTTAACAGGCTTCATCAAGCTAATTACCTAATTACATACCCTGTGACCAAGCCTCTTGACGAATCCAAGCCTAAACCATCCTAGTATAAAGAAAATAAGTATTGTGAATTCCATAAGATTAAAGTGCATACATTAAATAAATGTCAAGGTTTGAAAACATATATCCAGGATCTCATAGATCGGGGTGATATACATGTGGATGCCAACATGACACCCTCATCCAATGCTCAACTACAGATATATCATAATGCTTTCCCTAAGCATAACCAAGGTCCTAGTACATCAAACACTAGTCTTGGGCCCAGTAACATTAATAATTAGGGCAACAACACCAACAACATTAGTTATAAAAATGTGCCATTTAAATATGAGGGTCTCATCATGCACATTGAACAAGTAGAACCATGTGTATATATGATACATGTAAAAGGTAAGGACCCATAGTGTGCTGTTACAACTTTCCATACCCATATTACAGTTTTTGGAGCCTCCACATTCACCCAGCCGTCGCCTATAAGTTCTCAATATAGCATTCTATATCATCTAGGAAAGACTCCAACACAAATATCCATTTTTTTTATTTTCTCAAGTCTTCCCCCATACACCAAGAAATCCTAACTAAAGGCTTATAGGACACCCAAGTTCCCAATAACATAGACCCTACACAATTTCAAGCATTGGTAGGACATGTCTTGATAACATATCAGCTAGGTTTTAGCCAAAATGACATGCCTTGCATTGACTCCAACCATAATCATCCTCTCCACATCGAAGTCCTAGTAGCCCGCAATAAAGTAAAAAGGGTCTTGGTAGATAATGGCTCTTCCCTGAATCTTTGCACCTTAAATTTTGTAAAATAGGTGGGATACACCCATGCTAACTTAAACAATCAAGTCATCACTATCAAAGCGTATGATAATGTAGAGTGTGATTTTGAGGGGACAATCTGTCTTCCAATCCAGGTTGGGCCCATTGTGCAATACACTACATGTCATGTCCTAGATCTAGAACTCCCCTATAACCTCCTCCTTAGTCATCCATGGATCCACACCATGCAAAAAATTCCATCCACATACCACCAATGTCTAAAATTTCCATTTAATGGGGTAGAAGTTACAATACACGCAAACCCTCAACCATTCGAATATTGCCATGCACTTGAAGCTTCTTTTCCCCATTCTCATTATTTCTCTAGAGTAGAAATGGGACCACCATAGACATCATCATCCTGTTCATCTACCAACACACTAGCCACCACTTCATCCACTCCATCATCCACATTTGATTCCACTCTTACCAAATTCCAAATCATTGACAAGGGATGTGGTGAATACGAAATGCGCACAACTTTGAATGTGGAAACTATGTCACCCTCACCACACACATACGACCAGTCTTCTTAGATTGCACCAAAGGAAGAAGAGAAGATGATCACCTTGAGCTCCAAAAATGTGGGATCTAGCACCTTCTACTCTCCTGGGCTAAGGCAAGACACACCAGAAGATGACATCAACCAATGGGTATATTGTGAGGAACCTGAACCCTCTACCCCTTTGAAAGAATATTTCCAAGAGACCCATCCTTGGCCCTCTAATTTTGTAGAGAAACATAATTATCGAGGGGGAGGCCTTGGTGTAGAAGAGCAAGGAAGATTACAATTGATAGACACTTTTGTGCATCCAAGAAATTTAGGCTTGGGCTATGACACCAAACAAAAGGGTCCTATGCCATCAACTAGTGCCTCTAACAATGTTATTGTTGGAAACGGTCTCCTTGAAGAAATAACATAAGAAGAATCCATCAAACATGCATATGATGATGCAGATCAAGTAGACCTTTCTTCCATGTTCGAATTCCTATCCATCTGCAACATCAACTTAACTCTTTGTCATCCCGAACTCATAGATTGGGACCTACATGGTAGTACACCTATCGAGACCTTTCCCTTAGTGGATATGTATGCACATCTTATGGGATTTGGGGAAGATGAACACCCTAATTGAAAAAGTAAAAAGAAGAAAAATCAAAATGGGTCACCTAGTGAAAACCTCTCTGAGGCACTTCTTGACTCAAAAAAAGTAAAAACAAAGGGTGTATCTAATAGCGAAAACCTCAATGAGGCATTGGAATAATCTTCCCCTTATAGGAACTCAACTGTTTGAATGATCATCCATCGTGATCAAGGAAACACAAGAAATAAATTTGGGAACTGAAGAGGATCCCAAAATCACATATGTAGCCAAATGACTATCAGAGATAGAGTACTCTACCATCATCTAGCTTCTCAAAGAAGGTATCATAAATTTTGCATAGACATATTCAGATATGCTAGGTCTTGATCCTACTCTAGTAGTACATCACTTGGATGTACATCTAGACACTAAACCTATCAAGCATAAGCTTAGGAAAATGCATCCTCAAGTTGCATTACTAGTCAAGAAAGAGCTAGAAAAGCTATTAGAAGCTAGATTCATAAGACCCATTGACTGCTCTGAGTGGATTTCCAACATAGTGCCAGTTGCCAAACCAAATGACAATATCAAGCTTTGCATATATTTCTAGGACCTGAACAAAGCCTGTCCCAAAGATGATTTCCCCTTTCCAAACATTGACATGTTGGTTGATTTAACTGTAGGACATGAGATGCTTTCCCTCATGGATGGCTTCTCTAGATATAATCAGATTAGGACTATGCCCAAAGATCAACATAAAACAACCGTCACCACACCTTGGGGCACGTTTTGTTACAATGTCATGCCCTTTATCCTTAAGAATGTGGGGGCAACCTACCAACATGCCATGACCATCCTCTTCCATGATCTCATTCACATCATAATGGAAGATTATGTTGATGATCTGTTGGGGAAATAGAGAACAAGGGAAGAGCACCCGATAACCCTCAAGAATATTTTTGAGCATCTAGAGCATTATAAGCTACATTTGAATTCTAAGAAATTGGTCCTTTGGGTCACATCAGGAAAACTATTGGTTTTATTGTCTCTAGAAGAGGCATAGAGGTTAATCCAACAAAAGTCAAGGAAATCATGGATATGCCTCCACCGTGCAATCTTAAACAATTAAGGAGCCTTTAGGGAAAGCTACAGTCCATCCAATAGTTTATTACTCAATTAGCTGACAAATTCTAGTCATTCACTCATCTCCTGAAAAAGGATACAACCTTTAAGTGGGATATATAGTGTCAACTCTGTTTCACCAAGATCAAAGAGTATTTGGCTCACCCACGCATCCTTATGCCACCAATTCTAGCTAAACCGCTCTTGCTATATATCTCTACTACTTTAGTGGCATTGGGGGCATTATTGCCACAACATGATGAGTCATAAAAAGAAAGAGTGATCTATTACATCAGATGGACCCTAGTAGGCTATGAGCTCAATTATTCTCTGATGGAAAAAGCTTGCTTAGTTGTGGTCTTCAACTTGCAAAAGCTTCGACACTATATGCTCAGTCACCTAGTGAAGCTAATCTCCAAGGTCGATCAACTCAAATATCTGTTATCTAGGAAAACTCTAAATGGTTGCATGGCTAAGTGGGTCATGCTATTAAGTGAGTTCGATATAGAGTAGGTGGATCAAAAGGCTATTAAAGGGAAAGTGATAGCGGATCAGTTGGTAGACACTCCCCTGGTAGATGCCTATCCTTTGATAATAGAATTCTTTGATGAAGGGATCTTCATAGTAATAGAAGTGACCACATGGACACTCTTCTTTGATGGGTCATACACACACAATGGAGTGGGTGCAGGAATCTTGTTCGTCACCCCCCAAGGTGATTATATCCCGAAGTCATTTAGGTTGGCTTTTCCATGCATAGACAACATCGTAGACTATGAAGCTCTCCTTACTGGCCTCAAAATTGCAATCTAATGGAGCATCACTTGCTTGGGAGTCTTTGGCGATTCCCAATTGATAACCAAATAGGTTAATGATGAGTTTTTGACAAAATATGATAATTTGTTGCCTTATAAGCACATGGTGGATGACTTCAAAAAGCACTTCACTTCTATCTAGTTCGACTAGATACCTAGAGTATAGAACAAAGTAGCTGATGCAATGGCTACTATTGGTTCACTAATTAACATGCCAAATGATCAAACAAAGTGTGAGTTCCTAGTCGAATAAATCTTGATCCTAGCTTATCATATCCTTGAGAGTGAAATGGTGTGTGACATTGTAGGTCCTACGTCACCATGGTATCACAATATTTACACCTACCTTCATGATAACATCTTACCCCCTGACCTTACACGTAATCAACAAAAATATTTCATCCAACACACCTCTCATTACACTATCATAGGTGATACAATTTATCATCATGGGTATGATGGAACCCTTCTCAAGTGTCTAAATGAGACCAAGCTCACACTGCATTGATAGAAGTACACAATGGTGTGTGTGGGGCTCATTCAAATGGCATGGCCTTAGCCAAAAGAATTCTCCAAGATGGTTACTATTGGTCTAGATTGGAGCATGATTCCTATGAATTCGTGAAGTGCCTACCCTGTCAGTAGCATGAGGATTTGATACATGCTCCTACTCAAGATCTACAGCCTCTCATAGCACCATGACCCTTCTTTCAATGGGGTTTTGACTTAATTAGCAAGATATACCCTCCATCCTTTAATGACCATACCTTCATCATCACTACTATTGAGTACTTCACCAAGTGGGTGGAAGCAATGCCACTCTCTTAAATCATAGGTACTCAAATATCCAAATTTATCCTTTTCCATATTCTCTACAGATATAGAATCCCATCCACCATCATCACAGATAATGGAAATCCATTCAAGAAGCAGGCCATGAAACACATGTGTGAGACCTTCCACATCCAACACCACTGGTCTATGCCCTATTACCCTCAAGGTAATGGTCAAGCGGAGGCTACAAACAAAACTTTGATCAAGATCCTTAAAGAAGTAGTTAACAATACTGGTCAAGATTGGCACCTTCATATCCATCACACCCTTTGGGCCTACCACACCTCCATATGCACTCCTATTGGCACCACTCCATATTCTCTCATTTATTGTGCTAATTCCATCTTGCTGATTGAGGTTGAGATTCCCTCACTAAGAATATCCTTGAATAACCTTATTAGTGATGAAGATGCTTGGGTTGCAAGACTCAGTTAGCTAGAACTCCTAGATGAAAAATGGATCAAAGCATATAATCATCTTCAAGCATATCAAAATTGTCTTAAATGAAGCTACAACAAGAAGGTTTGTCCTCACCAATTCAATGTTGGTGATTTAGTTCTTAAGGAGAATCAACGTACCTAGCAGGACCAAGATAAGAAGGGGAAATTTGAAGAAAATTAGTTGGGTCCCTATGTCATCACAACAAAATATAGATCTGGGGCATATAGACTTGCTACACCTGAAAGAGATCCCTTAGAGGATCCGATTAACATCATGCACCTAAAAATATTTTACACTTAAGTCAGTTGGGTTATCCTATCCTGCAAAAATACCAAAAAAGTTAAAAATTGTCAAAAATACAAAAAAAAAAGAAAAAGAAAAATCCAAAATAGTAAAGAGAAATAATTCATCCTATGGTGAAAACCACCATTGGTGGCACCTTGGATAGGTACATTTGGTGAAAACCTTGTCACAGGAACCATTTGTACATGGCTTAATCATTATCTATCTCGTGTCCTAGTCACTTTATGCTTCCACCCATCTTGATCTCATATCCCCTCGTCCTATCGATCCCGTCTTTCCATCTGCATCCTTCATCCTATCACTTGGTATATTTGGTTGAGCATTGGATGATCTTCATTTTCTATCCATCATCCTGAGCTTTTATCCTAATCTAAGCTTACATCATCAGTCCTTGTTGTCATGTCATTCCTTCACTTCCATCTAGGTTCCTTCATCGTGCCAGTCTTCATTTGGATCCCATTCCTGTCATGTCGGTCTTTTGGTTTTGTTTTTGTCATTCATCCTTTTTGAACTATGTTTCCCCTACACTTTCATGTAGACAAGGTTGATCATTTGATCCACCCTCGGGGCTTTTCTTATTGTTTGTCCAGTCGTTGTTTTCCATCATTTTTCTCCATTGTCCTCTTTCTGCTTTTATCCATGGTCCTTTCTTGAACTACGAGGACTCTGCACTTTCACGTAGGAAAGGCTAATCTCTAATTATCCCTCGAGCCCTAGTTCTTTAGGGTGTATCAGTCTTATGTCTTGTGTTGTCTTGTGTCATGTCGTCAAGTATGTCCTTATCTAGCTATTTCTTCACAAAGGAGATCCACTTGTATCATGAGATTCAATTGGTTTTGGAGTCTCCTACGTCATATCGATCTTTTAGTTTAGTATCCATCTTACCTCATCAATCCATCCACCCTCTGGATCCTGTGGCAAAGGAAATTTGAAATTGATTGTGATCTTTTGATGCTTTTGGATTTTATTTATCATTTGAGCTCCCTGTTACACCTCGTTGAGGTTTCCTTGATCCATCATATCATGGTGTTCTTTGACTGGTAAACATAGGGGCATATCTTGATCTTTTGATTATTTTTGTCTTCTTGGTTGTCCCATGTAGTACCCACCAAGATCCCTGTGGTCTTGTGTTACATTGGGGCATTATTTTTGCTTGTGGTCATCCCAACGCCTGGCCTGACCAAGGTCTTCTTGACTATGGGGTGTTGGGATAGATTTCTTGTCTGTTGTGTTTGTTTTATGCATTACACACTAATCCACCTTGGTTACACATAGCTTGGCCCCTGGTGTCTTATGCTATAGAAAAAATCAGTGCTCTGAAAATGGAAAATCGCATTATGATTGCATTTCATGTTCAATTCCATTGCATTACATATGTGCCTAGCCTATGACCTATTATTTTGGTTGTGCAAATATTCATCTTCCATCTCCTTTCTTCTCAAGATTCCTATGGTTCTTGACAGGTGCAGTTTCACACCCATCGTCCCTTTATTTCATAACCTAAAGCAAACATGATGTACAAATAAAGTCAACCTACCGACCACTTCCATAATTATGCAAGCCCTTATATACACTCATGTCCATGTTGCATTTCATTTATCTACTAGTATTTATAAGGCATTTAATTGTATCTCATCCCACATTCTAGGCTCATTGTGTTGCATTTCAGCCCATGTGCATTATCATGTCATAGTCATTTAAGTTGTTTAGATTAATTTTAATTGATTATTCTAAGAATCTTAGATTTATTTTATTATCAATCCATTACATTAACGTCTTCACATTAGTCCATTTCATTAATATATCACACATTTCCTGCATTGCCACCTGCATGACAAATTGTTAGATCCATGTCCATAGCATATAATGTCATCCATCACATCCTGCATCATAAAAAATATCCATCATACATATCATCCATATCATTCATCATAAGCATAAACATACATCATCATAAACATATACATACATCACATCATAATGATCATCCATAATAAAATCATAAACATATACATGTGCATAAATAAATATTCCATCACATGAACACAACATAATGTAAATAAGGGCTATGCCATATCATATAAATATCAAAATACAATTTCCATCACATGATCTATAATAATTTCCACCATATCATCAAAATACATATCCATCATATACATCGATAATCATCGAATAAAATACAAGTACAAGGCTCTGAATCAAATCTGATCTCTATCGCTCTATACTGTATACCCATTTTGCACTTGCCAAAAACTTGTATCCTGTCATCTGTCCTCTATCCTCTCTAGTGTGAGCTACCCACATTTGACCTTTGTGGTGATTCTGGAACTGGCCCTCTATGCAGAGGGGTCTCTTGATAGCTACTGTACCCTCGGATGTGTGTCCCTGCTGAGGAGGATGGTGCCAACATCTGTGGCACTGCTCTGACAGAGGGAGGTACCCACTATGTCTGATCTAGCATTGCCATGAAGTAGGCCACCATATAGTATCTGGCCTTCTACATGTACTCATTTCTCTCTACTACATGATACCTAGCTTAATCTCGCTCTACCCTGTACCTATCCTAAAATATGGATATGGACCTCCTCTCTTGTGCCCACACATCTTTATTTGATTATGAGAGAAACCAATAATCTTGAGCTACTGATCCGGCTAAGCAACCCAAAATATGATAGAATATGGTGAACTCTTTCACAGCTGTTTCGGCAATTGAAGGTTCTAAATACCATTGATGCAAATAGTTTTCCCTTCGACCCTGGAAATCTAGAGTAAGTCTTAGTGAAGTGTCAGGGGGAGCTGGAGAACCGGGGAAGTAGTTGACTTCGTGGAGAATAACCTCTAACTGGTTGACTCAGAACCTATTGATCCATCAGCAGAGCGCCCTATTGGCTATATCTGAGGTGGATCAAATGGAACAACCTTCGTGGGTGGGCACGGGTAGACACTTAGGATCCTTTGTCAACTATATCTTCCTAAATTCCCACCCGATGCCCATAGAATTTTAGGGCACTAGATTAAACAGGGTTCAGAACAGGAGCGGGCCCTCCAGCAGAGGCTTCATCGATGACATCAGCATAAGTAGCAGTTGATCTTACTGAGCGAGTTTCGGCAATAATATTCCCGTAGGGGCCCATAGAATAGTAGGGCCCCCCCACCCGGTAGTCCACAGTATACCAACATAGTAGGTGGTATGGTTCTCGACCAGGGGTTTTGGGGCCGCTCATTCCGGGGAGAGGGATACCGACAGTACCTTCCAAGTGAGAATGATCTTCAATCAATTGATTCGGGGTAAGGGTAAACAAGATCAATTGTTGGAGAAAGTATCTGCCAGGCGAGCGCGGCAAACCGAGCGGACCCAGATCACTTTCTCGCATTGGCCCCACATAGTACTGGTGTTGATTCGGTTACAACCTTTCCATTTCGCTCTCGAACTTCCTCATCCTATTGCCCCCCACCCAAGGCATGCCTTCGACACCCGCCCCCCCCATTATAGTTTTGTTGCCAATATGGTCGGCTGCCGAAGGCATGAACTATAATAGCGGGTGGGGTTTGTGGGTGGGAGGATGGAGGTGCTTGTCCCGCCTCTTACTCTACTACCGAAGCATAAACCTATGCCTTCGCTAATGGGTCATTCAGACAGCAACTAAAACTGCTGTTAGCTTGGATGTGAGCTAGGGGTGCTTAATGTTGGATCGGATCGGGAGAATTTGAATTTGGCCGGCCGGCTCCTGGCTGCAACCTCAAATGCTGCTTCAATTGGAAAGGGATATGGAACCACTGTGTGTGGGTGCGTCTCTATCCAAATCTACGCTAGATGCCTGGCGGATAGAGATTGAGTCCCGTCTCCTCCCCGCTATGCCCCTATCTAGACGTGTACCAGATATACATCATATAGAACTGCGGGTCTGGAGCTGCTGGATGAGATTAACTTGCACATTGATTCGTGCTGGGCCCCCAGAGTGAGTGTTTCCACCGAAACTGGTGCTTTGGCTGGGATCAATGGATTCAACAAAACCTGGTCCCGCTCCCACTACCCCTGCTTCTTCTGTGTCGGCCTCTCTTTAGAGCTTCAACCATATAACTGGTCGTGGTTGATGCGAGGAGAAGCATCAATAGTAGACGGTGCTTTCATGCTACACTTCTCGGCATGCCTTTATTAGAGAGATGGTTCAGAGCGTCATACAACCACTTATGAGTACTTATGACCGGGGACCTATCGTGGTAGCCCACTGCACAAGGAGGGGTTCACCTGCCACCCACGGTTGCAATAGTTGTACAGGCAAGAGCGTAGGTATCCGCGCTAGGAGTCAAGGTAGATCCGTTTCAGCAATTTGGCTGACAAAAAAAAGCTATTTAATAAATATTCAATTTATAAAAAAAAGAAACAAATTCTTTATTTTTTGTTATGTTAAATTTCTTTTATTTAAACATAATGAAATTTTTTCCTCTTTTAGAAATCAATGTAATAGTTAATAACTATCCCTACTTTTCAAATTGAAATCACTGCAAAAAAATAATCACTGCAAAAAAATAGGAGTCTAGTTCAAAATGGGTACCAAAAAGAATTTTGTCATTGTTGACAGTGTAGTTACCACAGCATATCCTAATGGTATGTTTTTAGTCCACCTAGATAACGATTTCGAGGTTTTAACGGTTGTATCAGGTAAAATGAGATATCGAACAATACGAGTAGTACCGGGAGATAGACTGAGAGTTGAATTATCTGTTTATGATTTAAGCAAAGGACGTATAATATATAGACATCCCGTCAAACGAAATGATGACGATGACTTTATATCTGCTACCGATCAATATTGAGGCCCATTAAATCTATAAAAAAGAATAAGATTTTAGCATTAAATAAAGGACCACAAATATGAAAATTCGTGCTCTATCAATTTGTCCCTCTCCTCCTGCATAGCTTGTACCTATTCCTATGCGACATTCCTCTCCCTCTATAGTGTCTACACCTCTTCCTCGGTCTCACCCCCCTCACCCTACATCACTTGTGCTTGTGCCTGCACTACATATCCCTCTCTCTCTCCACTATTTGTATCCATGCATGCATTACATCACTCTCTCCTTGTAGAGTCTATACCCATACCTCTGTTGAATCCCTCTCGTGCTACAGAGTCTACATCTATCCTGCTATCATATCCCTCTCACCCTACAAAGTTCATACCTATTCCTTTGTTGCATCTCTCTCACCTCGCAAAGCCTGTATCTGTGCCATCATCACCTCCTCTCTCCCCAACACCAACCTTCCTCCCCAACTATTTGATATGCCATCTCCGCTCTTTGCTTGCTTCGCTCCCACCTCAAATCAATCCTCTCCCTAACCAACCTCTCCACTTGTCTCCTCAAATTCTCCATATCTCTCTCTACCTCCACAAAGGCCTATGAAGATACTTGGTCCATTGATCCTCTAGACTCTTGTTGTCCCCTTGCCTATAGTATGGTCACCTCAGCCTACAGTCTATCTCACTCCCACCTCACCTCAAATAGCTCCTCATCCTCTCTCTGTCCCTTTGCCTCTAACTGAGTCACCTTTGCTCGTAGCTTGCTCACTTCAGCTTGTAGTCTATCCCTCTTCACCTGTACCTCTTCCACATGTAGTCCTACCGCATCGGATAGGGTCTGGTAGTCCCTTTATCTTTTTGCTCGCACCCTACCCACCTTTGCATGCAACATGCTCACCTCAGCTATCAGTCTACTCCTCTCAGCCTCTAAATCCCTGAGTCTCTACTTGGCAATCCATAGCCTCACCAGGGCCCCTCTCAGTAGTACAGTTGGGTCCTCTAGTGGTGGTGGTACGTATGGTACCATGGCCAATGGATCAACCTCAAGAGCGTCTACCTTCATCGCCTCCACCTATGGATGGTCTCTCTCCTCCTCTACCTCAGCCTCCTCCTAGCCTCTCCTCTATTGTCCTCCTCTCCTCCTTACTCTCCTTTATTGATCCTCTCTATCCTCATCGGCCTTAGCCTCCTCCTATCCTCTCCTCTATCCAACTAGTCTCATCTCATCCTCTAGACCAAAGCCAAGTGCCTCTGTAATCAGCTCCTTCATCGTAATCTGTGTTGGTCGATGGTGGGCCCACCATGCAGAGAACCTCATTGTCACCCCCGTGTCTGCTCTCCCTCCTCTCCTACCTGAGTACGATACCTCCTAGAGCTCCTCCCACTGCTATCTCAAAAAATTGACAGTAATCTGATCCCCCCATGGTCACTCTCAAGTGATGTGTTTGAATCTCTGTAGTTTGTGAGGGATGTTCTACTAAATCCTGAATTGTCTCAACACCCAGTTTTCCCTGTGTAGCTCCAATATGTAGGGCTCTCTCCTGATCAAATATGATACTGTGTAGAAGTATCCTCTATGTCTCTCCTCATCCTCCCTCCATTTGGAGAACCGCCATGTCATGTAGGGCCTCCACACTATCTGATCCTCTCATAAATTATCTAGATTCCTCCTATATCTATCTAGATCACCGATGCCTTGGTAATGAAATTTTTAGTTGTACTCGGTCCCATACTAGTATGCCACTAGTAGTGTAAGATCTTGCAACCCTCCTATCACCACTCTTGGCCTGGCCACACTAATGTGCTCCTAGTCCCATACCTGTAACAACGTCACATGTGTAATTCTAACTGCCCCTCGATAGCACACAATGTGCATATCCTTGTATAAATGTGCCAACATGCATGGAACCCATGCAAACTCCCCCTCTCTTTGCTCCACAATGTGTCTAACAACCTCCATGAACTTGAGGTTGCAAAAATTTCCACTCTAGTCTAGTAGTAAAAGTTTGCTAATCAAACCACAGAGGTATAATGGTAGTGGAGGTACCCCCAACCCTAAACATCTATCTAGATCCAAAACCACCCCCTAAGTTGGTAGGTTGTCTCATCCAAAGAGGACCCATAGGGTCCAATCCAACTCTAGCCCCTCTGATCTCATCCAACTCACTAGATAGCCTACTATCGGTAATCACAGGATCCTCCACATGTCCTCTAATGTGACAGTCATCTCCCCTGTTGGGAGGTGGAATATAGATGTCTCTGAATCCCATCGCTCTATTAGTGTTATCAACAGCATTCAGTGCGCTCTGACAGTAGGGTACCCCAACATATGAAGCGGGCCCACTAGCACCAATGCATTGTGATCCTCCCCATTCATCGCTGCTATCATCGCCTCTAGAACATTTGAACACCTCTCCCATGTCTGCAAGCTCTGAAACCGCTGCATTCACACCACACAACATGTCAGTCATTTAACCCATCTTCTCATCTTTTCTTTCATCTTCTTTTCTTCCCTACCTTGGGTTTTCTTCTCGACATTTTCCTCCTTTGGGAAAATTTTCCCAATTTACCTTTTCCCCCCCTTTTTTGGGAAATTTTTCCCAATTTACCTTCCCCCCCCTTTTTCTTCACCTTTTGGGAAAATTCTCCCAACTTAGACGCATTCACCCCCTTTTCTTCTGACCCTTTTGAGTACCTTCACCCTCTTCCTAACTGTCGTCCTTGGGATGGGTGAATTCGCCTGCCCTTTGGGTGAGCCCACCCTTGGGATAGGCGAATCCGCCTGCCCTTTGGGTGAGTCTGCCCTTGCAATGGGTGAGTACGCCCATTTGGCGAGCACCTTCACCCGCCTCCGTGGGTGCCCTTGCTCGACTGATGGGCGTTATCGCTCGCCTCTGTGGGTAGGCAAGTCCCCCCACCTAGCGTGTGAATCCACCTAGCGGATGGGTGGACACGCCAACCCCCTATTGTGAGCAGTTGCACCTAGTTGATGGGTGCATTCTCCCATCTTCTAGGCGCATTCACCCATTTGATGGGCATATTCACCCATCTCCTAGGTAGTCATCCCTATAGCTAACATAACCCCATTTTTGGGTGGATTTTCCTGATTCAAGGGAAAGTCCACCCTTTTTGGGCCTTTTTTTTCATTTTTTAGTCAAATTTTCCCATTAAATAGGTGAATCTACCCCCTTCCCCATCGCCTCTCAACAGGCAGTTTTGCCTATACCTGGGGTGAAATCAAAATTCCGCCAACTACCTAGTTTACTAACCTACCTGAACCCCAAAACCCATGTTTTCAAAATGCATAAAAATTCAAAAACAAAACAAAATTTTCTTAAAATCACAAAGAGGGTTTTGGGACTAACCTGTTGTGGAACCGTGCACTTGTGGTAGAATCACCGTACCTCATCCCCTGGTGGATAATGTCGTCATCGTACTCCTTGGCCATCCTTGTCACCTTCCTCTTCTCCTCTCTCTCTCACTCAACTGCTAGGTGTGCAAATGAAGAATAGTAATTCTTAAAATTACTATATGTAGCTTTTCCCTCCTTTTGTAACCTCTTTTAAGTTGAGGGTATTTTTACCCTTTATTTAACCACTTTTTCATTTAATTAATCCTCTAACTTCTGCGAGCCGCCATTTGCACATCGTGTGTCCGTTTGACTCCGTTCAAAAGCCAATCTTCATGGTTTTTTGAGCTCTATCCAATGGTATCCTTCATTTCATCATATTGATAAGTCACCCAGGGCCCATTTTTCTTCCCCAACCGCCCTCTCGAAGGGGCATACCCTACCATTTTCCTTCGTCATAGTCACTTTCTTGCAAGACTGGGGCATCTTCCTTCATTTCCCACCATTTGGGCAGCTTACACAACTTCTCCCATGTTGGGGCATCATTTTCTAGTCATTTCCTCTATAGAGTCATCTGCATTTTATTTTTCTTCGAAACACTGTTATTCTAATAGTATTTCGAAGAGGGGCGAAATGTAGACATCCAAATTTGACTGCTCCCGTATGGTCAAATTTTTCACCTTTATTCATCTATCTCATATTCTCCATTGATATTAATTAAATAATTTATTTAATTAATATTTCCCCTTTTCCCAAGGTTCCTAAAGTATTTAATTTAATAATTAAATACTTTACCTTTCATCCATTCCTCTCTAAATTAAATAAATATATCAATTTATTTAATCTAGTCATTTGGCCTTTTGAATTTAAATCAATTTGAATTTCCCTCTTTTCTCTCTCCTTGTCACATCCTCCATAATCCTCTTCTAATTTGGATTAGTTTTGTAGACACTGAAATTTGGTCTAAGCCCGCGACTTCAATTTCTTCACAATTCATATTAATATTTACTCTTCTATTAATTAAATAATCTTAATTATTTAATTAATTCACATTTTCTTTATTCTATTCTGATTAATTAAATAAATGCTCTTTATTTAATTACGTGATTAATTAACTTTATTCTTCTTCTTAAATTAAATAAATTCTTATTTAATTTACCTTTACCGTACTTCTGACTATAATTAAATAAATACTTTAATTGTTTAATTATTCATCTAACCTTTTCTTTAATCAATTAAATAAATCTTATTTATTTAATTAATCCGTAAATGTCGAATCTTGAATTGAATAAACCATTTAATTCATAAAAGTCTATTTTTAATGCATTATTTTATATTTAGATAAATGTTTAAGTTATCTTAGTATTCATTCTCACTCGACTCGAGATCTATTTAAATCGGTTAGTTATCTCCTGATTTAATGTCTAAGTATCTTTCACAAATAAACTCTTTGTCATAACCAGTCAGTCATCTAGTTCTAACTCGTATGCATGTGCATTCTTATTAATTAAATATCTTTATTTAATTAATTAAATTTTGTGTGTGCATTCGAACAGAACATTGATTTTAATCTATCATTATCTTTGTCATGCAAACATTATTCTTCTATTTTTGAATACCAAACTTGAAGATTAAATCATTATTTAATCTTTATCTCTATTCTTAGTTTTTATCATTCATGTCAGTACTAATAGTTATCTCAATGCATGTCTAATCCTTTGATCTCAATCATCCGTTTATCTTTTGATCCTAGCCTGTCATTTGAATGATCAATTTTCTATAAATTGATCTATCTTTCATCATTTTATCTCTCCCAAAATCTTGTGACTTTTGGAGCAATTACTTGAAATATTCAATGTTTCGTTATTATCATAATCCTTAGGCTATGCTTGCACACTTACTAAAAAATTTGAGGGCAAGTACACTATAGAAGGTGAAATGGAGAAGGACAACAGAGGTTATCCATGGAATTACATCGATCTTTGGTGAGATTGTTTTATTTTTTAGCTCTTTCCTTTGTTCTTTGTTGTTTGACTTTAGATTGCATTAGAGTTTATAGGCTTTGTGTTTGATTTTAACCTTTGTTTTTTTCATGATGTTACAAGTTTAATTAATCTATTATTAAGATGTGCACACCTTTAATCAAGATTAATGTCACATCCTCCATAACTTGCAACTTGCTTCTAATCCTTCATTAGCTTCCCTAATCACCTGTTTGCACAACCTTAATCTAATCCTCATGCCATTTTTGGTATGCCTCCAAGTCAACCTTCATAAGTGCTTTCTTCATTTAGCCTAGACAACCTCTTCCCCATGTGAATTCAAAATTCACATTTATTGCCCCAAGGTTCTCCTCTTCCCTGATCTGTAATTAAAGAGATACAAATAATTTGCACTTTACTCCCAACCATAGATTTTACTCCGATCCAATAGAATTACGTGGTTATGAATCTTAACTATTGAAATTATGAAAATTAGCATTCACTTGTTCTTATCCAAAATTAATAAAACATAAACTAATTTCTTAAATATCGTAATTAGAAACTCATGAAATAAATATTGAAGAGAATTATAAAAGAGAAGAGAAGAAGAGAGATCATGAGCTTGATAACAGAGTTTTCTCAATTTTAGCTACGTCTCGAGGTCCGCTTCTCAACGAGGAACCACTTTATTAATGATGCCAAGCAATTATGGCTTTTGTACATCACCCAAGCTTTAGTCCTATACAAAATTTCTCACAATCTCTCTCACTATTACAATTTTGGTGTATAATAACACCTTGTAATTCTTCCTCTCAAAAATAAATTAAACCCTCCATTAGCATTCTAATTCTCTCCAATAATTTTCCATCACTTGGTTGAAAAATTAAGAAACTACACCCCCTTTTTATACATAAAATATGCTATATGGGGTGTAACCTCCATATTTAATAAATAACTCCCCATGAAAAAATAAAACAATAACCCTCTTAAACAAAATAACTCCCTTTTATCAAAATTCCCTCTTTTACAATTCGTTTATAACCTCCCTTTAACATAAAAATATTTAACCAATTATTTTAAGCTCCTTAAAATATCATAATTCGTTGAAATATGAGAAAGGTGGTTAAAGGGGTTAATTTGTTGAAATATAAGTTTGTAGGCTTTATTTCTCTTCTTGTTTTATGGGAAAGGCAAGAGGATTTTAAGGGATAAAATCCCACCAAATCCTCTCTTTCTTTTTTTCTTTTAATTTTTAAACCATACGTGTTTCTTTTAACAATATGGTTTAATCCATATTTATGCCACCTTTTTACAAAAATGGCCTACCATGTGGAGAGGTAAGATGATGCTGAGTGTCAAGGGCTGGTTGGCCATTGTGCTGACTGGACTAATGACGAGGTGTTGACTGGTCAACATATGTTTCCAACTTTGACCGCTTGTATCTTGTGCAAATGGACTCCGTTTTCGATGAAACAAGTTGTGTCAGAAAGCTCTTAGCAAGCTCTTTGTGATGAAACCCCATTTTACCACCTTTGATGACTTCAATTTTTTTTCCCTTTTTCTAAGCCCTCTGATTTGCCGATTGACCAAAATTTTGACTGCTCGCAACTTTTGCATATAGACTCTTTTTGATCCTGTTCGAGTTGCATCAGGTTCATGTCAGCAGGCCTACACAATGATGCTGGCTTTGAAATATTTTGAGACTAAAAATTTTAGGTTCTTCTAGATCCTCTTGGATCATTCCCTATGTGGGTTGTTGAGAAATTCTAAAATTTCTCATGTGTCACATCTCCCACATGGGGACATTGACCTCCTTTATGTGAGGGATTGTGAGTCCTCAACTCATCTTAGCCCTTCATCTTGTCCATGATGGCTAAATCCTCGACCTCCATTTTTGTAGAGACTTTTCCCCTAAAATAGAGGATTTTGGTCTCATTTCTAATTCACATTTACAATTATTCACTCAATCTCTCACATTCAAGCATCAAAACTCTTGAATTCACCATTGTTGCACTCTTTAAGCTCATCTTGCATGCATTTTTCATACACTTATCCAATACCCAACTCCATCATTGCATCCTTCATTGCACATAGATCATTTTGCATATAGTTTTAGGTGATTTTCCATCAAGTAGCACACAAGCAACCAAATCCAAAGGGCCAACCAACCAATCGACTTGGGCAAGGTAAAATCTTTGTTTCATCTTTTTTTGTTCAAGTCTAACTAGGCTAATCTTGAGGTGTTGTATTGTGTTCTTCTCCCTTTTGCATTTCATTTGTTTTGCATCTCATTTAGGGTTAGAAAACATGCTGCACATAGATATATATACATTACATTAATGTATACATATATCATATATACACATAAGTCTACACCCATATTCATATCCCCATTGATAGATATATACATTAAGCATATGCATATAT
>VDFB02179234.1:47558741-47614778 GCA_007258455.2 Sequoia sempervirens | reverse complement strand
AGAGAGAGAGAGAGAGAGAGAGAGAGAGAGAGAGAGAGAGAGAGAGAGATTAGGGCTCAAGGGTTGAGGGTTTAAGGGTTTAGGGTTGATGGTTGAGTTTTTAGGGTATAGGGTAAAGTTTTTAGGGTTTAGGATTTAAGATACATGATTGAGGTTTAATGTACAACCTTGAGCATATATGGAATTGTGGTGAAACTTCATATCACACACAAAATGAGACATATATAGCACCTAGAAGATGCCATAATTGGTCAAAGATAGGTCTCATTGATGTAACTTAACCCAATCACCTATTGACACATGATAATAGTTAAGAAACCTTAAACAAATAGACTTTTTAAAAATGAGAGCATGTTTTGGAGAAGTTGAAATATGGTCATTTTTAGAACAAGATAAAATGCGAGTGAGATATAATGCTAACGTGTTTTGTAATGCTCTAAAAATAATAAAAAATCAAAGATACCCATGATCCAAGCCCACATGCTCTACTATTCTCATACTTTTGTGCATGGTTCAACAAAAAAATGATTTTTGATGCTGTTGTGAAGAGCACATGCAAGTTTTACACATTGCACCACCTTTGCATGAACTTTCCACCACCTTTTTCTGGTTTTCCAACTTAAGAGGGAGAAAATAATAGAGTTTTTACATCAAATTTGATTATATCAACTCAAGTTTCAATATTTGTAGTGTTGCAATTCTAATTATGATCAAATTGTTATAATTTAACATTATACATTGGCTAATTGTATAGTTTTTAGTAATTCTATTAGAGTTATATACAGTTAAATGTTGAAAAGGAAGCAAGTTTCTAAAAAGCTCAAATTATTGAGGAATTCGATGCAAGAAGAAAAAAGAACACACATAATTGGGTAGTTTCTCCTTTCGAATCTCTATTCTTAAGGTATGTTAGGTCTTCATACATGTTCTTTACATTTTCCTTCATTCTATTATGTTTCTTTATAATTCGTTATTATACATGCTTAATACTATAGTGTAGGAAAAAGTATCCATTTTTCACACTTAATTTGGGAATTAATATTGAAATGAACCTAATTATTCCTTAATTTAGTGTTGTAATATGTATTTCACATATTCACATTGAGTTTAGGGACCTGTTAATTAAAATGGATTTAAGTGTGCCTTAGTTTAGTGTTGTCAAGTGTATCTCTTTACACTTTTACACTTATTTAGGGATTTATTAATTAATTGAGGTTAATTTTCCTTAATTGGCCCCTTTAATTCAACTCCAAGCCTAATTAATTGCAATTTCTTAAGAGTAAAACCCAACATTCATTAATGCCATAACATAACACTTCTCATTGAGCAATGTGTGTCCTAGGTAAGTGACCTAGGACCCATTTTCCCATGGGCGAATGGGTCCTCACTTAGACCTAGGGCCTAAATTTAAATTATGTTTATGGCAGTATTTTAATGATTTCAAATCTATATTCACATGTCAACTTATGTTATTTGAATTTCAAGAAATTAATGTTACATAACAATAAATATAGGGTCATTTCACTATGTTTCACCTAGAAAATCCAAGACTTTCAAGCAAGCTAAGATTATTCAAGTGAGCATTATCAAGAGAATTTCAAGGCATTCAAGAGAAAATTTATTGAAGAATTATTTCAGCAATCAAGATCCAATTGTCATGTCAAAGTCTTCTTGCATCATGCATGTTATTGGAGCTAACATGTTGATGTAGTGTTCATGATCCATTCAATCATTCAAGGCATTGTTTAAAATCAAGTTTCAAGATCAAGATCCACATTCATTGAAGCCATTTCATGCTAGTTGCAAATCTACATTCCAAGTTTTATCTAAGGGTTAATGTTCATTCATCATTCCTTCATGGTTCATTGTTTCATTACAAGGTAATTACAAAAATGGGGTTTGACCAAGACAAACCCCAATTCACCATAAAAAAAAAAAACATTTTTTTTTCTTGATTTGTGTTTGCATATTTATGTGGAAGATACTTGAAGATCTCTTGAAGAGCAAAATTGGAGTTGTCAAAGTTGTAAAAGTTTTCAAGAAAGTTGTCATCTCATAGAAACTCAATTACAAAATTTATTTTAGGCACGTCAAACTTGAAACTTGGGTAAATTGAGATATTCAGATCTATTACAAAGGCTCCTAAAAGCTATAGAAAAGCCATAAAACAGGACTCATTCATCCCTAGGAAAATGAGTCCCAGGTCAGCTTCAATAGAGAACTTTTGGTGACTGGTACATACCTTCTTATCTTCTCAAATTTGCAATTTGATTTCTTGTTCCAATAGTATTGAGCTTAATCTTCAAGATCCAGGTTGTAGATTGCATTTTGGAGTTATTTTGCTATTTTTAATCTTTCTCCCCAAAGTGTTGTTTAATCTACACCTCCGTCCTTGCAAAAAAAGGAAATTATCCAAGTTGTAGATTGCATTTTGGAGTTAGTTTTCTATTTTTAATCTTTCTCCCCAAAGTGTTGTTTAATCAGGACCCCCGTCCTTGCAAAAAAAGGAAATGAGTATATTCACACTTTGGCTTGACTCAACTCAAGGTTGATAGTATTTTCATTATGTGTATCTCATTTCCTAATGAATTGAAAAAGAATAGGTCCATAATTAGGTTATCAATCTCATTTTGGTAACCCTCCCTATTTCTCTTTGTTTCATTTTGGTGACCCTGACTTTTGACCATTGTAATTTTATGATCTTGGAGTCCATTTTCACCCTAGATTTAGATCTTGCATTCATTTTAATTTCATTACATTAAATTGAGTCTCATTTAGGGTTGTTAGCCTTGCATTAACTTTGCATTTCATTTAGAGGTTTTTAGGATTGCATCTTTGCATTCTTGAAATTTGAAAAATATAAAAAAAATGTGATTTTGTAAATCGTTTACATAGTTGCAATCATTTATTTATATTTGAAAATTGAAACAAAATTGCACATCAAATTAGGTCTCCTAGTTTATCATTTTGTCATATTTTGCACTTGTATTTAACCTTAATTTCATAGAAAATTCAAACTGTAACTTACTGTTTTAGATCAAAATTTGGAAACCACTAGAATCAACTCATAAATCTATAAAAATATTTTTAAAACCCTAACCTAGGACCCATTTCCCCTGGGCAAATGAAAATATTTTCCCCTGGGCCATTTCCTGATTTTCTAGGCATTAAAACATCTGTTTTTGCATTCTATTTTGTTGTTTTTTGTTTCAATTTACATAATTTATATTAAGTGATATTGATCATATTTAGCTTCATTTGATAAATTTAGTGCATTGTGTGATTTCAAAATTGCATTTACAAGACTTTATTTTTTAGATTTTTGCATAGTGTAATAAAAAAATTACTTTGTTTGAAATTTGAAAATTGTAATTACATATTTGCATTCTAGGTCATTGCATTTCATTTCAACCTCTTTCCATTTTTGGTTTACATTAAGCTTGTGAAACATGTATGAGCTTTACAAATTGGTATCCTATTAGAAATACTATTGTGAGACATAGTTTGAGACTCATGTCATCCCATTGTACACCATTCATTGTGGATATTAGGTTCTCCAAATATTTCATTAATAGTGTTCATAATCAACCCTCTATGGATCATAACCTTCATACTTCATTTTTGATGACTTCCCTACCTAAAAACAATGTATATGATGTTGCTAATGTCATATATGAAAACATAAGAAGGATGGATGGAGAAATAGAAAAATTGCAAAACTTTGTGAATTCTGAAAAAAATGCTAGTAGTGCCATTCCTAGTTTAGATAATGTGAGGAAAATACTTGAAACTGAACATGGAATAGAGATTGTGAAAATTATAGCTCATATTATTGATAAGAACATCCCGACCATGCGTAGTTGTGCTCAAGCTTTGGGGTATGCTCAAAGAAAAGGTGGAAATTCAATTCCCCCTTCCCCAACCCTTACCTTTATTCCCACACACACTAGTACTCATGTCACTACAACCATTTAACCTACTAGCAATGTCAACACTTAGGTATTTCCACTGGGAATCCCTCTAACTTTGTGCATTCACATATTATATCTCCTCAACCATCCCCCATCAAAAATCTATAATTCACTTGCCCTTCACAAACATACACCACTCCACCTTATTTACCTCCATCTCATAATACCAGCAATGATCCAATCCTTAACACAATTTTGCAAAACATGTCATCCCTTCAACAAAAAATCACCACCTTAAACCAACAAAACTATGACCAAACTTCACAATACATCAAAACCAATCCATTATCCTTGGAGATATTGAGAAAAAAAATGCCACAAGATATAGAGGTTCCTAGGTTTGATAAATATGGAGGGAAAGGAGATCTCGTTAGTCATGTTTTTGCTTACACCACCCTATGTAGTGATTTCATTTTTGAAGATAAACTCTTGGCTAAGCTATTCCCTAGATCCTTGAAAGATGTTTCTTTAGAGTGGTTTTTCTCATTACCAAATAATTCAATTGGTTCATTAAATGAGCTTATTTATTCCTTTTACAACCACTTCCAAATTCACATGGGTCCCAAGAAGACCCTAGCTGATTTGATGACATGTAAACAAAATGATGATGAAAAGTCACTAATTTCATAGCACGATATCAAATGCTTTATTCAAAAATAAACATTAAGATTCTTGATGTTGATTTTCAAAGCATTTTTATTTCCAATTTGCAAGAAAAAATTCAAACAAAGCTTGAGATGATGAGATTTACTTCCTTCACATAGTTGTGTACAACCCTTCATGATTACCAAAATTTGGATAGTAGTCGTGAAGTGAAAACTCCCTCTAACCATTATGAAAAGTCTGAATCTACAACTTATACCAACTACCAACCTTTCAAGAAAAAAAATAAGGGATTTCTACACCTTAATCCCCCTCAATCCACTCACAATGTTAACACCCAAGTGGCTGCTATAAAGATGACAAAACCATATACCTTTGCAAATAGAAATAGACAATTTACACCACTACCTGATACCCTTTATAATACCATGTTGTAGCTCTTAGAGAAGAATTTGATTTCCTCGCCTCCTATTAGAGCTCCTGATCCTACTAATCCTTTACCTCCAAACTATAGGCCAAATGCCTATTTCCATTTCCATTGACAAAATGGACATGATATAGAACATGGTAAGTGCCTTAAACATCTTGTACAAGACCTCATTGATTCTAATAATATCTTAATTGGAGGTGTTAATGATTAAGGTAATAAGTTTGTGGCTCCTCCTAATCAAAATTTGAAAATCTTTACCAATCCTATGTCTAATCATAATATATCCTTTGTCAAAGCTAGTGAAACAAAGAACAATGTGATGAATGTTGACACAAATGATGAAAACATGAAAGACAATGAGAAAAATGTTGTTGATGGTATGATTGCATTTATTGACACTAAACCTTGTAAGGGCCTAACTAGAATGTTGCTTGGCATTTCTTTCTCACAACAAGACATGCTTAAACCTACACCTGATGGTGCTCTTTACATAGCTGGAAGAACTAATGATAGGCCTACTAATGGGATATTAATTGATCTTGTATTTCTAGAGAATGTGACCACTGAAGCATTCTTATTTGTGTATGAGCTTTATCAAGATATTTATGAAAAACTGAAAGCATGGATCAAAATGTATAATGCTTTTGCTTGCTTTATGATTGGCTCGATAAATCTCCCTCTAAAGGTTAGATTGAAAGAATTAACTGTCTCATTCACCATCATCCCATTGTTAGACCAATTTCGTGTGAAGTTAGGCTATCCATGGCTTCACTCCATAAATTTCATCCCGTCGTTGTGCATAAGTTTCCATTTGGTAATGAGATATTTATAGTATCATAGTGGCTTTAAACCTATGTCTTCCTATGGGAACTTCTCATTGGCTTTATTTTGGCCTAATCCTATTGAACCTATTAGATCTCGTGAGGAATTCTTTTTCAAATCCTATCAAAAGTTTAAGGAAAAGTGCATAGCAGAATTATCCCTTAGCAATATTCCTCAACCCATGATTGAGCCACCTATCCTTGATGAAACCATGATTGAACCAAAAACCCTTCCAAGTAACCAAGACCGGCCTATAAGAAAATCCTTTACCTATTTCATATAAGATACCATGAGATAACCAAACAAACCCTATTGTGCCTCCTAAAGTTAAACAAGTTTATAAAGCTAAAGAGAAAGTGGTTGAACAACCTCCCATGGTTCCTTTCATTCTTCCCTTAAGGGAAGAAAAGAAACCTATGGTTGATAAACTTTCTCCTACACAGACATAACTTGAGAACTACATGAAAAGAAACCAAAATGCTAGAGAACTTAGGTGTAGAAGTTGTGATATTGATCATTAATTACAAGAAAAATAAGAAAAGAACAACATATAAAATCAAAATCCAAATTTTTTTTAAGCAGTGCATGATACCTCTCCACCCTTGTTGCACATAAACAACAACAAAATTCTATAGCTATTGTCATTACACCTCCCTTTGTGATTAATCTAGATGATGACATTGAAATTGCTAAGATTGATGAACAAGTGCATAATGAGTTGAATTTAATTTTTTCAACTTCTATGAGCTTAAAATATGATCCTCCTAATAAGAGTGTTTAACTTGGTGCTTGTCCTAGTTTGACACTTGATGTTGTCCCTTTGGCTAGTTGTCCTTCTTTCACATATACTAAACAAGATTGGGATGTGGATGAACTACTATAGGTTGACTCACATGAGCCTTAATAGTCTTGATTTGTTTTATTTTTCATGTTCTTTGTGTGATTGCATATGCGTAATGTGATCCTTTGTACCGTTCCATTTGATGTATCTCTCTCTTTATGTGCATTCCTCTACTTTCACCTACATTGTTCTCTATGTCATAAACATTTATTTTTTCATTTGACTTGTGTTTTCCTTTTGGGGATGATGCAAAGCGTCAAGAAATTTAGGTCTCTTCCATGTTGACCCAAAATATTTTTCTTTGTTTTCACTCTCTATGTGTCATTCTTCCTATTCTGCGAGTATTTTGGAATGATGACGTTTCTGAGCTCTATAATCACATTGTAGCAAAGATATAATGAACCTGAATCCATAGATCCCTTATGTGTTTTCATTTTGGGGATAACCCCTTCCTTTTATTCATGATGTATTTTCATTTGGGAACATATGGCTTGGCATAGGTCTTTCTGAATAAGCTCTCATGTCTTCTTCATTGGCTACTTTAAATAAAATTTCTGACAACAATGGTGTTAGAAATCACTTTAAAGTGGGGGAATACATCGAAACTCATGTATCATTATGTGATTTTCTTTATTCTTTTGATGCATCCTCTTCGTGGTGGTGTTGTTGGCTTTGATGTCATCCAAAAGCATGATATTTCCTAGCAATGAATTTCCTCTTAGTGGTGATGCTACATGTTGCATTACCTAAGTTTTGATTCTCTTATTCTTAGAATTTTCCTCTCCTGGAGACATTAGGGATGACGTTCCCTAAGAAGAGACCTTACATGAACTAAGAAAGATCCCTTTGAAAAAAAAAATTATTTGCATTTTTGTTCATAAGTGCTTAGCATGATACAACTTGTTAACATTTTGAAGATTGAACCCATTTTAAGGCCACCAAGAATAACAAACCTTGCTTTCCAATAGAGCCTTCCACTTTTTCATAGTTTTCTTAGCATAACACAAATTTTTAGTCCTTATGAAGCTCAAAGCCTTAGTTTTTTGGCACCCTATCAGAGTTTTCAGGAGGGATAGCTTTGGTAGGGTAAGTACAGTGAGAGCTTGTAGACCTGGTATGAATTTCTCACTAAGCCACTTTCCTGGGCACTCATCTAGTGGATGGCTTGAGGTTCCATTAGACCAAAGTGAGCATGTGTGTTGTTTGCATAGTGGACATTGAGTTCTTTTTGCAAACATTTTGGAAAAAAACAACTTAAACATGTTCCACATCGCGTTGTACATACAAGGCTTGATCCACCTCCCTTTTATTTTTAGGTCTTTGATGTTGTATGATTGAGTATCTTTGTCATTTCTACATACACATGTTTCTTGAATGTCTACTCTAGTGTGAGTTTGATATGGGGTTATCCTCTCACTAAAGTGGGGGGTGGGGGCTAAATGTAGTGTAGGAAAAAGTATCGCTTTTTACACTTAATTTAGGAATTAATATTAAAATGAACCTAATTATGCCTTAATTTAGTGTTTTAATATGCATTTCACATATTCACATTGAGATTAGGGACCTATTAATTAAAATTGACTTAATTGTGCCTTATTTTAGTGTTCTAGAGTGTACCTCTTTACACTTTCACACTTATTTAGGGATTTATTAATTAACTGAGGTTAATTTTCCTTAATTGGCACCTTCAATTCAAATCCAAGCCTAATTAATTGCAATTTCTAAAGAGGAAAACTTGAAATTCATTAATGCCATAACATAACACTTCTCATTGAGCAATGTGTGTCCTAGGTAAGTGGCCTAGGACCCATTCGCCCATGGGTGAATGGGTCCTCACTTAGACATAGGACCTAAATTTAAATTATGTTTTTGGTGGTATTTCAATAGTTTCAAATCTATATTCACATGTTGGATTGTGTTATTTGAATTTATGGAAATTAATGTTACATACCTATAAATATGGGGTCATTTCACTATGTTTCACCTAGAAAATCTAATACTTTCAAGCAAGGTAAGAGTATTCAATTGATCCTTATCAAGATCATTTCAAGGTATTCAAGAGTATATTTATTGAATAATTATTATAGCAATCAAGATCCAATTGTCATGTCAAAGTCTTCTTGCATCATGCATGTTATTGGAGCTAATATGTTGATGTGGTGTTCATGATCCATTCAAGCAGTCAATGCATTGTATCTAATTAAGTTTCAAAATCAAGATCCACATCCATTGAAGCCATTTCATGCTAGTTGTAGATCTACATTTCAAGGTTTATCTAAGGGTTTGGTGAGTTGTGACATTACTTTGTTCATTCATCATTCCTTCATGTTTCATTACAAGGTTTAATTACCAAAATGAGGTTTGATGAAGACAAACCCCCATTCACCATAATCTCTTCCTCTACAATGTCCTCTGCTAAAGTAATTGCAGTAGGATCTATTGTCATTATATTGTTCTCTATAACTAGTAGAAGGTGTGTCGTTAGGGAGTTTTGTTACCACAATTTGAATTGGCTATATATCCAAAAAGACCACAAAAAACACTTTTTAACCTCTTTGATGGCTCCCTTTATTGCAACATTTCCGTCATCTTCCTCACACTCTCTAAAGCAATCATTGCAAACTTGTTGTCAAACCCTCTATGGCTAGAAAACAACTTCAACTTCACACCAAACTAGAAAAATTCACTTATATATGACAAATATTCCAAATGAAAATTTTGGTTAAGGTATGCTATGGTGAATATGTAGCAATTTTGTGGCTAGAGATGAAAGGAAATATGCCACAAAGGCTGCACAATGTGCCTAGTGTTCTTATTCATTAGGATTGATGACATTAACTATGTGTAATTGATTATAGGGATTTTATGTCAATCATCAAAACCATTAATGATATGTAGTCTTATGGTTTTTCCTAGTGCACTTATGCATTAGGAATAATGAAATTACTTATATGGATAATATACATGATACTATTATGTCATGCCTAGTGTGCTTGCACATTCACCATTGTTGAGTGACATCAACTTTGGTGTGTAATGGATAAAATTTGATGTCATATATGGCGTGCATTAAGGTTGAATGACATAGTATTTTTTTATTTTCATGCCTTTTGAGTGAAGCTTTCATTATGAATATAGTGCATCAAATTCCTACATTATGCATCTGGTGTGCTTAACCATGCATCATGGTTAGCAATATTAATGATAGTGTGTTTTCATTCTTTTAGCTTTATTTTAAGTTTTAATAATGTATATGAAATTGAGTTGTATAGATTTTATTTGAGTTTCTAATGAGATTGTATATGCCATAAAGATTGTATGGGTTTTTTTTTAAGGTTGCAGCAAACTCCTATCATGTGTTCTTAGTGCACTTGTTTATTGTTCATTGTTGAGAGACATTTACTCTTCTACACGATGATTGTATGGATTTTTTATGAAGGGTTGAATGACATATATTTCATTTATTTGTATGAATTTTTTTCAATTTTATAATGGCACATGTGTCATTGAGTAGAATGGCTTTTGTTGCACTTTTTTGTTTCCCTCTTCATGACCTTTTCTGCCCCTCCTCATGCCTCTTTTGGACTGTCATATATTATGTGTATCATAATTTCATGACAAATTTAAGGTTTGTGTAAGTTATTTATTTACTCGATATCACTATGGTGGAACTAATATTTATCTTGTTTTTATGCTATAGATAACATTCTTTGTCATGCTAAGGAAATGATCAAGGATTAAACCAACACACAAAGAGCAAGAAGCTAAGAATGCAAAGAAAGAAGAAAATATGAGGGAACTTCATGAGAAAAGGAAATTGGAAACAATGGTCAAAGACATGCCAATTGAAGAGGAACCTAAATCATCAATGAGAGATATGCTATTTGTGGCACAAAGGGAATGAATGCAAAAACTTTATGCTATGATAAATTTGAATACTATAGTTGGAGACACATCCTCAACCACAAGTCAAGATGGAGGGACACCATCTACCACATCTTGAGTTGAAATTACATCATCAATCACATATGAAGAAGGAGGTACACCATATTTCCCATCTCAACTTCAAGGTATGTCATCTATTCCATCTTCGATTGAAGGTGTGCCATCTATCTAATCTCATTTAAATATTGATGAATTTCCTAATGTTGAAAAAAATTTACCTTAGAGAACACCACCTAGAATTTTGTGTAGAAAGCCCAAGTATTTGACTGATATTGATGAGAATATTTTGCAACCAATGGAAGATAGGATTCCAAAGTACACTTATAGAAGATATGCTAATAATATTTGGAGAGTGTAGTTTGAGAAATTAAATGAGATTGGAAGATGTCAACTATTTGTTGAAATGATGTGAAGTATAAATTCTAGGTCCATCATGAAGATTCTTGGGTTGAGAACATCGGAGGCTTCAAGTGAAAAATCTATTGTGAAGAATCTAATGAGTGCTTATGAGAGTGTGGGTAACACCTCACACACAAAAGATAGTAATGTTACACGACGTGTCATTACATCGACAATAGTAAGTAATAAAATGAAGAAAGGTCATCTCATTAGAAATACAAGTCAAGTATTGAGAGTTAATAGAAAAAATATATCAAGATTCGTTGGAAGGTGTCAAAGAATTGAGGACACTGATGACAATGAAATATGGGAATTCTCGAGGAGACTACCATGAAAAGATAAACTAATTATTGAAACATTGAAATCATTAATTGAAGATGTTTGGAAGAATTACACAAGGGTATCTCCAAATCAAAATGATGTGGTAAGAAGGAGAATCGATAGTCGAAACTGTGAGCCACATCTAAAGGGTTTTTTGGATACAACTTAAACATAATTTTTTGGTAAATTTCTAGAGATGTATCCTCAAGTTAAAATTTGTCATTTAAGATATTTTGAAATGCTAAAAGTAAAAATAAATCACACATGCACTACTTGTTGTAGATTACATATTGAATTTTCTAACCATTTTGATGTTTATCGGTCAATATGTTTAGATTTACATACCAACAATGTTTTCAAAGATTGTGGCATACATGCCCCACCTACATCTTCAAGAGAATTCATATCAATAATTTTATGTGAAAGAGAGGAAGGTCAAATATTCTATAGGAAATTATGCTTGGATGAAACATGTTAGAATTATTGTGGATTGCAATGTATGCTAATATATGAACATATGGAAAGCACACATGTGGTTGGAAACAAACTAGTAGAGTTTGACAAGTATAAAATAGTGACCTACAATACAAAAGATGGTAAAAAGAAAAAAAAAGTGATTTGGTTATTCAAAAGATTCTAGTGTATTAGTTTTGTGAGATAAGGGGGATTTTCTACTCACGAGTCTCTTTTTTCTGAAGAGAATCCCAGGGAGTGAACTTCCCTTAACCACCTCAATATTAGCTAAATGAAAAAATTGCAAATAAATCACACACAAAGCCACTATCTAAAAAGACTGCTTTAGAATTTGAGAGAGCAAGGTTCCTAGATATTTGCCTCAAAAGGAAGAGCTCTTGGTCAATGGACTACATCACAGAATTAGGACGCTAGCACAACACACTAGAGTTTTATGGATGTGTTGGAATCCATAGCAACAAACAACTCAAGACTTGGGTAGAATGACTAAAAAACCTCACTATCTAACATGGGTTTGAGTTTGTTTAGCCAAGTAACTAAAAAGAAAGTAGAAAATGAGACAAAATACAAGGAGAGCTAAAAGAAGACTTACAAATGGAAAAAAATTTGGATCCTTCCTCTGAGCTCCACTTTGGAAACTTGCACATAGAAGGAATCTGGAAAAATATTACGGTTGTTTCGGGGTTTGCTACAATCAAACCCCCATTATGGTGTTCCCACCTCCACAGACAATTACTAGATAGATATAGAAAGTAAATGAAATAGACATAAGAAAGTGGTAAAAATAATCCCTACTTGAGGAGGAGAACCCACACCACCAAGTAGTAAATGAACAAAGAGATCTAATCTATTTGCAAATAGATAATGGAAAAAGAGCATTACCAACAGTCCTCGGCCCCCTCTTGAACACATGGATGCACTATTCAATTCTTGCTAGAGAGATTTGGCTATTGGAGGGACCTCGGTTTGATATTTGTTTGCTTGTATCTAAGTGTTATTGCAAAGAGTAGAAAAGGTTGAGAATGAAGTGAGGTTGAGAAAAGAACCGATCGAATGAGAGAGAACCCCCAAAAATGAGAGGAAAAGGGAGTTTTGTTGTATGTAAGGGAGAAAGGATCCATTACACTTGGGAATCTAACTGCAAAGACATATGTCTCGAGTCAAGATTATGAGATTCCACATTTCAAACTCAAAAAAGCACCAGGATGCTAGCACATCATGTAGATGTCCACACATCACGCAGACATCCAAAATATTAGTTTTTGGGAAATGGGATTTTTTTTCCTTCGTCATTAGACCTCATAGAATTGGAATCGTGAAATTATGACCCATGAAGCTCTTATAACCAATGTGTTTAGACACAATCAACACTAGAAAAAGTGCTAAAATGTGAAATTGCCCCTAGGTGTAATTTTGCGACATTACATTTTTCCCCCACTTTAGTGTTCTTAATTTTGGAAATACCAGCCACAAAAAAGTAGAAAAGAAAAATTCAACCCAAAACTTGAAATTTTACTAATTTGTGTGCCAAAAAGGATACTATAGAGGCCATAGAGGTCAAGTTAGCAGGTATTGAAGATTCTCTTAGTGATCAAACTCAGTGAAAAATATAGTGTATGTTGTGAAAAATCACACAAAATTTTGTTCTACAAAACTCCAAATTTTAAGTTAGATAAAAAATTGGAAGAAGCTACCAAGGTGAGAAGAATGATCAAGAAAAAATTCAGTGGTTTAGAAGAAAAATTTGATGAAGTCACTATATGCCCCCTCCTAGTTCTTCTGCCCCCATTCTAGTGGGGGAAAATTAGGAGAAATGGAGGGACCACAAGAACCAAGAAAAATGGGCCCCAGGGGGCCTATATATACCCAGGTGGGCCCCCATAAGGGTCATTTTTACTATTCACTACTAGAGTTTTGTTAAATTTTGTGAGAGGAAATTCAGTAAAATTCCACATCGAAGATATTTTCTGGAGCCTAGGATGGACTAGCTATGGGAGGATGTGTGTGAGGGCCTCGAGGTGGATCAGGTGAGTCCTTAAAATTCTTTTGAGTGCATTTTTCTAAGATTTTTAGTGAGTTTTTGAAAGATTTGGATCACAATCATCCTGATGGTGTGCCTACATCCTCCTCATGCATTGGTGTCCTACTAGCAAGCTGGGGACCTCAACATGCATTGGAATCCAGTGAGGAGCATTGGTGTCTTGCCAACCTTAATGATGGTCTCAAAAATTTACACGATGCATAAAAATATGTGTGGTACACATGCATCTCAGAGGCCCCACTTAGCAAATTTTATACATAACTTTTTGCACATCAAATATTTTGACTTCAATCTTTTTCACTTTTGTAGGATTATCTAGAGATGAGGGAGCATCCAGATGGGTGGGCGATTCACCTTGTCCGGGACCAGCATAAGTGACTGCCAGATGCGAAGGAGATGCTTCTACAATGAGTGGGCCTATGGAAGGTGTATCAGATGCCAAATATGCTTTTCCATGATTGTACACTAATGGCACTGATGGAGTGGTGGGATTCAACCACCTCAACATTTCACCTCCTAACAGGTGAGATGATCATCACCCTAGAGGATGACTATTGCATCCTCGACCTTCCCATCTATGGGCAGCGGGTCATGATTGATGGCACATGCTCAACCTAGGAGCAACATGATGGGGTTGCATACTACTTGGGGTGCACTGATGGTGGCGATGAAATTGATCATATTTACATGCATTGGTTCAAGTAGGAGTGTGGTGTTGTGCCCCTATTACGTTGAGTTTTGGTGATCACCATGGCCACTCAAGTAATAGAGATGGATGAGGCTCTCACCTGCATGGGGGCCTCATGCATACAATTCATGGGATGGAGGAGCACATGATGTGTTTGTGTGGGGGAGGAGCATGTTGGTACACCTGTACTAGGAGTTGGGTAGGAATGTGCATTATGAGTTCTAGAGTTTGACAGCCTGCACCCTACTCTAGGTGTGGGCCTTTTCTCACATTACCTACACATGACTTGAGGGATATCCTTAGGTCTAATATTATTTAGTACACATGGTCCACTAGTACAAGATGATTCAATAATGGAGGCATGGAGACCTGTAGTTCTGATGACTACAGTTCAACACCCTATAGCTTGACTAGGCCAGATGCTGACCCCACCCTTTTTTAGGTGGGTAGATGATGGCAGGTTCGTGAGGAACCTATAGCAAGACCATTTTATCCTAGGTCACATAGATTTTTTCATTATTCCCTACTACTAGACCTGGGTCATGTGGTAGCATGGTCGCATTCAGATTATCCCCCTGCGGTCCCATCTTATGCATGGTCTATGAGGAGTGTGACTTGGTTGGGAGATCATCGGTGGTGAACCATCTCCAACATCACCATGTCTGATGATCACATTGATGATCAAGACCAACATGAGATGTAGCCAGTTGACAATGTCGATGTGGTGAGAGGTTTCCTAGCTTGGTGGCAGGCACATGGCTCTGCTCCCATTTTCTCGGTGGATGCCCCAAGGGGATCATGACTTGTAGGGAGAGGTGCCACTAGGAGTGAGGTAGAGGTGGGCCCATGGGGGTGGAAAGAAGTAGTAGCAAAAGGTTGAGGAGGAGGTTGTGGATGTCTTTCCCCCACTTGCAGTCCTAGTTTCTTCTGTACCACTAGATCTTGTCATCGTCCCTATGGTAGCTCTTTTGGTATTAGAAGCAGTACTAGATGTAGGCAATGTTGGTCCCAGCATTGACCCACCTCCTGATCCACACTAGAAACTAGAGGACCTAGGTATACTAGTTACATTATGCCATTTCACTTTAATACTTCTAGTTTTCATCTCATGTGCATATATTTTGCTTTATTTTTGTATCTATACATATCATGATACTAATATACTTCTATCTATGGTTGCAGTGGACACACAGGGATGGACTAGGCTCTTTTCCTAATGCATATCAGAGGTGGCCCTTGTCATTCTAGTCTAGGGACCCATCCTCGAGTCTTAACGACTAGTCTTAGTAGGGTGACACCCCACTTTTTGAGTTGGTGGTGTGCTTGAGGGAAATGTACGAGGAGGAACGAGTGAAGGTAGTGCAAAGGATGAGTAATAATACTACTGCCCAAGAATAGAGGGATCAGGTGTCAGGTGAGCTGCGGGTCATCTTTGGCTGAGTGAGATTTGATAGATGATGCAAGTAGGAACATGACACTCTTTAGAGCCAACTTGATGACTTGGTTAGGTAGCTTGTAGGGGATCAATGAATTCAAGATGCACTTAGGATGATAGAGATTTTCATAGCCTCCCTTGAGGGAGAGATCAGAGGATTCCATGTAGTGATGTCTATTTCCCAGTCTCATAGGGCCCACTCTATGTCTATTGTCCAACCTCAGCCACAACCACAACCACAACCACTAGAACTAGAGGGCTTTGTAAGCCATATGCCTAAGGATTAGCCAACCATTTTTTACACCATTTTTATAGTCATGACACACATTTTACAGATCATTTTTGATGTATAGTCACTTGATACATATATACATCAACCACTCATTTTTTGTTGACAGTGGCACAATACATGTACATGACATTGATATATATATATATATGTGAGATATTGATTTTGATTATGCTATCATGGTGTTTTTTATTTGATGTGTATGTTCCTTTCTTTCATGTATGTTGATGCAATGGATTTTATATGTATGGATGTATGTTAAGTTAGATGCTATCATGATTTAATAACACACATGGATTTATGTTAACCAAATACAATGATGATCTAATTGCCTAAAAAAAAATGTAATGTAATGCATGGATACATGGCATAGTAAAACAAATGTATGTATGTCTCTCTCTCACACACACATGGTTGCATCATAACATAAAATAATTCATAATGTGTTAATGAAGGAATGTCAAAACACATAATGCTACAACCCCTGAAGAGAGAACATTGCACAAATGACACATAGACACTACACATAGTATTGACGAAGATGTGTTGCATTAACATGATCTTTTAGAGGCATTGGGCATCCATAGATGACAATCCATATGAACTTGAACCATACACAAATATGACAATGTAATGACCTAACCAATTGGGGATGAACTTCCCATTTTGATCAGGTGGCACATTCACATTTCTCTAATTCTTGTAGAGAACTAGGTCACCCACCTTGAAAGTTCTAGGGAGAACACCTTGATTATACTATTTGGATAATGATCCTTGATAAGCCTTAAGATGGTTGAGGGCCTATAACTGGTGCTCATCAAGCATCTCAAGTTGATGCAAATGATTAGATCAATAAGTCTTGTCATTATTTATCCCCTTAAGGGAAACCCATAGAGACAATTTCCAACTCTAAAGGCATGATAACTTTGGAACCATACACAAGGTTTAAGACATTGTTCTCCTCACCATATGAACACTCGTGTGATAGGCCCATGAAGCATGCACCAATTGTATTTTAGAAGAGATGTGAGTAGCAAAAAGAGAAGTTTTAAGAACAAGGTATGATGTTTTATGATATTCCTAAGTATGTAGGTCTATGGACATGTTCCAATTGCTGTCACAAGTTAAAGTTATGGTCCCTTTGTTGGAAATGATGAAGATTGATGAGCACAAACATAAGGTAGTCACCCTTATCAATGCCATAGTTGTAGCCTACATTGATCAAGTGGTTTGTACTCCACCGAGAGTGATTAGAAATGATTTAAAATACAAGGAAGTAGACAGAGCAATCACTGAGATCCATTAGATCTACTTGGGAACTATAATTATTGCTTTTCCCAGCCAAGTAGATCCATTTTTTGTAACTAATCATTGATGGAAAGTTATTGAATAATTGCATGATAGATTCAAGAGCTTCTTTAAACATAATTCCAGTTGAGATTATGAAGGAGATAGGATTGAAAATAGATAGTGCTTATGGAAAGTGCTATGATATAGACTCTAGAGATGTACCTGTGATTAGAGTGATTAAAGAACTCCCTTACAAACTTGTTGCATTCCCAGAAAAAGGAATTTACCATGAACATTATAGTGGTGGACATTCCACCCAACTATGGGATGTTGTTGTCAAGGAAATGGAGTGCCTCCATGGGGGGAGGTATGCAATGTGACATGTCTTATGCCACATTACCCATTGATGGAAAAGAAAACAGATTAGTAAGGGATTCTAGAGTCCCCCACATGATAGAGTTAGCATTAATTATTTTAGAGTTGAAGAGTTACCAAAATAAGGTGACAAGCAACCTACACTCCTTGAAAGAGAGATAATGAAGTTGTCAGATAATAATGACCTCTGGAAAATGCATTTTGATGGATCATATTCAAAGGAGGGGTTAGGTGTAGGAATAATACTAATATTTCCTAGTGGAAAAACTTTCAAATTTTCATTATCCCTATTATTTTTGTTCACAAATAATGTGGCAGAATACAAGACATTGCTACTAGGGCTAAGGTTAGCTGAAAAGTATGGTATCAAGAAACTGAGAGTCATTGGTGACTCAAAGCTAGTTCTTTCCTAGGTCAGATCAAAGTATGCATCCAAGAATAAATAATTGAAACAATATAGAATGTTGTATGCGACTCAATTGATTAGTTTGATGCTTTTGATACAAACTAGTTAGAGAGAAAAAAGAACCAAGTAGCTAATTTATTGGCCAATATTGCTCTCAGGCTAGAAGAAATCAATTTTGTTGGAATTTCCAAGGTTGAGGTGTAGACATGGCCTTCAATCCTTGACAACATATAAAACTGGAAAGTCTTCAATGATGATGAAGATGCATGCTAAAGTTTTTGACATGTGTGGACTAGTATGAGGGCCAAGAGATTGAATTGGAGAATTTTTTGAGATTGTGGATGAGAAGGAAACAATATTTGGTAATGAAGTCATTCAGCTTAAGACTAATAACATCCCTAAGGGTCTTGTAGCCTTAAAGAGGGTCTTTGATGACCCTGACCAAATAAATACCAAAAAATCATCCACACATCTAGAGGACTTAGAGGAGGTGAACCTAGGTACTGAAAATGCACCAAAGAAAGTGTATGTGGGCAAGAAAATGAAGCCCAAAATTAAAGCAATGTTGATTGCTTTACTAAGAAGATATAGGATTTTTTTGATTGGTCATATGATGACCTAAAGGCATACAAAGAGGAGCTATTTCAACATGAGATTCCTCTTAAGTCATATGCAAAGTGCTCTAGGAGAAAATAGAGGCCTATTAACCCCACCCTAGCACCAAAACTACAAGAAGAATTGGTGAAGCTAAGAGATGCAGGCATCATTAAGCCTATCAGACACTCATCTTAGGTTTCTAATCTTGTGCCAGTGGGGAAAAAGAATGATGACATCAGATTGTGTGTAGAATTTAGAAACCTTAATTGTCATTGTTGAAAGGTAACTATCCATTTACAAATGTGGAGGCCATGTTACAAAAGGTAATTGGCTATGAACTTCTATCAATGATGGAAGGAAACAATATTTGGTAATGAAGTCATTCAGCTTAAGACTAATAACATCCCTAAGGGTCTTGTAGCCTTAAAGAGGGTCTTTGATGACCCTGACCAAATAAATACCAAAAAATCATCCACACATCTAGAGGACTTAGAGGAGGTGAACCTAGGTACTGAAAATGCACCAAAGAAAGTGTATGTGGGCAAGAAAATGAAGCCCAAAATTAAAGCAATGTTGATTGCTTTACTAAGAAGACATAGGATTTTTTTGATTGGTCATATGATGACCTAAAGGCATACAAAGAGGAGCTATTTCAACATGAGATTCCTCTTAAGTCATATGCAAAGTGCTCTAGGAGAAAATAGAGGCCTATTAACCCCACCCTAGCACCAAAACTACAAGAAGAATTGGTGAAGCTAAGAGATGCAGGCATCATTAAGCCTATCAGACACTCATCTTAGGTTTCTAATCTTGTGCCAGTGGGGAAAAAGAATGATGACATCAGATTGTGTGTAGAATTTAGAAACCTTAATTGTCATTGTTGAAAGGTAACTATCCATTTACAAATGTGGAGGCCATGTTACAAAAGGTAATTGGCTATGAACTTCTATCAATGATGGATGGATTCTCTAGCTACAATCAAGTAAAGGTTAAGGAGTTTGAGCAGTATAAGACTGCATTTACAACTCCTTGGGGAACCTATGTATATGTGAGAATTCCTTTTGGCCTAACCAATGATAATGCTACCTTTCAGAGAGCTATGGATGTAGCTTTCTCTGATTTCATCCATTTTCTTAGTATTTTATCAAGATGATCTAACTGCTTAATCCAAGAAAGAGGAGGAGCATTGCATGCACTTGGAGAAATTTTTTATCAAGGATTTGGAGTATGGGATCTTACTCAACCCTAAGAAGTGTGTCTTTGGGGTTACTGAATTCAAATTGCTGGGACACATAGTGTCTGAAGAAGGAGTGAGAATTGACCCTAAAAGAGTAACTGCCATAGATAAGATCCCACCACCAAAGAATGTCAAGGGCATTCAGTCATTCTTTGGATAGATAAATTTTTTGAGGAGATTTGTTATAAATTTTGTAGAGATCATGACCCATATCAAAAATGCTAAAGAAGGATGAGAAAATGGTATGGAGTGAAGATCCAAGTAAATCTTTTCAAATTATTAAACAAGAAATCAAGGAGGCTTTAGTCCTTAGAAATTTATACTTTTTCAAGCCACTGTAGATTTTCTCTTTTGCATCCTTTGATACAATTGTTGCAATCTTATTGCAAAAAAATGATGAAGGATATGAGTAGTCAATTGCCTTCTTTAGTAAATCACTGCAAGCTATTGAGTTAAAATACAACATGACTAAAAAGAAAGCTTATGCTTTGGTGAAGTTGATTAAGAATTTAAGAACTTATCTGTTTGGTGCAACAATTGTTGCATATGTACCTTTTGTTGCTATCAAAGACATATTTACTCAATAGGAGGTCATAGGTAGAAGGTGTAGGTGGATCAACTAGATCTAGGAGTTTAATATATCAATATTGAGATTACTAAGCTTGTGAGAGGAAAAGGGTTAATGAAGTTAATGGATAAGTCAAACCTAGGAGCCAACCAAATAAATAATGTTGATGTTGTGGATGTGCATCGTATTTGTGACATGAAAAACTCTAAATGGTATAGGAATATTGTTCACTACCTACAAAAAATGTAAAGCCCTAAAGGGTTGACTGATAATGAGAAGAGAACACTCAAGATCCAAGCCATCAAGTATGTAATAATTTTGATAATGAGTTATGGTGGAGAAACATGGGTGGAGTACTACTAAAATGTGTCAATGGGCAATAGGATCAAGAAATTTTGTATGAGATTCATAATGGTGTGTGTGGTGGTCACTACATGGGAAAAACAACTACTCATAAGATTCTAAGGGTAGGTTTCTGGTGGCCCATATTATTTAAAGATGCATACAAATTGGTAAGGGCATGCGATGCATGCCAAATATTTGTTGGTAAGCTGAAGTTTCAGGAAAATTACCCCTTAGACCAGTTTCAATACAAGCATGATTTCAACAATGGGGTATTGACTTCATTGGTGAGATTGCAGAAAAGTCAAGTAGCAAAAACTCATGGATTGTGGTAGCCACAGACTAATTCACAAAATGGATAGAGGCCATTCCCATAAAGAGGGCCATGAGTAAATTAGTCACTGATTTCTTAATGAATAACATTTTGACTAGATTTGGGGCACCTAAGAAGCCGGTACTTGATAATGCTATGAATTTTAGGTTAGAATATTTTGTTAGATTTTGCAATAAATATGGCATCTCACTTTCATACTCATCCCCTTATCACTAACAAGGGAAATGGACAAGTTGAGTCCAATAATAAGAGTTTAGTAAATATTATAAAAAGGGTGATTGAGAAGAACAAAAGAGCTTGGGATTCCAAATTGAAGCAAGCACTTTGGGCTAATAGAGTGACAATCAAGAAAGCCGCAGGGTAGTCACCTTATGAATTGGTTTATGGGCTTGAGGTTAGAATTCCTACAAACAATTATACTACAAATGTATAAATTCATACAAGACTATGATGATGATATCCAGATGATATGCAAATCAGGATAAATGCTATGGTAGAACTTGATGAGACAAGAAGAGTAGCTCAGTACAAAAACATGAAGAGGCAGCTGCAAGTATGACAAAAGGTCCTCAGTTAGGAAATTTAAAATTGGTGATATGGCCTTGATGTGAAATGCAAGACTGCAGGAGAAGGGAAAATATGGTAAATTTGATGCCCTATGGTTAGGACCATATCTAATTAGCAACACACATGGCACATGAGGACTCTTATTTCTTGTAAAATTTTATTGGTGTACTTCTTGAACTGCTAGTACATGGATAGTTCTTGAAGCCATACTTTTCCTGAGGTATGTTCTCTTCCATGTAAACTGTATTTTTATGTAAATAGGCCTTGTTTGGTTTGAATGCCTTGCTTAGGTAGTTCCCTAGTCTTGGTTCTCTATTTTGGTTTGACTCAACCTGGGATGTCTAAGATCTCACCATGCCTGTAAGAGGCATGTGGCCCCAATCAGAGCCATTGGTGGAATCCCTAAATTTTTTTTTGTTCCAATAGCTTTAAGTCCATAACTAGTTATTAATAGGTCTTAATTGTTGGTCCTTTGGGTAAGGTTTAGGGTTTAGGGTTTAGGGTTTATCAACCTTCCTTTTAAAAACCTTAGTCCCTTTTAGCCTACTTCTTCATTGATATATCTTGGTTAGTGGTATGATGTTTTTCCTATGGTTGGCGCTTTCAAATATTTACCTTTTATCCCAAGGTTGGAATTATGCTTTGAATTTCTTATGTCATTATTCCCCATGCTACCTAAGCGGCCTCCTTTTAAATAAATTTTAGGCATGTGCACAAATGTTTCACTTAAGTGATGTCCATTGTGTGACTTATGTACATCATGCTTAACTTCCTTCTCATCGACTTCATATCCAAGATGCACTATGCATAGTGTTTCTTCCTATCGCTAATTGTTATATGCCTACTTAAATCCTTTATGCGATGAGCGATGTCTTATATTTTCCTTCACATTGCTAGCTTGCTTTGCATCACTAATTGCATCTTCCCACTCATTTTATTTCAATGATATGCAATGAATGTATTTGGTTCATTGTGACACTCTAGTGAATCATGGTTTGCTTACTACTAGCTTGTTTCATTCTAGCAATATGCAATGGTCTCTTGATTCCTTATAAGGGATACGTGTCTCACATCCCATCCATCATTGCCATCCTTCATAGCACTAATTTCATCCTTTCCTTCCCAAAGCTTTGTGTGATGCGTGCTGAGTGGCTATCATCATGCCACTTGTCTTAATCATATACCATTACCCCACTCCTTCACATCGCTAATGCATTTTCATCTCTAAGCACATTTGAGTGATGATCAATGGGTGATAAAAGAAGATGAAGAATATTCTCAAAGATGTTGATATTTTTCAACACATCACATATCTCCATTACATCATAGTTCTATTTTCAAATCCTCATACCAAAAGTGTGATGCATGATGTGCTACTATAAAGAAAGAAAAAAAGGGGAATATGTTGAAAGGATATTCCAAAAGAAATGTGTCATTTTGTAATTGCATCACATACATCCTATGTATCACAACTTGCAATTTTCTAAAAATAAGGAGACAACAATGAGCGATGAAAGGCTTGAGCCTTTCTTTCATCACATGGTCTTAATGCATTATTGTTACACTTATAAACATGAATAGAATTTTAGCAATCTGAGAAATGAATGAATGGAGGTTATTCTTGGGAATATTCCTTCCATCGTTGGGATTCTTCACATCATGGTTTCAATTCTTCAAGTCAAAAACATATTAGCGATGAGAGATGGCTTCATAAAAAAAGTTGTTGGCTAATTTTTAAAGAAGATACATGGCATCACCACAAGACATCACACCAAATGTTCACATCACCAATTCACAAAAAATAATAAAAAAGAAAAATGTTGTGTGATAAGCACGAAAAATTGTTGATCATGTTTTAAAACAAATTAATCAATGATGAAAATTAAAACATGAATGACTAAGTGTCAGATGTACTCCTGTTCGCTTGTGCAAGTCATCCCTCACCATTAATGGTTGTATCTACATGCATTTGAAGGTCATAAAAGGTTGAATTATTCATTTTTACATCATCTTTGCAAGAATTTGAAGGAGAGGGTATGAAAAGGAGAATTTAGGCAAGCAAAATTCAAAAGGAAAAAAGCTTAGGGTTCCTGGGTAAGTGAAAATTTTGCTTCTCTATGTGAATTTTCCAATGGAGATTAAATTGGGTAGAATTTACTAGTATTAGTGAAAGAAAATTGTGACCTAGGGTTTTTTACAATTGTTGTTCTAAAATTGTAAAAGGAAAATTATATACCCTAGTTTGTTTGAAGGAAAATACCAGTACAGTTAGTTGTAGAAGTTTTAATTAAACACCATCAAGCAAAACCTTAGCTCCTAGTTTCAAATTGATAAAACCCTAATCCCTATGATAATCAATTCAAGATGATTCAAGCAAGTGAACCCTCTAATCCGAAGGAAAAACCATGAAAAACAAAGGTCAAGGATGAAAATCAAAAGCTGGAAGTTACAGAGGCTTCAAAAAGGAAGGGAGTAAAAAGGGACTTCACTCATTTCATGGAGGGTGATTTGGAAGAGGAACTTCCTGGCACAAATCTAGTTTGGAAGAGGTCCATGGGAGAGGGTGTTCTAACTGATAGATTGAAAGATATTTCAAGAGGAATTGGAGAATTCATGTTACCTCAAAGTGGATGGGAGTTGTTCTTATATGCTTTTAATAGAAGATTTACAAAGCACCCAACTTGTCATCTATAGAATTATGATCTTGGGAAGCTGATAGTTCCCAATGTGTTTGTAGAAGTTGATCTGATGCTAGAAATCAGAAAGTGATACAATCCAAATGACAAAATTATTAAGAGAATAAATGGGACTACACTATTAGACATTTCAAGGAGTCGGATAGTGGAAAATTTCAAGCTAAATCCTACTACAACTGCTTCTATAAATTTTGCTGCATTATATCGAGAATATGAGAAAAATAAATATGGAAATAGAAGGCATGTGCTTCCAAGGCACAAGATAAGATACCAAAACAAAATATATGTATGGTTTGGACCCAAGGATGTTGAGCCTTTTGAGTGTGATGAGTTTGAGGATTACTTCAAGAACACCGACTATTGTTTGTGTTAGCTCCTTGGGAGGATATATGATGTAAATATGAGTGTACCCCTAATGGTAATGGCCATGGACATACATAAAAAATAGTCAAATAGAGGGTTTCATTTATGCGGCCTACCTTGTAGAGGCAATCCATAAGGAGTTGGTGGAGTTGAGGGATGTAAGACCCCCTTTGAGTTTTGGGCATTATTCTTTGTTGATGCATATGATTTTGTGGATGGGTTGGAAAGCCTAGAGGAACTTCATGAAGTTAAGGGAAAAAGAGGAGAAATACAATGATCTACCTGTGTAGATGTGGACACACATTTGGGATTAAAATTTCCCAAAGTCCAACTATGCTACATTTTGCAATGGCTTCAAATTTGCTGTTATGGAGAGTTTGGGTTTGAAACTAGTATATAGGATTTCAAGAAGTATCGAGGAAATCCTAAAACCCCTAGAATTTAGAGAAGCTACCAAGAATGACCACAATTGGGGTGACTAGTACTTGCATTCACACTATGTTGCAATAAGAGTTTATGGAGCTAAGGTTCCTCCTCATTTTTTACCTGTTTATGTTTCTAACCAACTAGCCTTCATGAAAATAATGTGGCATCTAGATGCCATGAAAAAGGAACATTTCAGGGATGTCAGGAAAGGTTCCCTCATTGCCCCACAATTTTATTTTTCCTATTTTGTTGTCACTACAAAGGAAGGTTATGATAAGTTTGGTATAATGTTGAACAATCTCAAGATGAAAGTAGATGTGAGAAATTATGACCTAGAGGGGTTTGTGGATAAAGAGAGGAGGGCTAGAGGAAGGTATGGATTTTTGCATCACTTTCTATTCAAAAAGGATGTAATCAAAAAATTTCCTTCACTTGTTACTATGGTAGGAACAAAAAAGGAATGGATGTTGATTTGTAGTACAAAGGAAAACATATTGAAAATTAATCCTTTCTATGTCAGCCCTTATTTTGAAATAAAGGATCCTTATAAGAAAGCTCTGGTATTACTTGATGAGTATCAAAAAGGAACTTTCTTTAATAAAGTCAAAGAAGCTAAAGAAAAAGCTAAGATTGCTAAGGAGCAGCATGATGCACAAACAAGGAGCCTTCTAGCTCAGTCATAAGCTCATGACACTCAAGGAAAACCATTGGAAATTCATGAAGAGCTAGTAGTCAATCCTTTGGTTGAATACTCTATGACAAGACAGATAGGTGGAGAGTATATGCAAGAGAAGTCAATAAAGAACATTACAATTGAGCATGAGGTGGAACACAAGCTCCCTTCCCTTGTGATGAACAATTTTCTTGATCCTTATGTCCCAAATGACAAAATTGTACGATGGGACTATGATGAAGAGGCAGATGATGATGTTAGAATCAAGGCCTACAAAGAATTTATGATTGATGAATCTTTTGTTTAGACCAAAGAGTTTAGAGAATTTTTTATTCAAATTAAAGGCCAAAACATCAAGAAAATAATTGAGAGTGCTAAGGCACAAGTTGACCCCTCATTGCAAGAGGAGGTTGAGAAAAAAGAAGATAAGATAATGAATGAGATCGCTGCTATAACTCCTATGGAAGGTAGGAAATTGGTGAAGGACAGTGGTATTTTGTTGTTACTTGGATGGGATCTCACTTCAACGATTGCATTGGATGCAATAAAAAATGATCCAAGGGCCTCTTCTTTTGAAGAAAATTTTGACAACAAGGTATTTGGTTTTGGTTTTAGTCCCAAATTACACACTTTAGTAATTTGGTCAATTGTACCAAACATAGGAAAGCCAAAAGTTATAAAGTTAGTTGAGGAGGTAATAGGTGTTGTTGTGGTGAAAAAATCTATTGAGATAACCCCTATGTAGGTTGCACAATTGACAGTTCATAAAGTTATGTTAAGTGCAGATATGGAACAAATATCTCAAGAGAGATATGATAAATTGTTGAACAAGTACAACACTCTACTTGAGGAGTATAATAAATTGAAGGCCACTACTGCACAATCAAGTCCAACATAAAGAGCTTTTCCATCTCCTTCTAAATTGTCTTCATAGGATAGGGAGACTTTGTATTTGAGGATTAAGAGCTTGAAAGAAGAGTTGTAGATGGGTAAACCCACAAAAGTGGTTTACAATTTGAATGAGGAAGGAAAACTTGTAAAAAATGACCCCATGCCAAAAAATTTCATTTTGGGGGTTCAAACAAACTAGTTGGTTCAAATGAACCAAAAGAGGGTTTTCTCAAACTAGGGTTCGAGCGAACCCATTAAATGTATGTACGCACCAATTGGCCAAAAAACCAAATGGAAACACCTTTATGGAAGGGGGTTCAAATGAACCAGGGTTAGAATGAACCTTTGTTGGCTTGAACCCATGGGGGTTTGCTTGAACCCATGGAGGTTCACTCGAACCCCCCTAGTTTGGGCGAGCCCCCCTTTCCCTGATTTTTGACCTTGTTAAAAAAAAATCAAAAAATTTGCACTTCAGAGCTCGGGTTGAAGATGAAAATAGTAGTGAATTCATAGAACCAACTAGAATCAGGTTGTCCTTAGAATGAGCTATCTAAAGAATATAATTTTAATTTATTTTGGTTTTATTATGTATTTGTTTTTTTAGTTTTATTAAACATAGGTTTTTCACCGAAAATCAAGATCTTTGTTCTACACATATGGAAAAATAGTAGATTATCAATTTTTTTTTTGAAAAATACGAGTGCACCAGATATTAAAGTCCTTGATCAAACAAAAAAATAAATTGAATTTCAATACATACAAAAAAGGTTATGCATTATATGGTCGTGCTATGTCTGAATTGTAATTAATTTGACTTTGAAACTTAATTAAAGAAAAAATATTCAATAAAAAACTATCTAACCAAGTGGAAGCACTAGATATCAGAGTTACAAATATAAATTTGAAAGAATTATAATTTTATCCTTCATGGAAAAAAAGTTATGTGTTATACGGTGAGCATCACTTTTAAAAAATGTTGTTTTTTGAAAAAAACTAGTTTTTGAGGCAGATGGAAAAAGAAGTGCAATATGATTCCAAATTTTTTGAAAAAAAATATATTTAAAATGTACAGAAAAAATCTCATGAAACTCTAGTTTGCATCATCTTCAAATTCCTCACGGTTTAGCCACTATAGATGCCTAAAAGTGAATATTTAGTTAAAAAAATTATTTCAGTGTCCAATTTGGCCAAAAATTGTAAACCACTATTATGGGATCACCGAAATGGAGATGGAAAATGTAAAGAAGGCCAAGGAAGAAACCTCAAAGGTTGTTTCCGATATAATTGAAGATGTTTTAGGACATAAGGTTTATGTGGTTGTTCATAGACCGAATAATGTGTGGAATGTATACAAGAGTATCCATGAATCCCACCAAAGATACACTCAAGTGTAGAATGATTTCCAGAATGATTGGAGAAAATTGAGTGGAGGGGTTGGTGCTCTCAAAGAAATGATGCCAAATATGAAGGATAATCCTAAGGCTCCCACACATATCCCAGAGTTAATGAAAGAAATTGACGTATTGGGGGAAATTTCAACTTCCCATGTTAAGCTAGGTGTGTAGCTCCAAAGAAAATTAAAGAAATTTAGAGAAATAGAAGGGTATGGAACACCTAAGATGTTAAAAGATGAGGGGGAGCAAAAGGACTTTAATGAATTGAAAGAAAAGGTGGGAAACTTGCTCCCTTACTTCAAGGTAGCTGTTAAGCTCATTGATTGCACAATGTTGAACAATTCTCTGCATGATATGACCAAAATTGAGGTATGGATGCATTTTTCATAGAGGCCAATATATTAATAGATGCCAAGTATAATCTGTACAATCCCAAAGTGCATAAATTATTGGATACTCAGTGGCCCATTGAGGAGGAGTATAAACATGGCTTGGGAAGTTTACAGATTAAGCCTTTGATAAAGTATTGATAAAATTATCTCCTATCAGTTTGAAAAGTGATGGCATATGATGTTGACGTGGAAGTTCCTTGCTCTTTTCCCTTTTCTTATTTTCATGCTTTATGTGCTACAATTTTGGAAGCATGTGGAAGAAGTGCTTTTCCCATGGAAAAAATATCTACATCAAGCAAGGATGTCTTTTGGAAGGTGGGGAATATCTGCTCCAACAAATGAAAATAGTTTTTCTCTTATGGATATTTTCCCCCATAGATTGCAAATATAACTATATTTTGGAATGAATTGTAATTTTCAAATGAGAATGTGACAAGTTTCAATTGGCCTAAAGCTTTTTTGGCTCCCTGTTTTTTATAAAAGAGAATTTAGGGCCATTTGACAGGGTCGTTGAGTGATTTTGAGAAGCAAATTGTAACAGAGAATGTAGACACAATTTTTGTAAGTTTTGTATAGGTTTTGGAGTTTTGAGTATTTGATTATTAGCATTATATACCAGTACTATTACATCTAAATGCAATGGCATATTTCCAGAGCCTTTGTTCTCCATTTTCTACTTTATATAAATCATGAATGAAATTGATCAAAGATCTTTCAATTCATCTTTGTGGTATTCCCATTGAATGTTTGTTTATTGTTAATGCTCTTGTTCAAAGAAAAAGTTAATTTTCTTTAACATGAATGAAGGTTTATGTTAATGTATGCTAGGATAACTAATATTGGCTTGGAATTTTGAGTTAAATGATGTAATGTATCGTTTAACAGCTCTATTGTGATAGGTAGAATGCTGTTGTATTATTTTAATTGAATGGTTTAAGACTCCATGCCCTGAGATAAGGAACAATTTAGTCTTAAACCATTACATTCACAATTCAATTTAAATCTTTACTTTCATCTTGAATGTATGTTTTGAGTTAAGTTTCACCATATTCTCATTTTCTAGATTGATAAATGTTGTAAGATCTGCCAGATCTTTTAGGTATTTCATCTATTAAACAACAATTAGGAGAATATATCTATTGTTACAATGTTCATAGGTAAAATGAAACAAGAGAGGTTGAGAACATTGTTAGGGATTACCCTCCCAGGTTTTGTAGAGCCCAAAGTGTAGAGGGAAAGTTTTGAAGACTTTCACCTGTCAAGTTGGCTAGTCCCTCTTGATTATTGACTATTGAATTTGGTAAATTCATAGGTAATTGTGAGATCAACTTGGTTTAGGGTGAGTGCATGAAGTTGGGTTACAATTTTGTGGCCAATTTCAAAAAAAACATTGAAAACTCATAACACAAGCGCATTATAACACGCTCATGTTATGGTAATTTAAAAACAAAAAAAAGTGAAAGTGATTCATTTTATGTCGACTGTTCTTCTACTCTGCCCTCAGCCAAAAACCCTCATTTTTGTGCTTGCATTCTAGGAGGAGGGATTGAGCAAAAATATTCAACAACGGTTGCTATTTCTTTGGAAGGATGGCACCACGATGAAGAAGAGGTGGGAGAGGTAAGTATTGTTTGCTATTGTTTTGAATTTCTTAGTTTTAGGTTGATTTTGTTAGTTTAAGGTTATATTTGATACATAAATTTTTGAATTTGTAGGAGATGCAAATGAACCCAGAAACCCATAAAATCCTCAACAAGAAGAGCAACCAAATCCTGAACAAGAAAATAAACCTCAACAACAACCTCCTCCACCAATCCCTCAACACCCTCCTGACACCCAACAAAGTTTAATGAGTGAGATTGAAAGCAAAAAAAAACAAATTGAGGATTTTATTAGTAGGTTGAGTGATCCAAATGGTTTAACCACAGAAAGAATGACCCTCACAAATTCATTGAAAGATATGTTAAAAAATGTGGATTCAATTAGCAAACAAATAACTGGATGGCAAGATAGGAGGCAGGCGGCTAGGGCATATTATATAGATAAATTATCATATAAACAAGTAAAGGATTTAAAAATTACAAAAGGTGATTTGTGTTCATTATTCACTAACCCATACACAAATCAAAATCTTAGCCTCAATGCAAAGAGGTTTCCTATTCATTGGTGTCACCACCCAGAGATTAGGAACCATTTTTATGATAGGTGGTACATAGTATTTAATGACCGACCATGCAACAATTGTGAAGTCCCACAGTATTTTATTAGGAAACTATATAGTGATTTCATATTGAACAAAATCCCAAATTATTTTGATATGAGGGACTTCCAAGGGAGAGGTGGGGGGTCAGCTCAGGATAGGCCCGATGCACATCCAGATCCTACGTGGAAAGGGAGACGAGCTCTCGCTAGGCCGCCTTGTGAGCACATTGTTATGCCTTCCATCATGAAGGAGAGTGCCAACATAGAGACATTGTAGGTGATCAACACTTTGACCCAAAGTGTCATCCATCATACGATCCCTATTCTATAGTGCCATGTAGGGGAGTCTTCGAGTGGTGGCCTTCGAACCCATGTGTGTCAATCGTGCGGGGTGACTTGTTCATATGACCCCACCGGCACTCAGGAGGCTGTTGCAGAGGATCCATATGCAGCTACAGAGATGGAGAGGACGACTGACATTTTGCATGATGCGTATGGAATTGATACTTGGGTAAAAGTTAGCATGTTCAATGAATTTAATTTATTAAATTTCAATTTTGAAATGAAAGATTAACTAATTTAGTTTAATGATTTTAATAAAATTGCAGGGTCACAGTGTTGAGACTGGATACACCGGCCCTCCACCTACTTATTTCTGTAGTACACCTATCAGCAGGGTATGTAACTAGTAAACAATTATAAATTTATTACATGTTAATGTCATTGTTTTACGAATGGCATTTTAATATGTGATTTTGGATGTTGAATAGGGTAATATTGGAGGTTTCGAGGGAACACCTCCTAGTGCCAGTGGATTTACTCAAACCTTCACGTAGGTAATAGAATAAAGAGTTTAACTAATGAATTGTACTTAATAGATTTGTGTATTTTATATTCATATCGTTGGTTACGTTGCATTGCACATCATTCAAACTCAAAGCATAACTTCACATTCCATAACTAATAACTAGATGTTGATAGATGACAAAATTTCAACTTCAATATATAGTTGTTTAGAAAGTCAACATAGGAAACTTGATGTAATTTCTTCATATGGAGGCATGTGCTTGCAAAGGTGCACCTACACGACAAACTATGGATGCTTGGAAAAAATAAATGAAATCATAATAGTAAGCAATAGCATAGACAAGGTAGTTAGTATTTTCAAAAAATGCCTCAAAGATATGCACTCATGGCACGATGAAATTCCATTCCATCACCATGAGACCACATTTCTTTGAGGCATTTCTTCAAAATTCTCACCACCTTTTCTATAATACTGCATTTTTCATGCATGTGCACCAAAGCATCTTATCAAACTACTCGTGCTTCCTTGCTGCTATGGCTAAAAGCCTAAAATAGGTGCTTTCCAACAAACTATGGATGCTTGGAAAAATATCTATCAAAGCATAATAGTAAGCAATAATTTACCATAGAGAAGGCAATGAACTTTTTGAAAAAATTCCTAAAATAAATGTATTCTTATGGTGATGGAATGCCATGACGTGTATTTGTTTGTAATGGAATTCCATCACCACGAGACCCCATTTCTTTTGAGGCATTTTTTCAAACAGTTCAAGTTGTCTTCTCTATGCCACCACATTTTTTGTACATGTCTATGAAATAATTTAATCAAATGATTCATTGGATTGCTACTATGGGTAAAAGCCTAAAAATACATCCTTTCAAACAAGATATGGATAGGGAAAATAGTAAGCATGATAATAAAAAATATATAGTTTAATAAGTACTCAATTTTTTTTTCATTAGATCTCATACACTATAAGTCATGACATGGATCGCTATTGTAACTTTTTTGTGACTAAATAATGTTTTGTTTTATTTTTAGATGTTGGTTGTGGAAACACCTCCAAATGTTACGAGGGAAATGGATATCGGTGTTTCATCCACTATACAATCCTCGATGGCTCTGACAGGGGAGATATGAGGCAAATTACTAAATTTCAATTTACATTCGTTGTTATAGATGTTAGTTCAAGTGAAAAATCAAACCAAATTATTGATTCATAGTCTAATTTCTATTTGGATGGTTTCTACAGGGCTTGAGCATGCCTCAACATCAGCCTGCGAATATTTCCCTCATGGAGAATGATCGTGAGATGGCCATAAGTGATTATTTTTTTAAATATATCATTTTTTATAATGTAATTTCTATATATTAATATCTTTACTTTTAAAATTGTAACAGTTAAAACTTCACCAAGAGCTTAACGCTAGTAGGAGGAGCAACATGAGCACTCCTCGAGTGCAGTAGAAATGAGCGACAAACCTATCGCCATTTGATTGACCAACAAAGGGAAAGAGTTTATTTCGAGAGCCTGGAGAGCAATGACTTTTGATTTCAGAGCCCTTTGTTGTATGCCTACATGGCATTTTTGTACATATTTTGTATTGGATATATTTGACATTGTATGCCTATATGGCTATTTTGTACCTATATTTTATACTTATATCGACATATATTGATGTATGCGTACATGTCTATTTGGTTAATACAAATATTTTTTATCAATGGTGTCCATATTTGCATGTTATAAATTCATGGTTCAATAGATATGAGTTACATGTATTCAAGTGTATACTTTACAACGTACATGTATTCATTGTGGCTTATGTGTGTTCCAATGTATACTTTGCAACTTACACATTTTCATGCATATACTTTGCATTAAGTTGTGTATACCATGTATTCGTGTGTATACTTCAAGGTATATGTGTTTGTGACTACTTGTGCTTCCCTTATTCACATGTACATGCTTGACTTATTCACGTGTATAATTATTAATTGGTTAGCCATAACATTGATCATTGTTGTCCTTCATGGTTTGTCTTGAATAAATTAATTGATTGATGGTAAACAACTTTATCTAAAAGCAAAACCCACATTTTCAATTGGTATTCTATGAAATGATTGATAAAAAGATTCCAATATATTTAATCCTTTGATTGGAACAACTCAATAAGCAAAGGATATGTATAATACTTTTCTTTTTAGATTAGCAATGCATGGATGTTTTAAAAAGTATCCTTGATATTACAAAAAGATATGTGTTTATACACTTCAATTGTGCACTCACCCTTTGGTTCTTTGAAAGAAAAATCTGCCTATGCCATTGTTACATTGCATAGATAAACCATATTTTGTATTGTGGAGCTATATTAAGCTACCACTCTCAAGACCAATGTAACAATGATACAAAATAATGTTTGAGACTACAAGAAGACATCAAAATGGCTAGTGTACTAAAAAAATTCTTATGATTTATGAAGAATGCTGATAACTCTACTCGGTTTACTTCTTTTTTCAAAATCATACATATTGAACCCTAGCATAAATAGACTCTATATATCAAGCTACCACAATTCAAGTTTACACGATGAATATTTATGATGCATGTTTTAAATGACAATCAAGTTTATGGTGGTTTTGTTGTTTATATGATGTTATGTGATATTCTAATCTTAATGCATGCTTCTAGGCTACATATATATTTATACTTTTTTTTTACATGATTTTTGTACCAATGAACCCAAAACGAACCGAACCCCCCTCCAAAAAATTTGGCCTAACTGGCGAACCAAACCCTTGAACCCAAACCCAAACCTCAAAACCTATTCCAACACTCTTCATTTTTCCTGCACAAACTTAATTGACCACCAAATTATGCTGCCTCTTCACTTTACCCACTTTACTCCCTCAAACATCTCTTTTTCATTCAAAACCCCTATTTTCCCAACTAGGGCATCATGCCATAACATAATTTTGACCTCCCCTATCCTTGCAGACCTTTTGAACACATCAAACTCCACAAGCTCACCCTATTTCCAACCAATTCTAACTTATTTTCAAGCAATTTCTTCTTTTCACCTCTTCTAGGCTTGCTTTTAAGGGGCCTCAATTTTAAATTTTGAATAGGGGCAGCATTAGTAATCTCTTCCAATGCCTTTACCAATGCTATTTTCTTATTCATACTCCCTATCCTACTTATATCAGGCCCATATCACCGAGACACAACCTGAACAATAGATGGAATGGCCTATTTCAACATATTACACTCGAACCATTAAGGGATCGATCCAGTTGAATGTAGCTTGGAGTGATTCCATGTGTTTGGGTGTGAAAGAGGACCATGCATAGAGTAAACATACCTATTTAGAGGTGTTGGAATAGTTCATTTGGTTACACAAGTTGTAGAACAAAAGTTGCACCACTTTGCAACTTTCCACTGCTTCCATTTGACACTTTTTCCATCAACTGAAAATTGGACACCACAAGAAAATCAATCTGAGGTAACAAAAAATGAGAGATTTTATTATAGAGGGGCTCAACAAGATCCCATAGGATCAGATAGGAAGTTTTTAAGCATTACGTTATCCAAGTAACAACATGCTGAAGTTTGCAACCATTTTACACTTTGGACCCTTAAGAGATCGATCTAGTTGAATGTAGCTCAGAGAGATTTCGTGTGTTTGGGTGTGAAAGAGGACCATTACTAGTGTAAAAATACCTATTCGGATGAATTGGAATAGTTTGTTTGGTCACACGAGTTGCAGAATGAAAGTTGCACCACTTTGCAACTTTCCACTACTTCCATTTGACACTTTTTCCATCAATTGAAAACTGGACACCACAGGAAAACCATTCCAAGATAACAAAAAATGAGATAGGTTATTGTAGAGGGGCCCAACACGATCCCATAGGATCATAAAATAAATTTCTAAGAATCATGGTATCCGAGTAACAACATGTTGAAGTTTGCAGTCATTTTGCACTTTGGACCCTTAAGGGATCGATTTGGTTGAACATAGCTCAAAGTGATTCTGCATGTTTGGGTGCGAAAGGGGACCATTCCTAACATAAAAATACCTATTCGGATGCATTGGAACAATTCATTTGGTTAAACGAGTTGCAAAACAAAAGTTGCACCACTTTGCAACTTTCCATTACTTCCATTTGACACTTTTTCCATCAACTAAAAATTGGACACCACAGGAAAACCACTCCGAGATAACAAAAATTAAGAGATGTTATTGTAGAGAGGCCTAACATGATCCCATAAGATTAGATGATAATTTTCTAAATTTCACAGTATTCGAGTAACATGCTGAAGTTTGCAGCCATTTTGCACTTTGGACCCTTAAGGGATTGATTTGGCTGAACATAACTCAGAGCGATTCCATGTGTTTGGGTGTGAAAAAGGACCATGCCTAGCATAAAAATACCTATTTAGATGTGTTGGAATAGTTCATTTGGTCACACGAGTTGCAGAATGGAAGTTGCACCACTCTACAACTTTCCATTTGCTTTCATTTGACACTTTTTCTATCAACTGAAAATTGGACACCAAAGGAAAACCACTCCAAGATAACAAAAAATGAGAGAGATTATTGTAGAGGGGCCCAACATGATCCCATAGGATCAGAAAAAAAGTTTCTAAGCATCATGGTATCCGAGTAACAACATGCTAAAGTTTGCAGCCATTTTGCACTTTGGACCCTTAAGGGATTGATCTGGTTGAATGTAGCTTGGAGAGATTCCACATGTTTGGGTGTGAAAGAGGACCATTCCTAGTGTAAAAATACCTATTTGGATGTGTTGGAACAATTCATTTGGTCACATGAGTTGCAGAATGAAAGTTGCACCACTTTGCAACTTTCCACTGCTTTTATTTGACACTTTTTCCATCAACTAAAAACTGGACACCACAGGACAACCACTATGAGATAAAAAAAATTGAGAGAGGTTATTGTAGAGGAGCCCAACATGATTCCATAGGATGAGACGATAATTTTCTAAGCATCACGGTATTTGAGTAGCAACATGTTGAAGTTTGTAGCCATTTTGTACTTTGGACCCTTAATGGATCGATTCAGTTGAATGTAGCTCAAAGCGATTCCACGTGTTTGGGTGTGAAATAGGACCATTTATAGTATAAACATACCTATTTAGATGCATTGGAATAGTCTATTTGTTCACATGAGTTGCAGGAAAAAATTTGCACCACTTTGTAACTTTCCACTGCTTGTATTTGACACTTTTTCCATCAACAAAAAATTGGAAACCACAAGAAAACCACTCCGAGATAACAAAAAATGAGAGAGGTTATTGTAGATGGCCCCAAAAAAATTCCATAGGTTTAGACAGAGATTTCGTAAGCAGCATGGTATCCGAGTAATACCCTGTCAAAGATTGCTACCCTTTTGCACTTTGGGATTTGATGTTTCATTGAACTGTACGGTTTCGTACATGGTGATTGTGCTATGTTTTCAATGAAACTTGGTGGGAAGCAGACTTAACTCGTTTTTAGTTTTGGTTTGGTTGGATTTCAAGTAATTTTGTGCATTTTAAAAGCCAATTACTAAGGGTCGGTTTGTATACCCTGTTTTAAGGGTTTTGAGTGCATTAAAATGTCATATTAAGCCTTTCACCCATTTTATGCTTCTATAACTCTATGAAAAGACTTAGTTATGATTATAAAACATGTGTGCATATTTTTTTGTGCAAGGGAGGCGAATAGAGGGTTTTTAGGTGATGCCCTAGATGTCAAATGGTGCATTTTTTAGTGGAAAATGGTGGTTTAATGCTAGGGTTTGAAGAAATATTTGGGGGCAATGATATCTCTTGAAATTTTAAGCTTGTGTAGACCTTTTTCAATGTGTTTTAGGCTTTGGTTGGCTATGAGAAGTTTTGAGTATGGGTTTTCAACAAACCCTTGCCTAACTTATAGTCTCCAAATCTCATCAAATGGGCTTATCTTTTAGAGAAGGTCATCCAATGGCCAACCAAACATCAATCAAGATTTAACACAGACCCTAAGAAAAATTCCCAAGAGATCATACCATGTTTCTTTGTACCATCATTAAGATCCAATAAACCACCTTGCATAAAGGCTACTAAATTAGCCCTATTTACAAAGAGACAACCTTTTAAACATTAGATCTTCACTCAAAATCCTGAGAAAATAGTATGCTATGTGTCAAAACCTCCAATTCCATGATTTGTTTCCAGGTCCAAGACCTCTACACCCCTAATACACCAAACCCTCTATTTCAAGCAAAATACTTGGGGTTTTAATGAAACTCCTATATCCTTCACCTGCCATACCCAAACAAAGCACCAAACACACTTACCAGACCCTACACATGGTGAATAATAAATTACATGGACAGTCATTCCCACATTTTGTCAAAACACCACTTGAAAGCCTCATTTTCATCATGAAAATACCCTGTTGTAGCCCTAGAACATCATCCCAAACACCCAACCTTGACTCAACAACATTATAATCAGGTTAGGAATGTATTTTACAAGTTAGAGGACCCATTCCACAAGTTATAGTAGGAAAAAAAAGTGGAATGGGTCAAATTACATCATGAAACCCTTCAATCCAAGAACACTATGAAAGTAGGTAGTAGCAGTAAAAACAAGATAAACTTCTTGCCCCTCCTAAAGTTTGGACCACATCCATTACCTCCACATAAAACTTGACATCCTTGGTCTTCTTGGTTCCCATGCCTTGATATGGCTATGTAAATGAAAATGAAGTAAAGTAATCATCTCCTTCTCCGCTGGTTGGAAGAATGCATGCTTAATGTTTTGATACATGATATCAACTCCCTCTTTTGCTCTCATGGTTGAATATCAAAATACAGTATGGTGATCCTCCAAAGTCCCAGTCATCTATATTCCTCTTCCACCAAATGTTTTCCTAATCCACACATCTTCCAACTTAATTGGCTTTGTTTTTGAAAGCTGAAGTTTCTCCTGAGTCACCAATGTAGCTCTCTTTTCCTTTTTATACTCTTTCATTGCTACAAATTGTCTCTTGGATTTAATAATGTGTACCACATGGTTGATGTGCTTTGAATCCTTGCATCTAAAGGAAATTTCCTTTACATAAATACTGCTAGGGAATTTCAATGTTGCCATTGTAGTTGGTATTAAAGCCGGTACCTGCAACATGAAGAGTGATTCTCATTCCTCTTCTACATTAGAGGGTTCATATCCTTGATCTGACTCTTCTGAATTATCAAAATAAAAATCACTAGCAAAGGATTTGAAAGAAAATCCATGAAAAACAAGCTCTCTAAATGGTATATCAAACTCTAGTTCAAAATCTTTCAGATGAGGTTGCTCCCATAGCTCTCTTACTCGCTTGACAAATCCTTGAAACTCTATATTGATTTTATTTTCCTATCCCTCTCTTGTTGCTCTTCCACAATTTCATCAAGATCATTGATGTAATTGGGGGAGGTCTTACCACACAACTAATCACAAATTCAACAACCAACTAGGTATTATATCATCAAGTTCTCCATTTCACTCTTTCTCAACCAAATCACACTATTCCCTTATAGCATAGGAAACCCACTAAATCGGGTACAAATTCTCAACCACAAACTTCCAATTCAAAACCTAACTCAATTCAGGGACCCATTATTGATATTTTTAACATATCAACACAACTCCATAAGTTTCTTTGTAACAAATCCTTCAAAACTTGAAATTTCACTCTTTTTAGGCCTTAATTAGGCCACTTTTACAAAGGGTCTATACTCTAAACCTATCAAAACATTACAAAATCTTGGGAAAATAATTATAAGGTGTCAAAACTTCAAAATACACAATCAGATCTTAGTTATACCACAATACAATGGGTAAACCACAAAACCCTCTATTGTAGCCTAAACCCTAGGGGTTTATTGAAAATGATACTTCCAAAGCTAACCAAAACCTAAAAAATACTATAAAAAGTTTATGATACCCTTCAAAAACTCAAACAATCATAAAATAACACTATCCTACACAAAAACACAATTTGACTCTTCAAAACCACAATTTTTCTTAAAGAAAACTCACTTTTACACACATGGGTTTCACACCCATCTCACTTTCAGACCTCCCCAACACTAAAAAATCATTCCCACACCTTAATAATGTTAGTGCAGACCCATTCCTCAAGTTACAAAGGCTAAAAAAAGAGGAATGGGTCAAAAATCCATTTTTATTGACTCAAAACCTTCAAATGTACAAGTTTAGGCCAGTTTTAGTAAATTGATGATAAAATGCACAAAACATTATGGAAAACCTTCTAAATGGATTCAAAAGAAAGGTAACTCCATATAATATGAAAATATCAACAAATCTGGATCAACTAATTGAAATACAGACTGTACAATCTGCTGCTACAACTGAAAATACAAAAAAATCTAGAAAATTTTGAGTTTTTATTGTTTTTGCTTCTTCAAATCACAAAATCCAACCTTCAATTCAAGTTATCCATGTTTTTAAACTCTTTCCCACCAATTAAAAAATGATTCACCTTTTTAACTGACCTTTGAACTGGTTTGAATCTTCACATTCCCTCCATAATGCAAATTTTGCAATTTTACAACGTTTGAGTTTGCAAATTTTGCACAATTTTGCAATTTTAAAACATTTTGCACTTTTTAAAAAACCCAACCTCCTAAACACCTAATACAGCTCTAATATTGCTAAATACATAATAGAATGGTCTCATAGACCTTATTTTAATACAAAATTCAAAATCCTATATTCTACTCCTTATTTGCCTTGATGAAGAAAACCTAATGAATGGTGCTCTTGCACCAATCATACATTGACCTTCTTTCCCCTCCTAAAGTTTGGACTGCATCCATTACCTCCACATAAAACTGGAAATCCTTGGTCTTCTTGGTTTCCATGCCTTGATATGCTTATGCAAATGAAAATGAAGCAAATTAATCATCTCCTTCTCCACTAGTTGGAAGAATGCATGCTTAATGTTTTAATACATGATATCAGCTCTCTCATCTACTCTCATGGTTGAATAACGAAATCTAGTATGGTGGGCCTCTATAGTTCCAGTCATCTTTCTTCCTCTTCTACCATGTAAGAATTGGATATGAAAGTAGCCACCCAAGATCTAGAGGCCTAATAGAAAGCACAAGCATAAGAGAGATAGCAATATGACAAGAATAGACTGTATTCTACCAATAATGCAAATAGAATGTAATGTGTTGGAAAAATGTACATAAGGGACCCCTTGGTTATATAGCCAAGGTGAGAACATAGAAGGGCATAAGATTATGACAAGTGTCATAATCTTATGACATGAGACAACTATGAAAAGCTATCACTCCACCTAAAGTGGAAAAGTGATAATGTGATAATCACCACAAAAGGTGGATCGCCCACAAAAGGTGGAGAGATAATCGCATGATGTGTCCACAAAAGGTGGAAGTGATAAAGTAATGACATGTCAAGTCCACCAAAAGTGGAAATTTTCCAACTACCTCCTATGTGGTCCCTAAGTAAACTTAACTAGGGTGTAATAATGACCTAGGACAAGGTACAACACTTTTAATTACACCAACACCCCCCCTTAAGTGAAAATTAGGGAGAATGTACACAAAAGAAAACAATGCAAGATGGGTCCTGGAAAATAGGCCATGTTAGGCACCCATGTACAAATGCAATGCAATCTCTCATAAAGTGGAGAAAAGGAGAAAACCATGTGGGAAAAAACTCCCCCCCAAAAGAGAGATGAAACAAAACAAGAAATGAACTCAAAAAGATGAGAAGGAAAAACCTCGAGTGAGGAAAGAGCCCCCCCCCCAAAAAAAAAGAGAATGAAGAATTCAAGGGACCTCCTCAGGAGAAACATCCCGCACCCCCAAGAGAGCTCGCAAATGATGATAGATACTGTCAGTGAAGGGTTTGGTGAAGATATCCGTAACCTATTGTGCTATAGGACAATACTGCAAATCAATGACCTACTCTTGTATTAGCTCCCAAATGTAGTGCATATGAATCTCGATGTGTTTGGTCCTCTAATGGTGAACCGGATTCTTCGAGATCTAGATGGCACTCTGATTGTCACAATGAATGACTATAGGATGTGGAATAGTGAAGCCAAACTTAGTGAGAATGTTCTGAAGCCAAATAGCCTCAGTAGCAGCATTAACAACCCCTCGATACTCAGCCTCAGTCGAAGAAAGAGCAATAGCATGTTGCTTCTTACTCTACCAAAAAATGGGGCTAGAACCAAGATGAAAGCTATAGCCATAAGTGGAATTACGATCATCAAGATCACCAACCCAATCAGAATTTGTATATCCCACCAAGGTAAGTCCTGTACCTACTGCAAGTGAATCCCATGATGACATGTACCCTGTATGTAATGCAAGATGCATTTGGATGCTTTCCAATGAAGCTCATGTGGTTCCTGCATAAAGCGTGAAACCATTCCAACTACAAAGGAGATATTAGGGCATGTGTGAGTCAAGTAGATGAGACTCCCAACAAGCTGACGATACAAAGTAACATCAACAAGTGGAGAAGAACACTTAGCCTCAAGCTTGACTCCTGAAAGAAAGGGAGTCGGAGTAGGCTTACAATCAGCCATATGAAACCAAGATAGAAGATCAAGAGCATACTTGGGTTGAGAAAGAGAGATCCCAGAAGCTGATTGAGTGATCTCAATCCTGAGAAAATAGTGCAAAAGGCCAAAGTCAGTCATATAAAATTTGTCCTGCAAAGCTGATTTGACACTACCAATGATGGATGTGGTACTCCCTATAATGATCAAGTCATCAACATAGAGCAAAAGTAGCAAATGAGAATCATCCTATCGCAAAATGTAGACATTTGGATCTAAATGACACCTCTTGAATTTTTCTAAGAGAAGAAAGGAATCCATCTTGGCATACCAAGCCTTAGGGGCCTGTTTGAGGCCATAGATAGACTTCCTCAATCTATAAACCAAAGAAGAATCCTCTATGAATCCCTGTGGTTGCTCCATGTAAATCTCCTCATGAAGATCCTGATGAAGAAATGCACTCTTCACATCCATCTGATGTATAGCCCAACCATGAGCTGCAACAATAGCAATTGTCAAGCGAATGGAGTTTATCTTAGCAATGGGTGCAAAGGTCTTTGTATAATCAACACTTGGAACCTGTGAGAAACCTTTTGCCACAAGCCGAGCTTTGTATTTATCCACACTTCCATCCACTGCATACTTAGTCTGATAGATCCACTTACATTGAACCATCTTTCTCCCCTTAGGAAGAGGAACCAAATCCCATTTGTGATTCCTCATCAAGGAACTATACTCTTCCTCCATTGCTGAATCCCACTTTGGAATGCCTGAATCCTCCTTAAAGGATTGTGAATCTGAAGCACTAGCAATATAAGCATGTGGAAAATCCTGATGTTGTGACTAAGTACTTCGAGTATCTGAAGGATCCCAAACAAGAGAACCTGCTGACTCAAGAATTTTTCAAGCCCAATGAGGTCTAGTAGGAGATGAAGGATGAGGTGCCTCAACTGCAAGTGGACCTTGTGAAGGTGTGATCCTATGAATTAGAGTTGACAAAGAATCATCATCTTAGTCACTATCATCACTTTCCACTATGGAGGAAGGAAGAGGAGGATTAGAGGCCAAGCAAGGAGAGCTTTCCTCAAAGTGAACACTCCTCTCAATGAATAGCTCATGTGTCTCTAGATCCAAAATTCTATATGCCTTAACACCTTCAGGATATCCAACAAAGATGCAAGGCCTACTCTAAGGTTCTAATTCCTTGTGCTTCTTTGGAGGTATGCATGCCCAAGCTGGACAACCAAAAACTCTGAAGTGTCTCACAACCAGTTTTCTACCACACCAAGCCTCAAAAGGAGTCATACCCTTCAAAGATTTATGGGGAACCTGATTTTGAATGTGAGTGGCACAACTGATAGCTTCTTCCCGAGCATGAATCATGTAGCTAGCCATCTCCTTAAGGGTTCTATTCTTTCTTTTAGCTACACCATTCTATTGTGTAGTGTATGCAACTGAATGCTGAAGATCAATCCCCTCAAGAGTACCAAATTCCTCAAGTCTAGTGTTCACATATTCCCTTCCATTTTCTGTGCAAAGAATCTTGACTAGCTTCCCTGATTGCTTCTCTACATGAGCCTTGAAGGCTAGAAATTTTTCAAAGACTTCACTCTTGTGAACAAGAAAGTAGACCCATGTGACATGGGAGTAGTCATCAATGAAGGTGAGGACATAGAGGGCCTTGCTAAATGATGGTACTGGAAATGGACCTGCTACATCACTATGAACCAACTGAAGAACTTCCAAAGCTCTCCAAGACTTCCCTTTTTCAAACTTCTCTTTCAGATGCTTACCCTAGGAACAACTTGAACATACACCTTCAGAAAATTTGATTTGAGGGAGTCCTATAATCACAACCTTGGAGCTAAGCTGTTGAAGATAGTGGTAATTGAGATGTCCAAACCACTCATGCCATAGCTTACTTTCTGAATTTGAATGAGTGAGCAATGTTGTAGGAGGCTTAGGCACAAAGTGGGAAAATGAATAAAGCCATGTGTTGTGATTGGTTTGTCCCACTGCAACCAAGGAATCATCCTTAGGTTCTTTGACCACAACTAAATCTAGTAGAAACTAAACTTTCTTTCCATCTCCATAGTGAGGGATTTGGTAGTTTGAAAGAAGATTAGCACTCAAGTTAGGAACACAGAGAACATTCTCAAATTTTCCATTATCCATGGCAACCGAACCTTCGCTATCAACTTCCACTTCAGTATCATCACCTATGAAGATGTGTGGTACCTTAGATGGCTCCAAAGAAGAAAATTGTTCCCTTGAAGAACGCATGTGATGAGTGGTACCCGAGTCAAGTATCCATTATTGTGAAGAACCTAAAGTAGCCACAAATGCTTTCCCTTTTCCTTTTGATTGTGAGGAAGTGGAAGGAGATGAATCCTTCTTATAGGTGGATGGAAAATTGATGTTGTTCTTCTTGATGATGTTTGTCAACTCATCAATTTGCTTAGTGTGACAATGATGCTCATCATGACCAACTCTCTTGCAATATGAACAAGTTGGTCTCTCCTTCTTGCTTGAATTTCCCTTCTTGGGAGAAGATGAAGAATTCCCTTGTTGTGGAGAGGATGATTGTGCTTTATCTTGTTGTGTCTTTGGCTTAGATTGCTTTTGCTTCTTGTTGGAACCCTTTCCTTGAGTCCCTTGAGTCCCTTGATTAGCCACCAAAGCTTTGGACTTTGAAGACTTGAGAACCCCCATGCTTATCAACTTTGCTTGCTCTAATATCAACATTTCTATAAATGCATCAAATGATGGCATAGTGAAAGAAATACCCACTGTCAAGCGATGGGTTTGAAAGCTAGAAACAAATGTTGCATATTCTAATGGAAGTTTTCCCAACAAATTGTAGACCAACTGTGCATCCTTTTTATCAATGCCACAATCCTTAAGTTGTGCTCTTAGCTCATTTTCCTTAGTGACATAGTCTTGGATTGTATCAAAATTCTTGGGATCTAACATTGTGAGATCATTGTCAAGATGATAACCTCTAATCTCATCAACTTGGCCATACAATTGACCAAAATTTTCCCAAGCCTCTTTGATTGTTTTACACTTTTCAATTTGAAAGATTAAATATTTTGATACATATTTCCTTAATGTTTCAAGAGCCATAGTATTTTTAGTGAGCCAATCCATATGAGTAGTGGGATCAACTTTAGGATCAGATGGTGCAACAACAGTTCCATCGATATAATGAGTTAATCCTTTTTCCATTAACTTACTCCAAACATCAATTTTCCAAGAAACATAATTATGTGGAGCTAACAAAGGAAACTTAGGAGAACCCATAGCAACAAAATGAAAGAGAAAAAGATAGAGAGAGATGCACAATCACACAATACACCCCCCCAAATTCACTCAATCAAAGAACCCCCCCCCCCAAAAAAAAAGATGATTTGGCACTTTATACTTAGTGTGTGTGCAATGGCCACTTTCAAGCCAACCAAAGTAGGATTTTGATTTTTAATGTTTTACAACAGCCTTAAGTAGGCTACAACAGACTCAAATGACTGATACAAAAGACCAAACTAAGATCTTAACTTTACAAATGCCAAAATAGGCCAAAATAGACCATATGTTGAAAGTACAATTTCTAATCACAATCACTACAAACTGATAGCACCACTGTGAAGTTCATAAAAAATTATGCACTTTCAAAAAAAATGGCACCTGAAAAGGAGTTCATATGAACCTGAATGGAGCCTTAGAAGTTGTAAAAACGGTGATAATTTAGCTACACCTAAGAGACATTGAGTTTTCTAGAAAATCCATGCACCAAAATCAGAAAATAATTGTACCACTGTGAAGTACATGAAAAATTAGCCCAAATAAAAAAAATTGCACTAAAAAGGGCCTCAAAATGACCAAGATATGAGCCTTTGAAAATGAACTGCAAAATCAAAAACTCAAATGGAGAGCGGTTTGCCAATTTTCAAAAAGTGGCTGATGTAGTGTTGATGTCAGCAAAATATGAGCTTAAATTTGACGTTCACGCGGCCGTCAAACACTGGAGGTAGTTAAAATTGACGGTTGTTTGACCATCGCCGTTGCCATCACCCTCTGTCGAAATCTTTTGTCAGAATATTCCTTATGGTATACGGAATATGCTCCACTGACAGAATATTCCCGGAGAATCTACGAAAGGGAATATTCTACAAAATCTTGGTTGAATACCACTAATTTTGTTTGCCGGATATTGAATGATGCCGAATTCTTTTTTTTGTCACCTAGAAAAATTTAAACCGCCGATTTTTTTTATCGACTGGCACTAGTACATGGTGGAGGAGGGGCCCGCCAACCACATGGCGGACTGCATGGGGCCCGCGGGTAAGCAGTATTGTAGACCTCTAGAGGGTGTGTACCGACTGCGGTACCTCCGTAATTTTTTTTTTGTATTTAAAACAAAACTCTACAATAAAAACTCAGAAATAAATCAAATTTTTTGAAATTTTTGTTTTATAAATTTTTTTCCCAGAAAATAAATAACTTTTTTTTTCAAAAAATAAAATCGTACCGACGTAATAATGGCTAGGCCATACAGCTCGGCTAGCAAATTTTTTTTGCCTCGATGAACAACTTGCTCTGATTTGGACTAATTAACAGTCGATTTATGGGTTTTTGTCCCTTTTGAGCGTGATGGCGATGTCCTTTTTGACTGAAAATGCTCTGAAGTGGTAGCTAGCTCTTGGATCTGGCAACCACCTCCAATCTTCAACCCTTTATAGATTTGGCCTCTAATGTCCAACTAAGACGAAACAAAAGGCAAATCTGACTATCTCGGACACTCTGGATGCAATGGTGAGCTCAGATCTGATGCAACAAGCTCCCAAAATACACCTGTAATACAAGGCCAAAAATGGAACCCTCCAAGAATCTCTCCAAAACGGCAATCCAAAGGCACTCCAATAGCTCTAATACCATGTAAGAATTGGCTATGAAGGTAGCCACCCAAGATCTAGAGGCCTAATAGAAAGCAAAAGCATAAGAGAGATAGCAATATGACAAGAATAGACTGTATTCTGCCAATAATGCAAATAAAATGTAATGTGTTGGACAAATGTACATAGGGGACCCCTTGGTTATATAGCCAAGGTGAGAACATAGAAGGGAATAAGATTATCACAAGTGTCATAATCTTATGACATGAGACAACTATGAAAAGTTATCACTCCACCTAAAATGGAAAAGTGATAATGTGATAATCACCACAAAAGGTAGATCACCCACAAAAGGTGGAGAGATAATCACATGATGTGTCCACAAAAGGTGGAAGTGATAAAGTAATGACATGTCAAGTCCACCAAAAGTGGAAATTCTCCAACTACCTCCTATGTGGTCCCTAAGTAAACTTAACTAAGGTGTAATAATGACCTAGGACAAGGTACAACACTTTTAATTACACCAACACACCAAATGCTGGCCCAATCCACACATCTGCCAGCCTAATTGACTTTGTTTTTGAAAGCTGAAGTTTCTCTTGAGTCACCAATGTAGCTGTCTCTGCCTTTTTAGACTCTTTCATTGCTACAGATCATCTCTGGGATTTAATCATTTGTACCACATGGTTGATGTTCATTGAATCTTTGCATCTAAAGGAAATTTCCTCAACATAAATATTGCTAGGTAATTTCAATGTTGCCATTGTAGTTGGTATTAAAGCCGGTACCTGCAACATTTTAAATTATCCTTATATAAGAATTCCCTCCATCTTGTTGGCTTGTAACACTCTTGATGGTGGCTACATGAAATCTGATTCTGATTCCTCTTCTACATTAGAGGGAACTCATATATCCTTGTTCTGACTCTTCTGAATTATCAGAATCAGAATCACTAGCTTCCATATTCAAAAATTCCCAACCACTGTCTTCAATAAATTGGCCACCAGTTCAAGTTCATTCTGCTTTCATAATACTTTATATCCATTGAGTTCAACCATTCCTTCATGCCATCAAGTGAAGATTGATGAATGGATTCAATGCGGAGTACATCCCATTTGAAGTCTTTAAAAATAATAGCCATATCAAATTCATTTTTCCCAAGTCATACTCTCTCAAGGTTAACAATCTCAATCTTGAACTAATAGTGATTACTAAGAAAGGTAATTCCACCAACTCTATCAAACAGTTTACCGTAGGAACAATAAAAGTAGAGGATTTGAAAGGAACTCCATGAAAACCAAGCTCTCTAAATGGTATATCAAACTCTTAGACCTCATTCTTGCACATTTACAACCAAATTCCAAGATTTTCCTTCAAAAGGCTACAAATTCAAATATTGACAACTTTGTAGCAAGAATGCATTTTTTGCATATTTGACCATCGAGACTCAAGAAATCACCCTAATACACTTTAAATGGTCTTGATTGACCTTATTTAGCATAAATAAACAAAAAATACCTTAATCTAATCTATTGACCACCTATCAACCTTCAAAAAGTGAAACTTTGCAACTAGGAGACTAGGTGCTCCTGCACCAAAATTACATTGTGTCCGAGCCTTCAAGAGGCTTTAAATCTAGCCATTACAAATGATTCTACATCTTTCCAATCATGAATAACTATTGAGCTTGTAACTAACATGACTTATTACATTATAAATCAATTGACCATGTAATATGACCTTATTCAATTGACAATTTACTAACTTAAAATAATTCCATGAACCAAATTTTCTGAATAACCTTGGTACCCCTGCACCAAATTTCAATATTTCAATAACTGTCATTACAAATACAAATCTCATTACAATGCCTTAGCTACTCTGTTCTCACAAATATTTTACAATGTCACTCATACATTCAAGATTTTCTTATAATGTCTACATCATAGGTTCTCATTTAGAGGTTAACTTCAAATGAGTAACTTGAGATTCCCTCGCAAAGCTTCACATGCTCTTTTATAATGGCTTCAAATCATAATTTATATTTGTCAAGATCATAAAAATAAGGATGTTGCATTGAATTTTTGGCTGAGATTCTCTTTGATGGCTCAAAAATCAGCATTTTCTGGAAGGATAGACCAATCATTTTTTACTAGTTTAGTTATAGATATACGCAAAGTAAAAGAATAAAAATAAATAGCTCATCCAAAATGGAAATGAAATGAAAATAGATGGAAGGAACTTATAGATAGGCATGGCAGTATCTCAACTTAGTCACTCCTGGTCATACATCTTCACTGCGAGTTCCAAGATACCTATTGCACACAACACCTCTCATGAATCTAGAATATCTTGAAATTCAAGATGCTCCTATAATGTCTACATCATAGGTGCTCATGATAAGGTTAAATTCAAATGAATAACTTGAAATTCCCTCACCAAGCTTCACATGCACTTTTGTAATGGCTGAAAATCATAATTGAGATTTGTCAAGATCATCAAAATAGGGATGTTGCATTGATTTTATGCCTGAGATTCTCTTGGATGGCTCATAAATCTGCATTTTTTTGCAAGGGGACACCAATCAATGTTTACTGGGTTACTTACAGATACAAAAAGTAAAATAAGATGATAGCATTGGCATTAAAAAAATTTACGTGGATACAAGTATAAATTAATAAGAACCATTGTGCATATACTTACAAATTAATCCAATGAACCATCTGGATCTGCTCTACTCTTTATTGTGTCAAGTATTGCATCATGGTCAAACTCACATACCTTCCAAAAGGTCTTGTTCAAAGGCCTACCCCCATATTTTCTCAAACGAACATTGGATGCCACAACAAGGTTTGAGTAATGAAGAATCTTATGATGCATGTCAAAGTCCTCAAATAATCAATGTTTAACACTCTTATGTGGGTACCTTCTAAGCCACATTCCAGTAACAACAACTGAGCCTGTAGGGTATTTGATGTTTTCTCCATCTATAACTGGGGCTTCCAATTTATTTTTGACCTCAACACAATGACACAACTAATAGTTTGTTCCCTCTTCATTTTCTTCATCTGCAATAACTGCATAAACATGCCCTGCATTGATATGTGCAAAAAATCACTTGAAATTAGTCAACATTACGAATACAATAAAAAGTAAGATAACAATATGGAATTTCAAAAACTAAGAAAGTAGATATATTACCTAGTTGAACTAGATCTGATACATGGTTAAAGTCGACTGATGATTCCATCTGTGTTAGTTCCAATGCTGTCGGAGGGCGATATGTGTGAAGTGGGATAAGATAACTTGTCAACCATTTGTCAACCCACTCCCCTGACTCACAATCATTCTAGGTTTGCATTGTACATGAAGAACAAAATCATGCCATCTTATGTGTATCAATACTCCATGAACCTACATTTGAGATGAGGAAAGAGTGTAGCTCACTCAATCCTATTAGTGTATAAAAATCCTCATATGGTGCAATGTTAGTATCATCCATAAACCAAAAAAATCTATGAAATGAAGATGTACCTTCATTACCTGGACCCATCAAAGCATTACACCACTCGATGATTGAACTTGCATCTGTCAACTTTGCACTATCTTTATACTTTAACTCTTCTCGTGCTAATGCTCTTTTCACGAATGTTCTTTCACCATCCTGCACAACCAGTAGAACATGTAAATGTTCTTGAACTATGCTACATAGTTATCCGACCATATTATATGTTGACCGTATGTTATGCCCCTCCAAGCCAAATCACTATAGAACATCTGGAAGCAACCTTGCACGAACTCTGGAGAATGTGTGTGATCATCACTAATATAAAAGTGATACTCCTTCAATACCTTCCTTTGGTCCTCTATACTATCAGTTGCATGAATGAATGCTATGTGCACAAATATCAAAACCTGTGTGGAGTTGTAATACTATGATTGCACCTCACACTGTGGCTATAGAGTGTAGTTCTATGGAAAGTCAACCATTGTTACTATGATGCCAATTGGAAAGGTGTCCTTGCATAGCTTGAATTGCATGTCCAGTCATCTGGTTCTATGGGTATGCCTTGCATACTCATACAGTAGATTCTCACGAAACATGGACATAAACTAATACACTGGAATCTTCTCAATAACCAAATCACAAATTTTTTCTTGAGACCCATATTTTGTAGCATATTCCACTATTTTATACTTCCCGAAATCTACTAGTTTATGTCCCACCTCATCTGTGCTTTCCATATGTTGACATACTGGCATTCGTTGCAAGCCACCACAACGCTCACATGAACCATCCAAACATGTTGCCCTGTAGAATATTTGGCCATCCTCTATTTGACATAAATTTTTTGATAAGAACTCTCTTGAATATTTTGGTGGGGCTCCTATGCCACAATCCTACAAAACATCGTTAGCATGCAAATCTAAACATATAGAACGATAAACATCATAATGGTTAGCGAATTCAATATGTAGTCTACGACAACAAGTAGTGTGTGTGTGATTTATCTTGACATAAAAAGGTTTAAGAATTTCAAAAATATTTGAGAAATACTAATTTGAGGATAATCATTTTGAAATTTATGAAAAAAATTGGGTTTGAGTCGTATCCAAAAAATGCTTTGGATGTGGCTCACAGTTCCGACTACCAATTCTCCTTCTTACGACATCCCTTTGATTCAGAAATAGCCTTGTATTATTCTTCCAGTAATCTTCAATTAGTGTTCTCAATGCTTCAACAACTTTTTTTTTATTTATGTGGCAGTCTTCTCGAGAATGCCCATAATTCATTTGAATCGGTGTCCTCAATTCTTTGCCACCTTTGAACGACTTTTGATAAAAAAATTCTACTAATTCCCATTTGTTCACTTGCGTTTTTAATGAGATGAGATCTCTTTGTTTGATAGCTTACCAAAGTCAATGTAATGACACATCGGGTGACATTACTATCCTTTGAGCGTGAGGTCTTACCCACACTCTCATAAGCATCCATTAGATTCTTCACAATAGTGTTTTCACTTGATGCATTCGATGTTCTCAACCCAAGAGTCTTCAGGATGTTTCAGTACTTTAAACCCCGCATCATTTGAACAAATAGTTGACATCTTGCGGTCTCATTTAGCCTTTCAAAGAAGATTTTCCAAATGTTATCATCATATCTTCTACAAGTGCATTATGGAATCTTACCTTCCATGTGCTGCAAAATATCCTCATCAATATTAATCAAAAACTTTGGCTTTCTACACAAAATTCTAGGTGGTGTTCTCCTAGGTACATACATCTCAACATTAGCAATTTCATCAATATTTAATTGAGGTGGGATAGATTGCGTACCTTTGATAGAGGGTGGAATAGAAGACATACCTTGAGGTTCACATGGGGATGATGGCATACCTTCATGAAATCTGAATGATGATGTACTCTCAACTTTAGATGTGGTGGATGGTGTCCAACCATACTCACTTGCGGTAGATGGTGTCCCTCCATATTCACTTGTGCTTAATGGTGTCCCTTCGTATTCACTTGCGGTAGAGGGTGTGTCTCCAACTATGGTATCTACATCTCTCCTAGCATGACTCTTTTGCATTCATGCCCTTTGTGCTACCAATTTCTTTTCTCTTTTTGACAGTTGAGGTTCCTCTTCAATTGGCTTGTTTTCTTCAATCGTTTCCAATTTCTTCTTTTCACAATATGTCGCCACCCATTCTCTCTCCTATTCTTTGAAGGTTTCATACTCTTTGTCTATTAGATATTTCTTGTTCATTTCTTTGGCATAGCAGATAATTTTACTTGTAGCATGGTAATGAGATGAATATTAGTTCCTCAAAAATGTATCCATTAAAATAAATGAAATATATATGTCATTCAAGGCTTCATAAATAGACAACATAGGTGATGAGGTTGCTAAATTATACTTATGAGGTAATTTAGAAATATATGGAAAGCATGGGACAGGTCTTGGGGAACTTTTTGGAGTCTTTTAAAGTCATTAGGGGTGTTGGGGTGTGCCTTGACAAGTTGAAAGCATCCTTGTACAGGCCTAGTGAAGCCTTGTTCATGGCTTGTAAATCAATCTTTTGATACATTTGTTTTGGGTATTTGATCCTATGATTTTAGGAACTTGTGGGGGATGGTGTTAGGAGTCTAAAACTATGTTTTATTGTCTGGTTAATTCCTTTAATCAGTTTTTATTTTGAATTTCCTATTGGTGAATGTTGCAAAGTTGCACGGGCTTGTGTAGGAGTGATGGAAGAATGGATGTTTTTGGATGCAAGGTCTATGTGTTTGGTCATGTTGTGTTATGTGAAGAGTGTTACATCATTTCCAAGTCTTGTTCAGATGTCTAGTTGTGTGAGTCAAATTGAGTGGTCAAGTTGCATTGTTGAGAGGAATAGTGAAGTTGGTGTGTGCATATAGAGTATTTGAGAGAAGCTTTTGAAAAGGAAGTTGCTTCCCTTGCCACTCTACATCATTTTCAATAGTATTTAGGGTTCTAGGTAGTAGAATTTTTCAAATGTGCAAAAATTCCTAAGTTGTGAAATTAACAATCATCAGAAGTTAGATTTCAAATGTTCACCCCTTGAACCCTAGTAGTAGTGGAAACTCAGTTTGTGCCCAATAACTCAAATGTTCTCCCAAACACCAGAGAAAATCTTGATGGCTTTAGACACCCATTTCAGAGTTATTACACATATCTCAATGTCAGGTACAAGTCCTTTGGACCAAATCCCCCAAAACACCCCTTCTAGGCTGACCTAATTAGGTTGATTAGGCCTAATTTGCAAAGCAACATGCCCTCAAACTTATCACATGACCCTGAAACCTTGTGGAAGAATTTATTAGGTTCCCAAACCTACAAAACCACAACTAGATTCCTCTGGTATGAACAAATTCATGCCAAACCTGAAAACCCTAATTTTATGCATTATTCAAGAGGGTTTATTGAATATGCTACTTCCACAACCTCCCAGACTTTAAAAACAACTTGAAAAAAATAAATTAACCCTAAACATGCCTAAAAGTTCAAAACATCATGACCTCCCATAGAAATTCTCCCAAACCCTAGGCCTAAGCCCTCATTCACATACATTTTTGTTCACAACAATATTACTCATATTGTAAGTTTGCACCCCTAACACCTATACCTCACTAAAACCACACCAATGGCTTGAAATTAGCCTTATTACATCCAAAAAAAAACTAATTTTGCACACTTTACATGTGTAAATTCAAAAAATTGCCTTCAAAGGCTACAAAGATACTTTAGTGCAAGATCACCATTTTTCACATTTTAACACCTACACTCAAAAAATCAACCTAAGACATGCTTAGTGGTCTTGATTGACCTTATTCAAAATAAAACATGCTCAAAGACTCATCCACCTACCTATTAACCTCCTAATTACTAAATAAGGAGGATGAGGTGAAGGTGCTCCTGCACTAGGGTTGTAAAAGTGTATTAAAGAGGGAGACCAATGGTCACCTCTTTCAAGTGTTAGTTTTGGAAGTTGAAGTGGTTTATTTTATGAGGGAAAAATTATAAAATTCCATGAGAAACTTGAATGGAGGATGATCCTTGGATTGGGTATCAAACCAAATGAGGAAATGTTGAGTTTTACTTAAGAAAAATGAGGTTTTGGTGAGTGAAAATGAGTTTCTGAGTTGGGAAGCATTATTTTATGTTAGATTGAGCATGAGCAGGGTATTTTAGGCTTTTTTGAAGAGTTGTCAAGTTTTGGAGTGTTTGGAAACTACTACTTTCAATAAAACCTAGGGTTTCAAAGCCTAGGGAGAGGGTTTTATGGTTTAGGTGGTAAATGATTGAATCTCTACAATATAACACAGTAATTTGAAGTTTTGAAAAATATAAAATTCTTCCCCAAGGTTTCAAGAGATTACACAAAGTTTTGAAGGTGGTCCCTTTGTAAAAGTGGTCTAATTTGGGCCCTTAAAAGGATAGAAAACCTGATTTGTGCAGTTTGGTACAAAACAAGCATTGGTGATTTGTTGGATAAGTTGAAAGGCTCTGTAATGGGTCCCTAATGTGTGTTGTGTTGTGAGCTGAAAGATTGTGTCACTGGAATTATACCCGATTGAGTGACTTTGATATGCTACAAGGCACAGTGCGAATATGCTGAATGAAGAAGTCCTGATGAAATTGTAAATTGAAAACTATGTTTGCATATTGGAGTTGTGTATTTGTGTGTTTCAGGCCTCCCCCTACTGCATTAGGAGTATATTCCAATTTTTTATAGACTTGTATGGACAATTTGGTAGCATAGACAAGGAAATCAACTAGTTTGTATAACTGTTTGACAAAATAACTCAATGAAAGCTTTGGAAGCATACACAAAGTAAGTCAATTGTTAAATAAAAAAATACCTCAAAGAGATGTGGTTTAAAAATGTAATTGGAAAGTGTATAAAATTGTGTAATTTAAAATGTCCATTGACAACCTAAGGTTGTAACATGACAAACAAAAAATGATCAGCATGGAATATGCAAAACAACAAAAATGAAAGCAAGCCATACTAAAATGAAATTAAATGTACAAAGACTTCACATACCTAAAAAGCCAGAGTTTGAAATGGAGGAGTTCTACCCAATTATGTATCCTTTTCTTATTCTTTCCTCAAACTCAACAATTTGACTTTTTCAAAACCTTGTTCCCCTCCAAACTTCAATTGTATATCAATTATCACTAGAATTTAAAATTGAATTGATATTA